>OY755195.1:6062181-6383851 GCA_963576735.1 Bedellia somnulentella
TGTCATTTTCCACCAAAGTTACTCCTAGTTTATTTGCTATGGCCATAACATTATGTATTATGACTTCACCCTTCTGTTCGGGAACACACGACAGCTCAATATCGTTTCCCAGAAGTTCCTGATCTCTCTCATTGAGTTCCTGCTTGAGAGACTTCACCGTAGCCAACAATGACGCATCACCGCCTCCATTTGATTGTTGTGTTGACTCCATGCGGCGCTCGATGGCCATCAGACGTTCCTCCACATTAGAAACCCGTGCCTCACACCCATCCAACCTGCTTGTTATCGTGATTATGGTGTTGTTAAGCTGTTCGATCCATCCACGAGTAGTTGATAGCTCCTCCCTCAACTCACAACTGGTGGACGACAACTGTTCTCTGAATAATCGCATCTCCGAAATCAAGGCATCCATTTGGTTTGGAGTTACGCCTTCCATTACGCCATTGTCACTACTTTTTTGTTGGTTGGAATGATGTGGTGCTGGATTAGTCATACCACGAACGGGTGTATCCAAATTACCAATTTTCGGTTGCTGATTAACACATTTCGGGCATTTCCAAACTGCCTTACTCTTAGAGGAATTTAATACTTCGGCACTAACATTCCCACACTGTAAGTCATAGCAGCTATTACAAGCTGTGCATCGCATATATTCTCTGCGCGGAAGATTTTTTTGACACCCTTCGCACACTTGTAATTTTAACGAGCTAGACATAATTAATGTTTTACGCCACCCTGCGGCTAAACGAGGAACCGACTCAGCTGTTTGAAAATAATTGATTTAAATTGCTTGATTTTAACTATCAAAGTTCACTTAAAATTTGAGAGATGTCGCCACTAAACTTATATGTTAGAAGTTCTATAATGAGCCAATAGATGGGGCTATCATCGCGATCTAGGTTTCCATTGTAAAGATAAGCACTAGGCAATCCCATATCAAAACAAACACATCGGCTCATCAATTTGTCAATCATTATACGTATCTAGAAAATATAAGATGACCTACTCTCAGCACCTTCCTGGGTGGTAATGTAAAAATTATAATTTTAACTGTAATATCTAGCTTTTGCGGGCTCTTGATAAATGATATAATGCTGCTACATTTGCTTACAGCTTAAATCCCGAAAAGTGGAAAGGAAGAATAGTTAAATCAAGAAATCCTCAGCCGCTTTTGGGAATTTAGAGGAGAAAATATAGTAAAAAAAGGATTTCAACCGCATCGCCCATTTATCTCCCCTTTATGCAATTTCCCTTTTCCTTAGTCGCTTCGTATGACACTTTACATACATTAACTCGCGCATGCTAATGCTCCATAAGCAGGCTGTTATTATTTGTTTTATTTTGGGGCTTACTTGCATGCTTGCTATAGGATGAAGATTATGACATGGAGCTGGCCGGGGAAGAATTTGCTGTCGACCCAGACAGTGAAAACGAGGAGGATCGCGTTACCGTCGAAGAACTTCTACAGCTTCGACGGGAAGAGGAGGATGAAGATAACGCTGATCCTCCCGAGGACATTGTCTGGTCGGCAGACTTCGGTACGTTCACCGGCTCTTTTGAAACCTTTGCCGAACCGTCGGGTCCCAAAATTGCCGGAACATGTCCTATTGACATTTTCCGTCAAATTTGGGACCCGGAGGTCATGGCGATGATTACTCGGGAGACGAATAGGTACGCCCAACAGACAATTGAAGAGGCTTCCGAGGCGGGGATCAAACCTCATTCGAGGTTAAACCAATGGGTGGAAACCTCGGTGGGTGAGATTTACCGCCTCATGGCTATTTTCCTTTTGTTGGGCGTATGTTGCAGAGGCAGTGTTGAGGAGTACTGGAATACCGGAGTGCTGGGAATGCCGGCATTCCGGAAACTAATGTCCATAGACCGTTTTTGGCTCCTCATGCGGTTTCTGCACTTCACAGACAATGATTATTTGTGCGCAGGAGAAGACCGAAAACTGGCAAAAATAAAGCCGATCCTTGATCATATAAATCAAAAGTTTCCGGCAATATACTCGCCTCGCAGGGAATTGTCTATTGACGAGTCGTTGCTGCTTTGGAAAGGACGCTTGAGTTGGATTCAGTGTATCCGAACCAAAGCAGCACGATTCGAAATTAAGACTTACGAACTTTGCGAGGCGGTAACAGGATATTGCCTGAAAACGGTTGTTTATACTGGTAAGGGAACGACTTCATCGTTGCCAGTTTTCGGCTTCAATTCATCGACTGCCAAAACGGTAATAAATCTCATGTCGGGATACTTGGGCCAAGGCTACTGTCTTTTTATGGTCAATTTTTATAATTCAGTAGCCTTGGCCATGTTTTTAACATTTTTTGAAGAGAGCTGTCCACGACATTGTTTACGTATTTACGTTAACTTTAACAATTTTAGTATCTATAGCTAAGAATTTTCTGTCAAAAAGGCACTGACAATCATAGTAAAATGGTTATAGATAAGGTGAAACACCAATGGTACAACTCAGGCTAATTATGTTTGATTAACAATTAGCAGTGTAGTGTCGGCTTAGAATAGCACTACCCCATTTCTTCCGGTGGATGTACGTAAGAGGAGACTTACGGTATTGGGGATTTTTGGGCGATGCTGTTGGAGACCCATCACCAACAACCTTTATTTCACCATCTCTTCCCCAGGGAACTTCCAAAAGTGGCTAAGGAATTGTTTATTCCCTAGCTCTGGCTACCCCTTCAAGGACAGAGAGTAGTAGTGTGCTTTCTAGTGGAAAAAGTGGACAAATTATTTGAGGATATAGAGAAGTATCAAAATGTCTCCGGCCCCGGGCAACGCGGGCGGCGTTCTGCTAACTTCAGTGTTGTTTTTATAGTGACGCGGAAATCACGCATACGTGTACAATCGCAAAATAACATGAAAATTGATACGGAAAGGGTTATTTTCGAAGTACATTTTCGTCCTGTGATATGGGACAAGCAGAATGATCTGTACAAAAATCGCGATGCAAGGGCAGCTGCTTGGCTGGAAGTTTGCAAAGAGGTTATTCCGAATTTTGAAAATTCTACTAAGGATGAACAGAAAGACATTGGAGCATTTTATACCTTTTATTATTATAAATCATTTTAATTTAAATTCAAATGGCGGACATCTATTGAGTCTCCGGGATCGCGGGGCGCGATAGGCGCATGTGGGACGCATTGTTAATATAGTTAAATTATAACCCGTCGGACGGAAATATCTATGCCCCTTGCTGGAATACGTTTCCCAGCGGTACCCCGCACCTCGCCCCGATCTCACCTATCTAGTACCGTTCGCCAACGAACGAACGCCATTGCCATTCGTCCGCATAACGTCACTCAGCCAGGTGCACAGATATTTCCGACAAACAATCCGCAACATTTGTTTTTTATAAGTTTGTATTTTGCTCCGGAGATTAATTAGATATTCCAGATTTAAAAATATGGCTTATACTTAAAATAAGTACTGTAGTGTATAGCAGTCAGAATTTTTTGAAGTGTCGGAATCGGAATCCACTTTTTTTTTCTTTTTTATTATTTGGTGTACAAACTGGATTACATTATAACTTAAGAATAAACAAAATGCGTTAGTGAACAGATATAAATGAAATCCTACTAAGAGTAGACACAGTATGCTTTCATGAACTGGAATTAACTGAACTACAATTTTGTTAATCTAATTTTAATTGTAACATTAACCTAAAAACTTAACTTATATAAATAAGATACTTATAAATCTAAAACAATTTTTTTGACTGAGGTCACAGAATCATGAAATATATCAGCGGATGCACGGATGGCATTAGTTGATGAGCATATTCGATACATGATGACCAAGAACAGTTTTATAAAAGGGTACCTGAAATGTAACACGATTTTGAAGGGCTTGCCATACGACGAACAGAAAGATCAAGTTTTTTCAATAGATGAGGGCAATCTATCTTGTTCTGTATAAGCTTGCACAAAAATGCAACATCAGTGGCTTTTCTTCGATCGCTTAGAGATACCATTTCATAGTGTGACAGCCGCTCTTCATATGATTTTAAACTTCTACATTTATTGTCGTTATAAGAAAGATTATAAAGAATTTTTTTTTGAACTCGTTCTAGTCTGTCACTATGTACTTCGTATCCCGGATTCCATACAACGCTACAATAATCCAGTTAACTGCGCACAAAAGTGTAGAAAACTATTTTAGTGACCTTATAGTTGTTGAAGCACTTCAGTTGTCTTACTAGAAAACCCGATTAATATCAAATTAGGTCAATTAAAATATTTCACAACTTCAATAGTTTGGCGAAAAAGAAATTTTTTTTTTTTTTTGTATGGGAAGTTTAATAAATAATTTCAATGCAAAAAATTCTAGTTGCTACCAGGGTCCAATTTATGACTATTCAGCCATATATTTATCTATTCAGTTTTTGATAAAAGTGGCCTATTCACCAGTAATATACGTTCAAAAATAATCAAAATTACTTACAAACTTAACGTTTCACACAGAATAAATCCATACTAATATTATAAATGGGAAAGTGAGTTTGTTTGTTTGTTTGTTCCGCTTTCACGCCGTAAATACTGAACCGATTGCTTTGAAATTTTTCAGACGTGTAGTTAGAAGTCTAAATTAAATAATAGGGTACTTTTTATCCCGGAAAAAATATGTTCCCACGGGAAATCAAAAATATTGTTTGCTTACTAAATGCATTGGAGATGGCGCTGTGTATCGTTTAAAACAACGTAAAATATTGTAAACTAATATAAAAATCAAAATTTAGAAGCTTAATGGTACGGTAATGCATCCCCGAAAATAAGGAACTCCCGAGCCATGATGTACTATTTTTTTATCGTATACATTTTTTTTTACATCTACTTATATTGCAAACGAATATTAACATGTAAATATAGAAACTAAATGAAACGACGACGATTCCTTGAAACTAAGGAATCCGCAAGAGTTCTCATAGGAACATCAAAAAACCTTAACTCATATATGGCTCAAAATATTGCAGCGATTATTTTTATCATCGATGGAATTCACATCAGACACTTTGTTAATGTTCATTTTGGAAAGATGAAGGGGTTTCATCAATTTAAATGACAAATTTGTTTATCAATAGTAAGACTAATGTGAAATAAAGCGTAATAAAAATTTGACACCGCCCCGGTAACGTCTCCGTGGCGTAGCGGTATAACTAACTACTATGAATATTTAATTAGAACTATTATGAATCAATCGTCCCGGGTTCGTAGCTCAGGTAATTCAAGCTTTTTGTAAAAAAAAAATTTGTCAGCTTAAAATAACACTATATATAATAATAACAAGCACTATCCCTTCAATTTAGCGATTATTTTGGAAGGAGATCCACCACTAATCATCCCTATATTGCCGAGCAATCGCTGCAAGCTCTCCCACTATCACCAACGGTCAGTGTAGGGGGCAGCACCGGGCCGTCGCCGCAGCGCCAAACTACTATCCGTATCTGTACTTACTAGAGATATTCTCATTTCTGAACATAAAAACTTGGTATATTTGTTTCATGATTCTTATGAACAATTAAAAAGGAATTTTTGGAACTCATCCCCTAACGGGTTGATATAGCAAATGAAAGTTAATATAGAGTTTTTTTACATTTTATAATAAAACTTGGTGCGATTGAATTTATGAAATCCAACTATCAATCATTCATGAATATATGCTAACAACCATAAATTCCATAAAGGGTGGCCATAGCTTCGGAGATACTAATTCTTCATCCAATTTTGGAAATATATTGATAAAAGATAGGTTAATAAAGGTTGTTAGTGATGGGTCACAAACTTCATCGCCCAACAATCACTTAAAAAGCCTCAATGTCCTTTAAGTCATTTACAACGCCCGCGGGATTATAAATATAAAAAACAGAAGTTGAGACAGTGTTTCGGTATTTTGGTATTATGTAAACTGGATGCAAAAAATTAAGTCCACGCGGACGAAGTCGCGGGGCAAAAAGCTAGTATCGAATATGTCCGTGTATTGGTAAAAATATTTATGCTACACATTACACACGCGCGACTCGGCGAACGTTGTTGGTGGGCGGGCTAGGTAGGGTTGTCATCAGTCAGCTCAGCAGTTATGGCGGAATACTTTCTCTCATTTTCTATAAAACGTTTAAATTGATCTAAATACTCGAACTTGTTGAATGATGGGTAAGTAATTACACTTTTAATCATTGAAATATTAATTTACAACAAAGTAAAAATAAGAAACTAACCAAAAACATATTTTAATGACAATGTTTCTAGGAGTTACTAAAAATGGTAACAAATTATACAATCTTTCTGCAGTAAAACTTACTTAAATGAAACTATTTCAAGTTTATTTTAAATTATTATGCTAGTTGTTTGTTTAAGTTCATATTTTTATATGCGGCATAATACCGCTGGGTCCCAAGGCTGTTGCGAACATTTTTTAAAGAGAGCTGTCCACGACATTGTTTACGTATTTACGTTAACTTTAACAATTTTAGTATCTATAGCTAAGAATTTTCTGTCAAAAAGGCACTGACAATCATAGTAAAATGGTTATAGATAAAGTGAAACACCAATGGTACAACTCAGGCTAATTATGTTTGATTAACAATTAGCAGTGTAGTGTCGGCTTAGAATAGCACTACCCCATTTCTTCCGGTAGGTGTACGTAAGGGGAGACTTACGGTATTGGGGATTTTTGGGCGATGCTGTTTGTAAATTTTTGGCAACCCTTGATGAGTGGACTTCGACTAAATTAACAAAAGATATATGAATGTATAATATTCATTCCCCAAACTTAAAAAGCAAACCATTTAGAAATTATGGACTATCTAGGATTCTGTGTATTGGAACAACCCATATAGTTGTCACGAGTCGTGACATAGATAGTCGATAGTCCATAAGTCAGTCGTGTCGTGGCTCACGACTGACCTATGCACTATCGACTCTTCTTCCGTTAACGACTCTTAGACTGACCCTCACGGAGTTGATAACATTTTATAGCTAAAGAACAACTACTTAGCAGTATTTTCCTTTGAAAGCGAAAAGCATAGCGGTGAAAAAATCGCTGAAAAATTACGTCAGTTATTTCAAGATTGGGATATCAACCATCAAGTAACAGACAATGCACCGAATATGGGACTTGATGTGACACGTTTCGGTGTGGAACGTATCAGATGTATGGCCCACTTTTCACAGTTAGTGCTAAAGGATGCGTAAGAGAAGATCAATGAAATTATTACAAAGGTGAGGTTTTTAATAGGCCACTTCAGTCATTCAACGTCTGGTCGTGAAATCCTTGCTGAAATGCAAAAATCTCACAATATTCCTTGCCCTGTGCTTATCCATTATGTCAGTACTCGTTAGGAAGTACTTAAAAGACTTCTGGAGTAGCGAGTTGCAGTTAAAGCTGCATTACCTAATGTGAAATGTAAAACTGAATTGGCTACAGAAGAGTGGGTTCTAAGAGCGTTTACACATGGCACCGCAGCGGCAATTACTCATCCTAGTATTTCTACGAACTCTTTCACATGGCGCCGCTGCGGCGGCGGTGATTTTTGATGCCGCGGCGGTGGCGGCGAGCGGTACCGTAGTTTTTAACAAATATACGAGATTAGTTAGTTTGCCTTTTGCACACGGTGAGGAAGGACGCCGCTCGCGTTGCGTTGCAAGAGTTTTTATTTGCAGAATGGACATCCTTGAATTTATTAAGAATGTTGATATAGACCATTTAATTTCATTGGTTCGTGAAAGACCAGTCTTGTGGGACAAGTCTTTAGAAGAATACAAATTTAAGAACATTTCGAATGCCGCTTGGAAAGATGTTTGTATTCAATTATATGCAGACTTCGAAGCGCTCAGTGACAAAGAAAAGGATATTTTTGGTAAGAGTCATTTACTTTATTGTTTACTATAAGAACAGTAGTGCGATATAATTTGCCATATAATCGGTTGCTAAGGTTCACTATGAATTTGGGTACCTACTTTACATCAATGACTCACTTAGTACCTATTGTCATCTTATCGATAACTAAAATGCGCGCATACAAAGAATTGTAGGCATGTTTGTGTGGTTGATTACCTATGTTCTGTCTTTTATGCTATTGCATAAAAGACAGAACATAGGTAATCAACAACACAACCACAGAAATGTAGATTAAAAAATAAACAAAATGTGTATTAAATAACACTTAATTGCCGAACCTTCGTTCATATACTTTTCCCTTATTATATTGTTTTGAGCAGTAAGTAGTAGTCAGAATATCACCGCTCAATGCTCTGTAGTGTCCTATTGCTATTAAAAAGGGAACAAATTGTGATAGAAAAATACTGTCGCTGTAATGCGATAATGGAATGTTCTACAAGATACGAGGGCTGCTATTTATGTATCCGGAACTGGCCACTTACAGAACAATAATTTAAAAAGTAATTACATCATTTAAAAATAGAACTCTTTAGCTTTAGAATACATTTATTTTTATGTGACTGTCAATTGTTTTCACATCGTAGCGTCATTTTGAAAATTGCGTGTCTTCACCACCATGGATTTAACTCGTGAACATTTTCGTGCCATGATTTTTTACGATTTTCGGCGTGGTCTAACTCAAAAACAGTGCATCGATCAGCTTACTTCGACTTTTGGGGATGAAGCACCCTCAAAGACCACTGTGTATCACTGGTTTAGCGAGTTTAATCGTGGACGATCTAAGCTTACTGATGAAATTAAAGAAGGTCGCCCTAAAACGGTCGTTGTACCTCAAAACATCGATGCTGTCCGGGAACTAATAACTCAAGATCGTCATGTTACATATCGTGAGATAGAGGCATCTCTGGGCATTAGTATGACGAGCATACATAAGATACTTCATGAACATTTAGCTGTAAAAAAAATTTGCTCCCGTTGGATTCCGCACAACTTGAGTATTGATCAAAAACAGGCTCGTGTCGATTGGTGCAAAGAAATGTTAAAAAAATACAACCGTGGTGCGTCAAAAGCTGTTTATAATATCTACACAGGTGACGAATCTTGGATCTACGCTTACGACCCCGAAACTAAGCAGCAGTCCACGGTGTGGGTGTTCCAAGATGAGCCGAACCCAACAAAAGTTATTCGTGCAAAAAGCACATTGAAGCAAATGGTCGCTTGTTTTTTTGGTATAAATGGCCATGTAGCTACAGTGCCTTTAGAGAATCGTAAAACTGTTAATTCGGAGTGGTATACGACCATTTGTTTGCCGGAAGTCTTTGAACAAATAAGAAAGACTAACCGACAACGTAGAATCATTCTGCATCACGACAATGCTAGCTGTCACAGGTCGGCCGTCACAACTCAGTTTTTAGAAGCTCAAAAGATCGAATTGACAGGTCATCCGCCGTACAGCCCTGATTTGGCACCCAATGATTTTTATTTATTTCCAAATGTGAAGAAAAAATTACGTGGTCAACGTTTTTCGAGCCGCGAAGAGGCAGTCGATGCGTTCAAAATGCACGTTTTGGAGATACCTCAGTCTGAGTGGAAAAAGTGCTATGAAAATTGGTTTCAACGCATGCAAAAGTGTATAGATCTGAGCGGCGAATATTTTGAGAAGCAATAAAACCATATTAATTGATATATGTTTGTTTCTTTTTTTTATTCCGGATACATAAATAGCAGCCCTCGTATTCATAAGACAAAGGATTCTTTCAAAACACGTAGAGCAGAGCAAATTATGGAAGATCATTTTTTAACTCTCCGGCTACAGTGGGGTATATTGTTTATTGTTCGCGCCCATTGTCCCATAACGAATTGTATATCACGCCATCTCCGAATGCGTAGTCTACCAGCTGATCAATAACAGCTATTTGAGCGTATTGCGCAGGCAATCTGATGACGTATATTGCTCGGGTGGGCTTGTAAAGAACGTCCCTATACCCCACTGTAGCCGGAGAGTTAAAAAATGATCTTTCATAATTTGCTCTGCTCTACGTGTTTTGAAAGAATCCTTTATCTTATGAATATATTGTAGAACATTCCATTATCGCATTACAGCGACAGTATTTTTCTATCACAATTTGTTCCCTTGTTAATAGCAATAGGATACTACAGAGCATTAAGCGGTGATATACTGATTATATGCTATATATATATTCTTACTGCTCAAAATAATATAATAAGGGAAAAGTATATGAACGAAGGAACGAAGGTTCGGCAATTAAGTGTTATTTAATACACATTTTGTTTATTTTTTAATCTACATTATTGCATAAAAGACAGAACATAGGTAATCAACCACACAAACATGCCTACAATTCTTTGTATGCGCGCATTTTAGTTATCGATAAGATGACAATAGGTACTAAGTGAGTCATTGATGTAAAGTAGGTACCCAAATTCATAGTGAACCTTAGCAACCGATTATATGGCAAATTATATCGCACTACTGTTCTTATAGTAAACAATAAAGTAAATGATTCTTACCAAAAATATCATAATAGGTAAATAAAAAAAAACAGGTGATACTAGAGCAAAGTACAATATTATACGACATGATAAGTATTATATGATAGTTAAGGTGAAAGGATATAGTACAGAGGCATTTATTGACTTTGGCAATTCTTGTTGACAATAACGGAGTCTTTGGCAAGACAGTTAAACTTGCACTTACAGTCTCTATCATTAAACATAACATAATCATAAACGTTCACGCCGAATATCACCGAAGGGGTTGGCAGAGGTACTAATACTTCTGAACATCACGTGACTTTGTCACCTGGTGTTCAGAGTACCCACGTTTGGCATAGACAGTGTACTCACGTGATAGGGGGCAGGCCTATCGCCTCTAGGCTCTATCATTAAGTAGTGTAATAAAAAGATTCGAGTGGTCACAAATCACACCGATGATTATAAAAATAGTGAAGATAAAGGTGTAAATATTACGGCGGACGAGACTACGTGCTGAAATAGATTTAGAATTTGTATATTAAAGTGCATGCCGATTACAAAACCATTTCGAAATTTAATATTGTTTTATATTATATTCATATAAGAAAATCAAATAACGCTATGATTATAAATATTTTAACAATAAACTGTACAACAATTTGACCTCTAATTTACTTCCAAGGGCATACGGCACAGTCTTGGGATAATAATCGAGTAATAGTTTATTTTGTATCAATCATAGTGAGAATATATTTAAATGTCAAGAATCAAAATAATTATAACACGAAAAAATTCATGTATTCACCTACAGTATTAAGAATATTAAATTAATGCTTCTGCTTGTGTAGGTAGTGTTAGTTTTATTCATATCACATTTATCATTAAAGACCTTTTAACTGAGTGAAATATGTAAATGTTTAAACAAAGGAGCAGTCCTATGGGGCACAGTTTTCGCCAAGGAGAATATCAGGCTCTAAAATTTATGAGGCCTCCAATTGACATACAGATGGATCTTTGGTTCAACAAATTCTAGGGGTTTATAAAGTAAAGAGGAAACTAGAAAGTCTTGTGATTCAAAAAGCAGAAAAAAAAGATGCGAATTGAGATATCTGTTTTTTTTTATATATGGTGTCATCGGAGAATCACCAGATGTGGTAGCATAAACTTTCATCGTTGGGGTTAAATGCCCGTCATCTAATAAAAGTAGAAAAAAGTAGGTTTCTTATAATTCATACACTAAACTATTTTTCTGAAAGGTATTATATATATACATATTAGAAATTTTGCATGTTTGCAGAAAATTATGTTGCTCAAATGCAGTTACAAATGCTGGCTGCCAATAGAGAGCGAACTGCTTTATGCATAGCAGATCCAAAATCTGAAGAAAACAAGCACATGACTATATACTGGTTGAATTATGATCCAACATAGACTAAACAATTAATGAAAGAAGCAGTCGTATTTTGGAAAACATTCATATATAGAAAGAAAATTTCTCACAGCCCATATATGTCCCCACCAAGGGCCACTCCCAGAGACATCTAAGAAGAAGAGTCGAGCCAGTGGAGGAAGTGGCTTTGATGACATTGCTGACCTCTCTGGAGTAGGAGAATGGGATATTCTTCATGGCTTCTTGCTGCTAGACACGGAGTCTAGAGATGACATTGCTGATAGTCAGATCAGCACCATCAACCCAACTGATGAAGAAATGGTGAGAGCAGCCATTATCGGGAGAGTCAAAAAGATAAACTTTGATGCAACATCATCCTTGGTGATGAAAGTAGATACGAAAAAAGAGACGCTCAGGGATACCAAAGAGGAAGATATGAAAAATAAGATACACACAGATACACATCTAAGCGAACAAAGTCCCAGTCAGATCCATCAATCGGAATCCAAAGATGCACCGAGCCAAAGAGCTTCAAGAAATAAAATAACTATCCTGGAGTCGGAACTGAATAGCTTGTTATTAGCTCGAGAAGCTGGCTTAGCAATTAAAGCTATTAAAAGAATATCAGCAATAAAAAAGACCTTACTGATGAAAAAAACAAACTAAAGAGAAAGATAAGCGCCGCAAAGAGGCAAAAAAAGAGTCGTGAGAGAAGCTGCAAAACCTTAGACGAGTTGCAGGCCGAGTTACATAAACGCGGTTACCACATAAGTAGATCTGGTTTGTACTTAAGACTCCTTTCCAGGCGAGTTAAATCAGAAGAAGGAAAAAGACATGTCGTAACGGTCCCCGCAAAACTATGCAGACCTGACACTACGCTTCATGCAAAGCACATGGACGGCTAATGTACAGCTACTATAAGAAACCTAGAGTCATTAGCATCAATATTGGGTCCTGGGCAAGTTTTCTTTTTATCAATGGATGATAAGGCACGCGTACCCCTGGGAATAACAGCTACCCACGCTCAGGCACCAATATTGATGCACCTGTATTTCCGAGTAAAATTACCGGACCATGCTTTGTAGTAGTTGAAAGGCATAAGCTTATTCCTTCAGTGTACGCCGGAATCGTTATAAAGAACGATGGCGAAGGAAAGCCAGAATCAGTGACACACTCTGGACCTACGTACGTAGCAATCCGAAGTGGTAAGCAATCTTCATCTAACGTAGAGACTCACGCCACCGATGTACATAAACTGTCAGATCTACCTGCATTCGAAAACCTAATGAAAACCCGAGAAGGTTTTGCGAAGCCCGTATTCGTCTTTACTTGTGACGGAGGACCCGACGAAAACCCGAGGTACGAAAGAGTGATAATTTCAGCGATTCAGCATTTTCAAGATTTTGATCTAGATTCCATATACATAGCTACAAATTCGCCAGGAAGAAGTGCTTTTAATAGAGTTGAAAGGCGAATGGCTCAGTCGTGAATTGACAGGTGTTGTCTTGAAACATGATGCTTTTGGTTCTCATTTGGATTCTAGCAATAAGACTGCTGATTTAGAGCTAGAAAAGTGAAATTTTGAGAGTGCAGGCATTGTCTTAGCCGACATTTGGAGCGAATTGGTTATTGACGACTTTCCTGTTACTGCCGAATACGTTTCGCCTACAAACACCAATCTGATTTTACTGCTCTGCATCTAAACATTCAAGCCTATCATTACTTACAAACTTGCATGAATGAATGAATGAAACAAATGGTTGTAATATTTTACGTTTCTATAATTATAATATTCACGTTAAAACATTTTCCAGTAGTGTTATCATTAAAATAATAATACAATTTTGCAAGTACATACTTTTAACCTTTATTGATACAGATTACACAGTAGCTATCACTGGTGTACAATACTAGAAATGACTAACTAAAATAATAATACACACCCGATATATCAAAGGTCGTTTATTTAACAATTCTTGTATTGCCATGTTATCATACCATCTTTAGAACAAAATATTCAGCGAAATCTTCTCTCACTAGTTCAGCTGGAGTTGGTAAACTGGAGAATACTATAGATGACTGAATTTCTGACGGCGGTATTATTTCGGAATCTTCATCCTGATTTATGCTGTTTTAACCTGTAACTCTCACAATTCCTTCTTAAAATTATGAAGATAAGTTGTAGCTAACACTATGTTTTTTACATTTTCTGGCTGAAGATGAAAAGGCCTTCGAAGACAGCGAAATACTGCACTTAAAATGCCGAACGTGCTTTCTACCATTCAGCGAGCCCTACTCAACCTATAATTAAAAATTTGCACCTTTGATCCTTTTCGCCCTAATTCGAGAAATGGCTTTATAAAATTTTCAGAAATAGGAAAGGCATTGTCACCTATAAAAACAAATGGTGTAAGACAACTTCTTCCAGGCAATGCACTTTCTTTTGGTATTCCTCGTAGATTCATGGAATTCAAAATAGTATTTCCAAATACACCACCGTCAGAAATACGACCTTGGCACCCAATATCGCAGTACATGAAATTGTGATTCGCATCCACTACAGCCATTAGGACAATACTGTGAACTCCCTTTAGTTAAAGTATGTGCTTCCGGTGTTACTTGGAGCTCGCATATTTATATGTTTCCCATCGATTGCACCCAGACAGTGAGGAAAATTCCACAGCAGTTCAAAGTCTTTTGCGATGTTGAGCCATCCTTCTTCCGTGCTAGGCACCCGTAAAATAAATATATTATACAATGTAAATATATTGAATATGAGCTACCACTCGCGGCTTCGCACGCGTAACTTAAGTCAGATCGTAGAATATATATATTTTGTAATTATACACATTTAAAATATTTGTATATAACTTTGTTTCAGATAAATTCACAAGCATCTGAGTCTGGGATGGACAGTTCTTTTGATAGTAAAGGTAGTCGTAAAAGGCACCTCAAACCAAATGATGCTGCAATAGAAAAAACGTTGGAAATGGTTTATTCTTTGATTCGCAATAGAAAAGATATTGATCAGTATACATTGTTAGGAGAACTAATAGCATTTCTATTGAGGAGCCTATAAACGGACTACGCGCGCATTACCGTACAGCATCATAAAAATAATCTAATTTACGGAGCTCAACTTGGTCATTATGACTATCCAGAATCTAAAAATCAAGGCTACTACACCACGCAGTATTCTAGAAATGCACAATCTTCAAATCAATCCAACCATCCATCCACTTCTCAATACGCAAGAGATTCAACTGGATTTAGCTTGTCGCTGGATAATACCAACCTTCCATCCACTTCGCAAGAGATTCAAGAGTAAATAATCCAACAGTACAGTCATTGGAGGATTACGAAGAAGTCTCATCAGATTTCCAAGGAAATTAAACGATTTCTTTATAAAATGATTACTGATCTCTAGAAAAATTATAATAAACCTAAAATACTACGTACATATTATGTTTTTAATTTCCTTTAGCTTATATCATAGATACATGATGATGAGATACCTTTACAACTTAACTTACTATATAACTTAAGGATCTGCATACCCTACTATTAGCGCCACTAATAGGTTATACTTTATTTATTTTCATTTTTAAAGTCAATTAAAAACTTATAATATAAGCCCTCAAAACAGGTCTCTACAGTTAGTTACTAAAAACCAAAAAAATATTATAACCTATTTAAATGAAAACTAGTCAAATTACCCGTTATGATGGCTTATATTTTTAGTTTTTTAATTGACCCTATAGATGAGAAGAAAAAAAATAAAATCCATTGGTGGCGCTAGTAGTAGGGTATGCAGATCCTGAACTTACGATTACAAGCCCAAGAATACTTACTTGTATGTAATCCCTGAGAGAACTTATAAGCGCATTGCACACTTCTGGAATTATACAGGATATACTTTGTTGTGAAACTTTAAACGTTAGCACTAGACTTTGATATGAATCACCACTGGCTAGGAATCTGAGTGTTATGAAGTCGGATGCATATTTACCTAAATTTGACCGGCGCGGCGGCTTAGTATGGAAAGCACTTCTTTATCGTAAAGATTTCGGGATTTCGGGATTGATGCATTTAATGTTCGGAATATGGAATTAAATGTATTTTCATTACGTTTGTAGTGTTTTCTATTACAATATATTATTTGTATGTACATTACTTGTATGGAAAAAAACCCAATGATTCGGGATGAATACCGTTAGCGTTTTGGTTATAAATATAATTGAATGCACACTCAAATAAAGGTTTTTAAATGAGGAGCCGTAATTATTTGCGTTGAGAACAATATTAGAATAACATTGTAAAGCTTAAAGAATAAATAAAGGAAAGAAAAATTTCGACACAGGCGGGATTCGAACCAAGGCAAGAGCGACGGGGGCGTATACCCGAGGTCGCGGGTTCGAATCCCGCCTGTGTCGAAATTTTTCTTTCCTTTATTTATTCTTTATTCATTAGTAATAATCCCCACATGAGGTTTTCATGAACAAAAAGATTTAAATTATTGTAAAGCTTGTTGTGCACTTAGCTGCACATTTACTAACGTTAAGATTTTAACTATTATGGAATATATCGAAAAATAAATGGAGATCAATTACAGTTTTGAATTTACTATTCTCGTTATGTTCAAAAAAGCGTTATAAATGTGAATGTGCGAGTGAGACGGATAGGTAACTTTGGCTGCTTGTGCGAGTTAAGTAATGAAAATATCAAAACAGTAGAAACACTATCTAGTTTTTGCACTAAGTGTGAAAGTGTAAGTACTGTCATAAATGATGTATCTCCTGAAAATAGAAATAATATGGTTCAGCCCACTTTTGCTTACAATAGAGATGTGTCGACTCAGAGGACTTTAGTCTTCTCCGATTCTCTTGGTGTTAACATTGGCCATCATTTAAACAAAGAATTAGACCAATGTATTTTAAATACTTGTATGCCCGGAGCAAGTTACTCTCAAATAATAAATACCATTTTAAAAGAACAATATGACTCCAATACTACTTTAGTTATTTTAATTGGTTCAAGTAATAAGGTGAATCCAAGTGACTTAAAGAAATCATTTGACAAATTGGTCAATTTAAATGTTTATTTATTTATTTATTTATTTATTTGAGAAACAAACGGTACACAATATTTCAAATAAGACAAAAATACAGAGAAGTTCTTGACCTATAAAGTTTCTACCAATTGATATACAGACGATACAGAAAAACGCAAATTAAATAACTAATGAAAACAAAACAATTATACATCAGTTGTAATGTGGATAATTTATACAGATGAAATTAAGTAAGTTAAATGAATTCTATTGTCATTCCCACCAGACCAAGCAAACACTACAAGATTACAAAATATGCATATAGATTTTAGGAAATAATGTTAATAATATTTTATGATAATAAAATATACCTAAATAAGATACTTACTTTTCAAGGTTAAAAATACATAAATTAATAATATATAAGATAATTATGAATGAAAGTACTTAAAATACATACTTTAATATAATAACATAATAAGTAAATATATAAATATAATATAATAAATAAATATAAATTCAAATAATTATATTAAGAGAAAATTGTATGACTCAAACATTTAGGGTCAATCCGCTGATTCAACAAACTCCAACTGTTTACAAAAGTTCTTAAATTGAGTTAATGATAAATTGAAAATGTCAGCTTCAGAAAATTTTGTATTGTAAGAAATAATAGCACGGGAAATAAATGTGTTGGTGGCATAATTAGTCCTAAGAGATGGTGTGTGGAATGTGAATGAGTTTCTAGTGTTGTGGGACGGACATCTGAAGTTTAACCTTGATAACAAATAAGGTGAATCAATTAGATTGTGGATGGTTTTAAATAACATTACTTGATCCCTAGTGTCTCTAGCACATTTTAAGGGTTTCAAGTTAGGAAGGTTGTTAAAGTATGGAAATCTATAGTTGAGGTGTTTAATAAACTTATTTTGAATTCTTTGAAGCATTTTGATATATACTTGATACATGGGGTTCCATACTGTTGAGCCATATTGGAGTATTGGTAGTACCAATGCATTATAAAGTGTTACAATAGTTTGAGGGCTTTTAAATTCTTTTGACTGACGAAGTACAAATCCTAGTAATTTATACGCTTTGGAGAATATGCTAGAAATATGTTTATCAAATAGCAATTTAGAGTCAATTATGATGCCAAGATCTCTAACCTCACTTGTTCTTGAAAGGACTTTGGAAAAAAGTGAATAGGGGAATAAATCATATTTGGTTTTCCTACAAAAGGATATAATATGGCACTTGTCTAAATTAAGTTGTAAATTATTATTACTACAATAGGTAGCAAAGCGGTCAAGATCCGACTGCAAGGCAAGGCAATCACCGTAACACGTGATAGTTTTATATATTTTGGTATCGTCAGCGAATAGAAGAAAGAGTGAATGGAAAAATACTTTGTAAATGTCATTTATGAAGATATTAAAGAACAGGGGGCCTACATGAGAACCCTGAATTATACCTGATGTTATTGGCACAAATGAAGAAGTGAAGCCCTTTACAGTTACGGCTTGCCATCGTCCTCGTATATAGGACTCAATCCAACGTAGCAGGTCTCCGTGTATACCAAAGTTCTCGAGTTTAGCAATTAATATAGAGTGGCAGATTTTATCAAAAGCTTTTGAGAAGTCTGTATACACAGCATCTACACGGTGACCAGCATCCATAGCCTCAGACACATTCTCAATGAATTCGCAAACATTAGTCTCAGTTGAACGTTTGGTGACGAATCCATGCTGCTCACTTATGATATGAGGTCTAATTATGGGGAAAATCATATCATAAACAATTTTTTCCAGTAGTTTTGGAAGAACAGAAATTTTAGATATTGGTCTGTAGTTCTTTATATCATGTTTGTCGCCGGTCTTAAAAATTGGTGTGACGTAGGATAACTTCCAACGATCGGGAACAATACAACTTGTGATAGATAATTGAAATAATAGATGAACGGGTCGGGAAATAGATAAATGAATTCTTTGTAAAAATAAGGGATGTAAACCGTCCGGTCCCGCACCAATTGAAGTATCCAATTGTTTCAAATAACGAGTAACCAAGGACAATGTGATAGAAATTTTATGTAAATTTATACAAGAGCTATGACATTCTTGGGATGTGTAGTTACTAATATCTTTTTCAAAAACGGCTCTAAAGTTTGTACTAAATAATTCAGCGATCTGCATACCAGTATCACCCTTCACACCATCAAGAAACATAGTATCAGGAATATTACTCGAATTACGTTTGCACTTGATATAATTCCAAAACATTTTACTATTTTTGCTAATATTTTCCTCCACAGAATTAATGTACGTGTCATAATCCGATTTAGACACCAATTTCTGACGCTTTCTTAGAAGTTTAAACTGTTCATAATCAACTGTCCGCTTGTATATTTTCCACTTTTTATGTACCTTAAGTTTTTCCTTAATTATTTTTCTTAATGGCTTGCTAAACCATATTGGGTAATTGTCGTTATGTTTGTCAATTACTGAAGGTACATACATATTAATTAAACCAATTAATTGCTCATAAAAGATATCAGTCGCCTCGTTAATATCACAACCAGCGAACAATTTGTCCCAATCGGTATTAGTGTTAGTGAATTAGTTAGAAAAATAATTATAAGTGACTTCCTATATTCCAAGCATCTTAGCTATAAGGTTAATACTAGGATTTATAAACTAAATATGTTACTATATAATTTGACCTTGGGATATAGGCAAAAAATTGTTAATTTTAATATAAATAATTATATTAAGAAACCATTATTGACTAAAAGTACCTTGAAAGTACCTGAACATTCTAAAAAACGTCTAGCTATGTTACTAGCTAGTAATATTGTATACAACAATGTTATTAATTTGAATAACATAACAATTTCATCTGACTTGGATGCAGTTATTAGTACATGTACTAATGTATCTGCAAATTTAGCTTTAAACTAGGTAGTAAGACAAAGGAAAAGGCATACATTTCACTAGTTCATCAGAACATACAGAGCCTTTCCTGCAAACTATTAGAATTAGAGTTATTCATTAATAAGTACAATGCCAAAATACTTTGTTTAACAGAACACTGGTTAAAAGCAGAACAAATGAATTTTAGTTTAAAGAATTACACAGTGGGCAGTTGTTTTAACAGAGAGTCCATAATGTGTGGGGGTAGTATGATACTATTATATGTAGACATTAAATTTAAAGAAAGAAAAGACATCTGTAGACTCTCTGTTGAACAACATGTAGAAATCTCATGCATTGAATTGAGCAAGTATATAATTTTGTGTGTATATCGCCCACCCAAAGGTAACTATGACATCTTTGAAGCAGCGATGGAAGATGCTTTGGGGATGGCTTCCCGCAGCTCCAGAGAGGTTGTAGTTTGTGGGGATTTCAATGTTGACTTGTTGGGTGAGGGTCTAGTAAAGGAGAGAATATTGACATTTTTTCAATCATTTAATCATCTAAATGTATTTAATGAGCCAACCCGAATTACCTCGACCTCTGCAACATGTTTAGATAATATTTATTGCAATTGTGATTACTCCGGTCACTTCCTTTTTGATTGCATTACCTCAGACCACAAGGGTCAATTTATAAATTTAGAATTTACCATCGAAAAGAAAAAGTCAATAGTATGTAGACAGATAACTGAAAAAAAACTTAGCTTATTTGAAAATAATATTAGGTCTAGCATCAGCCCCCCAATGAGAAGCAGTGAATCATTAGAGAATTGTCTTTCATTCATCAATGAGCTAAAAACTGAATTCAACAAAATCTTTAAAACTAAGGTAATACTGTGTAATACAAAATGCTCTTTTGCTGAATGGGCCACCGCTGGAATCAGAATAAGTAGAGATCACCTATATAACATTTATAGAGAAAAGTCCTTTAACTTCAACCAAGATTTTATTATTTATGTCAGAAATTATTCAAAAATTTTCAAAAAAGTTTGTGGTGAAGCTAAATCTAGATGCATAAAACATAAAATTATGAATTCTTCTAACAAGAGTAAGACTGTCTGGAAAATAATTAACAGTGAAACTGGAAAACTAAAGTCCCCACATGATCTGAATTTATTATTAGATAATGAACTGATACAGTCAAAATCACAAATTGCTGACATTTTTGAAAATCATTTTATAAATACCCCCACTCAGACAACAGAGAAATTAAATTCATGTCCCCAGAAAGCTCTTGAGTTGTTGGAACAAAATGTTACCAAAACAACAGCACAGTTTTCTTTCAAGTATGTTGACAATAATGATATAATTAAAAATTTTAAAACTATTAATCTTAAAAAAACCGAAGACATAACAGGAATGTCAGTTTTCGTCATAAACAGAATAATAAATATAATCGCTCCTCATTTAACGATACTTTTTAATAAATGTATAGATATAGGAGAATTTCCAGACTGTATGAAGTTAAGTAGGCTCATCCCACTACATAAATCAGGAGATAGTCAGGACTTTACCAATTATAGGCCTATTTCTATTTTGCCAGTTCTCAGTAAAGTTTTTGAGAAAATCATGTCCAACCAAATGCTTTCATATTTCAACAATCATAATATATTCCATGACGAGCAATATGGTTTCACCAAAGGTAGGTCTACTGTAGATGCAGGAGTGTCACTAATGAAACATATTTTTAATTCATGGGAAAACTCCCGGGATGCATTAGGTATATTTTGTGACCTCACAAAAGCTTTTGATTGTGTAAAAAAAGAAATAGCGTTGATTAAACTTAAATATTACGGTTTTGACGAGCAAGCACTGAAATTAATGGCATCATATCTTCATAAAAGAACTTTAAAGGTTGATATTAATGGAACCACGTCGGAAGGATCGGAAATAGAGATGGGCGTTCCTCAAGGTTCTATACTTGGCCCATTACTGTTTCTGATTTACATTAATGATTTACCATTTATGGTACAAAAGTATTCTGAGATAGTTATGTTTGCAGATGACACATCTTTAATATTTAATGTAGCGAGATCCTCTACATCTCTTGACGACGTAAATAAAGCTATCTCACTGGTATTGCATTGGTTTACTGTAAATAACCTGGTTCTAAATGCCAAAAAAACTAAATGTATTAAATTTACTTTACCGAATGTTAGGCAAGTTGATAACAATATTGTTATTGATAGTGAACAAGTAGAATTAGTGAAAGAAACAAAATTCCTAGGGATAATAATCGATTCTAAGTTGCAATGGGGACCCCATATACTAACACTTTCTAAAAGGCTGAGCTCAGCAGCGTATGCCGTGCGTAAGATTAGAGAAATAGCAGACGTAGAAACAGCTCGCATTGTGTATTTCAGTTATTTTCATAGTATTATGTCGTACGGTATTTTATTATGGGGTAAAGCGGCTGATGTTCATAAAGTTTTCGTCTTACAAAAGCGAGCTATCCGATCTATTTACATGTTGAGGTCGAGGTATTCGTTGCGCGAAAAATTTAAAGAAATTGGCATTTTAACTGTCCCTTGCCAATACATATTTGAGAATTTAATGTATGCCAAAAAGAATATAGGCCAATTTAGTAAAGTTAGTGATAGGCATACTGTTAACACTCGAAATAAGGACAAACTTCACGTACCGAAGTGGAGACTTAATAAAGTAAGTAACTCCTTTATGGGACTATCCCTGAAAATGTTCAACAAACTTCCTTCTGACATATTGGAATTGCCTGTGGCATCTTTTAAAAAGGCAATAAAAGCCATGCTTTTAAAGAAGTCTTACTACAGTGTTCAAGATTTTTTAAACGACAAGGACCCAACGCACACATGACCGTGTCCGTAAAGCTATAAATCTTCCCTCGTTATTCCTAGGAATAATTGTCTGGTGAGGATTTTTCTTCTCACGTTATGTGATTGGTTTTTGTGATGGACAATTTATTTTAAATATGTCAAACTAGCGTTTGGTTTTGTCGCATAGAAAATCTTTTATAAAGTAAAAACATGTTAATAAACTGAAATTGTACAAACCATGTTTTGAAAAAATGTGAATGTAAAGAGTTTCTTTGTTGCTTCTTCTCTTTACGAACACCTTCCGAAGCAACGGACTAATGATAAATTTAAAAAAATTTGACGTTCAAAAAATGTTAATTTTTAACTTAATTTTGAAAAATTAACTTTTTGACTTTTTTTTTTTTTTTTTGAGTGAGACGGCATTCTCAAAACCGGTTTGTGTGCAGGTAGGAGCAAGAAACCCCGGTAATGCATGTCTTTTGTTATCTTATCTATCTATTAGTTACTTGAAAATATTCGTCGCTTTGCTTGCCATGCGTACGGGTGTGTTTTGTGTTCCTTTGCAATTTTCTAACGATTTGGCTATTCAACAACGGATTCTGATTTGCATCGTGATTTGGTTTTGGATTTTGGTTTTTCTTGAAACGACGTCTTGCGCTGCGGATCTCGGAACTCTGCGTTGCGTCTTGTATTTACAAGGTAAGGATTATTGTATTTTACAAAAAAATATATTAATTCATTGTATGTACCTATTGCGCTTACACATTGTATTCTGCAACTTGTTCTAAAACAGTCCATACGAGTATTTGCAATACAATACAGAGTGTTAAAATAAAATTAACGAATAGTCTTCTTTTCAGCCATAATGGCGGAATCAACTCAAAAAGAAGACATAGCTCAATCATGGATAAGAAATTACCCAGAGATGTTTTACGATCCGGCAACTAGCAGTATAACTTGCACAAAATGTGAGACACGTTTAAGTGCAAAGAAAACTATTTTGAACCGACATCTGAAGTCACAAAAACATCGTGGTGTTCAAGCAGCAGCGCCAAGTGATTTTTATTTTGATCTGGTTCATTTTCTAATTATGTGCAACATACCATGGTCAAAAGTTGACAACACTAATTTTCGCAATATTTTCGAAAAATACATTTGTAAATGTAACAACAAATACAGAACCATTCTAAGTGAGTCTTTGCTGAGAAAGAAGTACTTGAGTGAAATTTACGACAGTAAAATGAAACTTATCCAAAGTAAAACACAAAACAAAAGATTTGGATATCGTTAGACGAAACCACTGACAGTCTGGTTCGATTTGTTGTAAATTTTTAGTAAAACCTCTAAGTGAAAATGTTTCAGAACCAATATACTTGCTAACCTGTCAAGCTTTAGATGTGGTTAATATTCGCTCAGTAGCAGAGTTTGTGATTCAATGTTTAAAAAACTTATGGGGATGTCAATTCGAAAATAAAGTACAAGATGTTTTAATATTATGTACCGATAGCGTAGCATATATGTTACTAGCTGGCAAAATATTAAAAAACACGTTTCCCAATTTAAAATATTTCACTTGTTTAGCTCACGCCTTGCATAGGTTAACAGAAACATTACGTTTAAACTATAATGATGTAGACATTTTAATTAATAATGTGAAGAAAATATTTTTAAAATCCCCTAACAGGATTCGAATTTTTAAGGAGTTACATCCAAATTTATCCTTGCCTCCAGAACCAGTTATTACTAGGTGGGGAACATGGTTGGAGGCAGCCTTTTACTATGCCCATTTAGACAAAATTTCAAGTGTTGTCGCTCTTTTGGATAGCAATGAAGCAATATCTATTAGAAATGTCAAGGCAGTGCTAGCTAAACCAAATTTAAAGATTGATTTAGACTATTTAAGCGAAAATTTCGAAATTTTAAATACTTCAATTGTTAAGCTGGAAAAACGCGACCTATCTATAAGTGAAGTGTTTGAAATATTTGATGATGTAAGATTTACTATTAATGAAACTTTAAATAATACGTACGTACGTAGATTTAACAACTTTTCAAAACTTTCAATAGACATCCGAAAGTAATTAAAAAACATTTTCTCATCGTTTTTAAGATTTTCGAATAGTTTTTCAAATGTGCTTGAACGCACAGATTCTTGATTCATAGGATGTACCCAAAACCTTCTATTTCGTCGGCGGCGAGACCGTTGGCGCCTTGCGACCAAGCGTGGATCCATCACTGACGTCTACTCACTGTGACAACTGTGTGGAAACTGCAGCTATTCGTTCTTTACACGCTACGTGAAAAAAAAACGAATACAAAAAACGTGCAGGACAATGCCGTGTGAACCTAGCCTGAAGTATTCGTTAAAAAAACTAATACAGAAAAACGTGCAGGACAATGCCGTGTGAACCTAGCCTTAGAGAAGGACATTAAACTTAAACCCACAGAATACAGAACAGAACAAATCAAAAGGAGAAATTGTTCTATCAATAACACAGGTCTGCAATGGTTTTCCCCTTTCAGTTTTGATGACTGATTTGGATAGATTTTGGGGCGCTGATTACAGGAACAATATTTAAAAAATTCCATCACGTCAGGTTTTTTAGTTATTTTGCATCGTTTATTTTTTCCAAAATTACCTAGGCCTTCCTAGTTTTTAAATAATATTTTATTTAAATCGATTCGAATTAAATAAAAAATGCACTGAATGCATTAGGCACTGATTAATGAGTTCTAATAAATATAATACAGGGTGGGCCAATAATTTTTGCAAATAGCAACACTAAATTTCTCGAATACCGTTGGAGGGAGGGGTGCGCGGGTGGCGGGAAACTATGCGTCGCTACATGCAATTTTAGTCACGATGGAGCGCTTCACGGGACAACAGCGTGCTTTTTGTGTTAAACAATTTTACAAAAACAACGATTCCTACGTTACTGTACGACGCCTGTTTCGAATTGAATATGGATTACGCCGTGTAAACGAGTGTCCAAGTGTGAATTTAATCAAATCTTGGGTCGTGAAGTTCGAGCAAACGGGATCGACAACGAATATTAAACAAATAGGCCGGCCACGTTCAAGAAGAACCGATGAGAACATTCGAGAGGTTGAAATTTCCGTTCGGGACGATCCAGAATTATCTACGCGTAAGCGTTCGGCGGTTCTGGCATTACCGAGAACCAGTCTACGGCGGATTTTGCATCTAGACCTAAAACTGCACCCGTATAAGCTTCAAATTGTGCAGGAGATGAAACCAAATGATTACATTCAACGTAAGTTATTGGCTGACACAATGCTGGAGCAATTCTCTAGCCTGGAGAATGTATTGTTTACGGACGAGGCCCACTTTCACATCAACGGGCACGTGAATAAGCACAATTGTCGATATTGGAGCAGGGAAAACCCTCGCCTTAAACACCAAAAGCCACTTCATTCACCTAAAACGACAGTATGGGCTGCCATATCAGCAAAGGGCATAATTGGTCCGTATTTCTTTGAAAATAATCAAGGAAATAATGTAACTGTGAATTCAGCGGAATACGTTAAGATGTTGCGAGAGTTTTTGACGCCGCAGTTGCATGAATTTCAAGGATACAACAGCAGGACCTGGATGCAACAAGATGGAGCAACATGCCACACGTCAAATGTGACTTTACCGGTAGTCAAAGAAATGTTTCCGAATAAATTGATTTCTCGCAGAGGTGATATTCCATGGCCTCCGAGAAGCCCGGATCTTACACCATGCGATTTTTTCCTATGGGGATACCTGAAAAGTCGAGTCTACCTTAATAAACCGACGAATATATCCCAATTAAAACAAAACATCCACGACGAGATAGCCGCGATCCCCCGCAGCATGTGTCAGCGAGTTTTCCAAAGTTTGCGTAGTCGATTGCTAGAGTGCCAACGACGAGACGGTGCACATCTCGACGATGTCATTTTTAAAAAATAAATTTCATTAAATGTTTAAAACGTTAAAAATATAATCAACAAAATAACAGTTGTAGTTTTATTTCTATTCATGTTTTAAAAGTGCAAAAATTATTGGCCCACCCTGTATTAGTTAAATAAAACTTAATTAACTAAGTGACATACCTTTATTATAAAAAAAAATAGGATTTTTGATTCATTTGCTAAATACCTCGTTTCTAGTAGACTTAATGTTTTTTTTTATAAAAATTCACTTAAATCGTTAGAAAAGAGTTAATGAAGGTAGATGATATATTTTTTGTATAAATAGCAATATCATTTTTTCTACAAATCAGTACTTCTGTGCAATTCATAACGCTCACTTGAAAAATGTCATCGCGAAAGTGTTTAAACTCTCCGGACAATTTTTGCTACATTTGTGGGCAGTTTATGCTGAGAAAACAGCAGCATAACATTACTGAATTCATAAGTAATGTTTACAATATGTATTTTGACCTAACAATTGCCAATAAAGATAGACAGTGGGTCAATTTAGTCCCCCGAAACAAAGTTTTGCTACCCCCTTTACACATAAAACTGGGGATGATAAAACAATTTGTAAAGGCGCTAAACAAAGAAGGAGAAGGTTTTAAATATCTACACCAAATATTTCCGTCTCTCTCTGAAGCTAAACTGAAAGAAGGTATATTCGTTGGTCCGAACATAAGAAAATTGATGAAAGATACAGCTTTCGATGAAAAATTGAGTGAAATTGAGTTAGAAGCCTGGAAATCTTTTTAGGAAGTAGTAAGACATTTCCTAGGAAACCACAAAAGCCCAAATTATGAAGAAATTGTGGAGAAAATGATTGAAAATTACGGAAAAATGGGATGTTCGATGAGCATTAAACTTCATTTCCTTAACTCACATTTGAACTACTTTCCTGATAACTTGGGAGCTGTAAGTGAAGAGCAAGGCGAAAGATTTCACCAGGATTTAAAGGAGATGGAACGTCGCTATCAGGGAAAGTGGAATAAAACAATGATGGCAGACTATTGTTGGCTGTTAAAGTGAGATGATGCAAGTCGCAATTTCAAGCGAAAATCTCACAATCGGAGCTTCAGTGAAAAAAAAGCAAGATACCACAAAAGTATTTGATATTATTATTTATTTTTTTATTGTCCCCCAAATATATTTTTAATGTTTTAAAGTCATGTAATTGTTTCTTAATTGTAATAAAAAATAAATACTCAAATAAAGTCGTGTTTTTTTTCAATTTTACAAAGTAGGGATTTTTCAAAAAACTGAGGGTGATATAAAAGAACCAAGTACATATTCGTAATCTACGCACCAAAATACCCCAAGATCAGCATTCAAATCCAAAAGGGGAAAATAAAAGTTAAAATTTGCAGGTCTGTGTAATATTAATACGGAGCGTAGTGATACCAGTGCATGTCGACCTTACAATTTTTAGGGTAATTTTTGATACTGATGATGATGAAATTTTAGAGATTTTGAAATACAAAATACATATGATACTGATCACAAATTGGGAATAATATTTGCGTCAATCTCATGAGTATCTCGCCAGTATTCAATTCTATATAATTTGTTTTATTTACAGGTAATAAAGAGATTCCATTCAAAATTATTTACAAAGAAAGTTCAAGCAGGCCTTCTGATGAAGCTGAAGGTGCTTTGACGTTATTTGTAGCAGAACATTATTCTACTATGAGTGTAGACCACTTAGGCGAGCTATGCAGTAAGTGCTTCAAAGATTCAAAAGCCACCGATCGGGTTAAAGTTACATCGAACAAAATGCACGTAAATAATGAAAAGCGTGTTAGCCTCACACTTTCGTCACGCACTTTTGGACGATACTGGAAACCAGAAGTTCAGTATTTTACTAGATGAGTCTACAGATGTGAGCGTCAGTAAGCAACTAGGCCTGGTAATTAGGTATTATAGCAATACTCAAGAAAAAATAATTAGCTCATTTTTTGAGTTGATTTCCATCGAAAGGGCAGATGCAAACGGTTTAGTCGCATGTTTGGAAAATCACAAGTTGAATATCAATCAAATGATGTGAATAGGCACTGACAACGCTTCAGTTATGACAGGGATTAACAACGGCGTACATGCTATTTTAAAACGTGACTATGGTCTCATAAATTTAATACTGATACGCTGTGTCTGTCACTCATTACAGCTTGCAGTTACTCATGCGTCTGAAAATGCCCTGCCAAGAAATATTGAGTTTTTAGTTAGAGAAATTTATAAGTGGTTTTCTGTTTCTCCCAAAAGAAGAGATGAATATCAAAAAATTTACAAGCTTATTAATTGTGGAGAGGCACCTTTAAAAATATCAAAGGTGTGCGATACTCGTTGGCTTTCGATAGAGCCAGCAGTTACAAAAATTTTATCGCAATGGGAAGAAGTTGAAATTGCATTTTAACTTGGTAAGAGGAAATGAAAATTGTTACTCAGCCGAACTAATACACAATATGCTCGAGGACAACCAAAACTATTTATATTTAATATTTTTAAGAAGCATTTTGAATGATGTTCAGATTGCAATTAAGGCATTTGAAAGCGACGATTCCAACCCATTGAAACTGCTGAACACTCTAAAAACACTTATACAGTCAGTAAGCCAGAGAATTCTAATGCCAACACGATTGCAGAGAAACATTTTGGATCCTATCACTGATACAGATTTAAACTCTACACCGTTTCTTGGTTATATGTTTGAAACAGAAATAACTAAACATGCATTTGATTCTGGTACTTCCAAGGGTATAAGACAACGCTGTATCATATTTCTAAAGCGCCTGGTTATCGAATTGCAACAAAGGCTTCCAGATAACTACAAACAATTAGAATCTATGCAGTTGCTAAGTCCTGAAGAGGCTGTAAAACAGATCAAAACGAATGATATTATGAATCTTGCTGAAGTTTTAGGATTCAGACCAGAAAAAATAGACAAGATAATCAACAGTGGCATATTCTTCATGCGTTTAAATGGGTATCACAAGAAATTATACCGTTTTGGGTGGAAGTTAAAAAGTATTAATAGGCTTGCCGTGTAGTGTCGGCTTAGAATAACACTACCCCATTTCTACCCGTGGGTGATCGTAAGAGGCGACTAAGGGGTTATACCTATAGGGGCTTTTTAAGTGATTTTTGGGCGATGTGGTTGGAGACCCGTCACCAAAAACATTTATTATTACCATCTGTTCCCCAATCAACTTCCAAAAGTGGCTGAGGAATTTCTCATTCCAAAGCTCTGGCTACCCCGTTAAGGGATTTATAGCCGTGAGTATATGTATGTATGTATGTTAAAAGTATCAAAATGCATCTGGAGATCATATATTTAAGATATAAGTGAACTCGCTATAGCATGTCTTTCACTTCCGCATTCAAATGCTGAGGTAGAGAGATTGTTCTCCCAAATGAATTTAATAAAAAATAAACAGAGGAATAGAATGAGTTTAATAACTCTGAATTCTATTTTATGCATAAGATTCGCTCAGGAAAAGCGGCCAATGCTGTCACAATTACGTTTTTCCTAAAGCCGTACTTGACAAAATGGGTACTATAGAAAAATATTCCAAATCAAGTGCCGCTGAACCTTCTACATCTTCTTCTCATATTTAATAAGGTATAACTTGCATTTTTGAAATGTATCTTACATAAATTCTAAAGTCCTTATAAACATAACATAACATAAACGTTCACGCCGAATATCCCCGATGGGGTTGGCAGAGGTACTAATACTTCTGAACATCACGTGACTTTGTCACCTGGTGTTCAGAGTACCCACGTTTTGCATGGACAGTGTACTCACGTGATTGGGGGCAGGCCTAATAAACCTCTTAAAAATAACATTTTTTTGCGTTATGTACGGATATAAATTAATTATTTTATCATAATTTCAATTTTCGCGCGTATTTCACGAAAACGTGTCCAACAGGCCAAACAGCGGACGTCATGATTTTACATAGGTATGTACTTCGGAATTCAGCTACTTCTAGCTACTTTTTAAGGAGAAAAAAATACTCAATCTAGCAACTTTCTGTCAAATTCCTAGCTACAAGCCTTTGGTAGATGTTGGCAACACTGCCAACACCATCTCCGAGTTATGTGGCTACACCTCTCCGAGTTACGAACCTACATCATCTCCGAGTTATATGCCTATACCATCTCCAAATTATGTGGCACAAACAATTTATTAGTATACGTCTCGTCAAGAAACTCCTACAGATAGGGGACAATCATTTATGTCTGATTTTGTTGTAAGTCCACGCTATCAGTTTGTGACATATACTCCTACAACGATTGATCAAAGTGATCAACAAACTGCGGCTCAACAAAATAATGATATCTTATCACAGGCTGTGGCAAATATTCCTATAGACTAGTTAAATTTTTCACTCTTTCACTTTTATCTGTTTTAAATTGCCCTGTTTCATAGCATTAAAGTGATTTAATATAATACACGATGTTTTATTTTGCTTACCTGTATAAATTCCTCCAAAGCATTGTAGATTGCATCCAAATTACTGGAATCGTTACCGAAAGGCTAGATTTAGATATTCTGAAAAAGTGAGATAGGGTCCTCAAATTATTGCTTTTTGCAAGCATATAAATAATAGCTTGAAGTTTTATTTTGGCCGGTATAGCACTCCTTATGAGTGTATCAATTTTTTCGATAGCACGCCTCACTTTCTCTAGTAACCAATTGAAGGATTCTTCCGACATTCTCATCGAATCGCGATATTCTTTGAGATCTTCAATAGCCAGTTCTCTTAACAACAAAGTACTTCCTCCAAGCATGGATCTGCGAGTTATACATGGACGCTCCAATAATCGTTTCAGTTTATTTATTTCGAATAAAATGTCGTCTTGTATTTGATCCATAACTACAGTTAGTATTTTGCGTAGAATAGCGCGTATTTGGCGACGTCGTTGCGTGTTCATCGTGGCTTCGAACTGATACTCTACTGGAAGAAATGTAAACGTTCACTCGCAGCGCGCTAAACCACTAAAGAACAACTTTTCAAGTTGTACTAAAATACTCGGCTAAACACTAAGGCCTATAACGCACTAGCGGTTGGCCGCCATGCGGCGTGCCGTTGCGGTAGGCCGCACATCGATTAGTACATGAAACCGCACGATGACGACGCACTGATTTGCGGCCAGCCGTCCACCGCTCCGGTTGTTCCAGAGCTGCGACGAGCCGCGCCGGTTGAATGATGCGGCGCGCCGCATCCCCACCACGCACTCGGCGCGGTAGTCGCAAACGCCGCGTCCCGCCCGCCAGTCCGTCGTCGTCGTGTTCAATATTTCTAGAAACACTGACGATTGCGGCAGACCGCAGTGAGCCAAGAACATACGGTTAGCCGGAATACGGCGTGCCGTTACGGCTGACCGTACATACTGCGGCGTGCCGCATCGGCATACCGCATCGCGGCAGGCCGCTAGTGCGTTATAGCCCTAAGGGCTCTTGCGCACTAGCGGCCAGCCGCGGGGGCGGCTAGCCGCGCGGTCTGCCGCTTCTCCAGTTTAATATGCAACCGCCTGTGATCGTGCGCACTTGACCGCCGCAAATTTTCAACCGCGGCGGTTGAATGGAGAGCTGCGGCCCGCTCCGCGGCTGGCCGCCATATTGCTTATACGCACTGGCGGTTTCAGTTTGCGGCTAGCCGCCGATGAGTTTGTTTATGGGGCACGCGGACCGCTCTGGTCCAACCGCTGAACGCGATTTCATTGCGGTTTCTTCGCGGTTGGCCGCCATAGCGGTCAGCCGTAATGAAACCGCGTGTAGCGGTTGGACCGCTCAAACAAACCGCCTAGGCGGCTAACCGCTAGTGCGCAAGAGCCCTTAGATAATGTAAATCGGCCTTTAAGTTGAAATTTGAAGTTCAAAAAACAAAAATTTATCTTTTTACTTTGAAATCATTATTTTATTTTTATTTATTTATTGAGGGCTCAGAGAATGAAATCTGATGAAAAATTGTGCATACTCCTCTTCGATTATAACCAAAGATAAGATGGTTAATGTAGTCTGGTTTTGTGGACAAAACAAATTGCACATCAGGCCCTTGTTTTTATGATCAGAGGTAAACAAATAAAATTGCAAACAGCCTGCGGCTTATACATTTTTTTGGTAGGAATTCAAACCCTTCATCCGTTTGTGGCATACTTAGATTTATATTTTACAATTATTTATTTATATTCATAGTTATATTAATGTTACTTACATGAATCTAAGTTCCCTAATACTAACATTTAACACACACACACACACACGCGCAGATATATTTAGGCTATGGTCTCCTATTTACGCTGTAAGCCGCGCACAGCATCACGCTGTAGGCCGCGTCACTATGCTTACTATAGAAATGTACTATCGTGGTCTCTTTCGCACGCTGACGTTGACGGTTAGACGCCGTAGGAAAGAGATGAAAATCAAGTTGACAACGTTCTTTCGAAGACGAAAGTCCGTAGCGAAAAGAATTAAAGAGCATGTATGAGAAGAATCATCAATGTGACAGTAGCAAGAGAGATTTGTCAGGATCGTACAAAGTGGCGATCTATAGTCCCTGCCTACCCCAATGGGAACAACAGGCGTGAGTATAAGTAAGTTGCATAAATGGTTAAAATAAATTTTGTTTTTCTCATTTCAGGTGCTGCATCTTGGAAGCACATAAAAAAGTTTTATGAGTTAGATAATAATATAATAATAGTAATAAGCATGCTCCTAAGGTCAACGAGTCATAACGAACCAAACGGAAGAGAGAAAATGCGAGTGAAATTAGCTACCCAAACATTTAGCCACTCTGTGGCAATGGGGATTTATTCTAAAGCATCCACCAGTGAGTTATCTACCTATCAACTTTTTAGGCAGAATATGTATGTACTTACACACATACATACATATTCTCACGGCTATAAATCCCTAGAAGGGGCAGCCGTTGAGGAATAAAAAAATCCTCAGTCACTTTTGTAAAGTGGAGTGGGGAAAGGATGGTAAAAAAAATGGTTGTTGGTGATGGGTCTCCAACCGCGTCGCCCAAAGATCCCTTAAAGCCCCAACACCGTTAGTCGTACCTTACGCAAACCCACTAGAATAAATGGGATAGTGTTATTCTATGCCGACACTACACAGTTATAATCATGTATGTATAAATGCGATTCATAATTCTGATTTATTAATAACTGTATGACAAATCATAAACCTATTTATATAAATCGTATTTAGAGGATCTTCCCGACTAATCCATGATGTATGCTGTAGGATCACCTTCAAGCGCAAACTGAAAGGTTACTTATTGGCTGTGAATGATGACATCTTTAAAAATAAACAATAGATTTTAATGCAGTTTTTCATCGATAGAGTAGTCACTATACATTTCATTTGAAGAGTAAGTTCTATGTATCTTAAGTAAAAAAATAACTTAATATAACCTCGTTTAAAATAAAAATACAACTATACATATAGCATCGTTGTTTCAGATGAGTTACCTGCAGAAGCAATCTGCACCGCAACATTTTTGGAGCATTTCAATAATTTATTTGATTTATTGAATGCTAATGCGCCGAACCAGCAAGAAGGAAAACCATACAAAACAAATTTTACTAACAGGAGCCCACATATGGAGTTTTGTAAAAAATCTGTTGTTTTAGTAAATGAGTTACAATTTCTTGGGTGCCGCAGAAAGCCACCGTCACAATTGGGCTGGCTTAAATTGCTCCATGGATATGCGCGACTGTGGAATAATCTCAATAAAAAATATAATATTTAATATTTTTTTTATATTAGGTACATCCTATTATATGTTATGTATGATTAATTACATGTATAAAAAATAAACAATTGTTAGCATAATTATGAGTGTACAACCTTGTGCTTTTTATTATTATTAAGTTTTGAAACAGTGAAAACTGATAATTGGCTTTTAGATATACTTTTAAGTTGCTAATTAATTATAACTAGCTGTAAGTTTTCCGTAATTATAAAATAAAATAAAAAATAATGTTAAAAGCATACCCACAAGGCGGATCAATCAAGATCCCATTGAAAATTTATTTGGGTGTATATGAGTAATGATCGTTATCAAGGTGCTCTTTTCGTGGCAAACGGTACGGTTGACAAAAAAAAACAAATACTTCCATTGAAATATTCACTTTGTTCTTAACTACAAAATAAATAGTTACCTACCTTCTTAGGATTACACCTCTACGGTACAAAGCCTTTTCCGACCAACTATATATTTTTATTTTTAAAACAATATACGTCAAATGACATTAATTATGTCATAAAAATACATTACGCGAAGTGTATATTATTTTAATCCAAATAATCAAATGCACTCTAGATATGACTATCTAGAATTGTTATTCATTGTTATTCGAGTAGTTCAACTCTAAAGTAGTGCACGAAGTAAGACGAGCACGGAGGAATTTAATAAAGTGAACGAATAATCTCAGTATCCTCATTCACAGTATGGATTTGACACAACACCCAGATTTTATAACAACGGACGAAGGCACGCGATGTACTATTTGCAATGTTAATATTAAAAGGAAAAAATACAATATGAACAAGCACCTACAGTCAAAATCTCATCGAGATAGAATAAGCGATTCACATTCTCATTCCAAGCTACAGCAAAGCCTAAAAGACAACCCTGATTTTGAAATCAATGACAATAAGTTATTTTGTAAATTATGTGATTCGACATTTAATCCTTCTTTATTTAGTTTGGACCGGCATATGAAAACTGATTCACACACATTTTCCAGTACAAAAAATGGACAAAAACAGTTCAACAAAGACTTGACTGATTTTATGATTCAATGTAATATACCGTGGTCAAAACTTGACAACCCAACATTTCGGAATTTTATGGAGAACCTCTTAAATAATAAATACGGTAATAACGTGAATTTACCCAGTGAAACAAATATACGGCTAAAATATCTTCCAAAAATTTACGAGGAAAAAAAGAATCAGATTAGGCAAGAACTACAAAATAAGACGATATGCCTTAGCGTTGATGAAACCACTGATTCATGTGGGAAAAAAGTGGCGAACGTTTTGATTCAGGCATTAGATGGAACAAGCAGCAAAATGCATTTGTTTGCATCAAAAGTTTTGGAGGAAACCAATTATTTAACTACAACCGGACTCGTAAACGAAACGCTTAAAGATCTTTGGAGTCAACAATATAATGAAAACTTAGATAAATTACTGTTTTTCATAACTGATGCTGGATCATATATGCTCAAGGCGGGGAAATGTCTTACACAGGAATATCCGAATTTAACACATGTGACATGCTTTGCACACGGACTGAATCGCGTCGCAGAAAAAGTGAGGAGTCTTTATCCTAAAATAAACAAATTGATTGACTGTGTAAAAAAAGTTTTCCTTAAAGCTCCGGTTAGAACGAAAAAATTTGCGAGAGCAATTGTCGAGGCCAAGAAAATTTTTCGCGATCGCTATTTGAAATCGGACTTATTGTTCCTTGACACAAACTTCAACATTATCGCCAAGTCGATTCAATTGCTGGAGGACCCAAAACTAGAACTTAAAAGTTCATTGAAAATTGTCTCTGACTTGATAAAAAAAATGGCAAAATTGAGATTACATCCCACGGGTAAAGAAGTTTATTTTAAACTAAAATATGTCTTGAAGAAAAACCCTGGTTATAGTACTGTAAAAGTCGTGCAGCAACTGATAGAAGGAAAAGAGGTGGATATGCCGGAGGGCGTCAACAAAAGTTGCGTGCAGTATTTTAAAGAGTTAAATTACCTTCCTGTAACTTCTGTCAACGTAGAAAGGTCATTTAGTTATTTAAAATGGATTTTTTTCTAATCGACGTGAACGACTGACAGCCAAATCTGTTGAACAGATTTTAGTTATTTATTCAATGTAATTTGGATAAGTAATTATAAATATGTATATATTTCATAATTTGTTAAGTATATAATGTTTTAAATACTTGTCTATTTGTTTTTTTGCCAACCTTACTCTGCCACCAATACACCACGCTGATAACGATCTTTGTATATGAGCCAATTGCGGGTCAAATGATAATCCCACAGTCGCTCAATTCATTGCTGGCCTTAAAACAACTATTATAAGCAATATTAGAAATATTAGTAGCGGAAACAAAAATTGTGAGGACGATAATGGCGAATTGCTAGATAATTTCAATGATCTATTCTTTCACAAAAAATAAATCAATGTCAAAATCTAATTATCTGACAACCGAATCAGGTCCTAGTGCTTCAGGGCATGAACTTGATATTCCAGAGGCAGATATAGAAAGCTCAGCCGAAACACAGGCTTGCGCGTATGTTTGTGGTTTTATTTTCAAAAAAATTATGGGAGATTGCATGAGCTGTAAGAAGGCTATGCTTGCCAATAAGCCTTCTGAAGTACATATTTTCGTTGTGGCCTTTATGCCATTGCTTTTGCAAAACTAATATGTTTAGCCCGCGAACACTCGCGCTATCAGCATTTTGCTCACATAAAATTTAAAACACGCGCCATTTTGACAAAATTATTCGTACGTACATCGTTCATTTGGTAGCTGAGTTTTGTTCCGTCCCCCACCCCTGTATGCAGTTCACTTCACGCCAGTGTGCGCCAGTCACTCGGACGAGGTGGTTCGTTGCGCCGTGTACCCTCAGGCGGCGTTTTGCTCATCGCGCGGGTATCAACGTAAGCACTTTTTTTACTCATGACTATTTATTTTCATCTTAGCGACAGTTTTACTGCTACTTTTATGCAATATTATGATTTTATATTACTGAAATAGTAATCTTTTATGTATTTCTATTATAGATTGATCGTTATCGAAGTAATGAAAGTGTTTTGGCATGGTTGATGGAGGAAGATTGGGAAGACATTGAGGACCCGTCTTTTAGAGCCGATGATATTGAAAGTGATCGAAGCAGTGAACACAGTCATCATTCCACTAACTCCGACCAATCATCATCGGAAGTATAAGGTGAGGTTTCTTCAATTTCACTGGGCAATCAGCTGTATTACGTAGGCAAAGATGGGTGTACAATATGAAACTATAATCCACCTCGTTCCAATGTAAGAACAAGAGCTCACAACATTGTCGATTAACAACCAGGGGTAAAACCAGTGGCTAAAAATGCTAACACTATAATGGATTGTTTTCTACTCTTTGTGAGTGAAGAAATGCTGACTGATATAGTTCGCTTTAAAAATATCCACATCAGAAAAATCAACGACCAATTCTCAAGGGAGACAGTTAGCAAAGAGAAAGATATTGTAGAACTAAAAGCCTTTATTGGTATTTTGTACATGGGCTGTATAAAAAAGATGAATCACTTAAATTTGAAAGAGATTTGGGATAAAGATGGCACGGCACCTGATATTTTTAGAGCTGCTATGAGTCGCAATAGGTTCCTTTTGTTGATGAGAGCTGTAAGGTTCGATGACATAAACTCCCGCTCCGAAAGGTCAAAGTATGACAATATTGCTCCAATTCGTGAATTATTCGAATCTTTTATCGCATAGTGTCGAGCCAATTACCAGGTAGGAGAGAAGTTGACTATAGATGAAATGCTGGGATCCGTTCCGAGGCCGATGCAAATTCCGCATGTATATAGCAAACAAACCAGCTAAGAGAGGTTTGCCAGGATCGTACAAAGTGGCGATCGATAGTCTCTGCCTACCCCAATGGGAACTAACGGCGTGAGAATATGTATGTATGTATGTATGTAAACCAGCTAAGTATGGTATAAAAGTATATGCTTTGTGTGATGCAAAGAATTTTTATACAAGTAACTTAGAAATTTACCCCGGAAAGCAACCGAACGGTCCACACAAATATGATAATACTGCATCTGCAGTTGTAAAACGTTTATCACAAGATATTCTTAATACAGGCAGAAATATTACGGCTGACAATTATTTTACATCTGTTCCATTGGCCGATGAATTACTAGCTGCACGGACTACTATCGTTGGTACACTTAGGAAGAATAAAAGGGAAATTCCACCATTTTTTCTTGACATCAAACAAAGACCAAAACCTAGTAGTATCTTTGGTTTTCACAAGAGCAAGGTTCTGGTATCTAATGTTCCAAACAAAAAGAATAAAAAAATATTCTTATGATAAGTACACTTCATAACGACGACCGAATCGATCCAACTACTGAAACTGCTGCGAAACCCGAAATTATCACCTTTTATAATAAAACGAAAGGAGGTGTTGATGTTGTGGATCGACTTAAAGAAGAGTATTCTGTGGCAAGAGTACCATGTAGATGGCCGCTGAGATTATTTTTCACGACCCTAAACATAGCCGGAATCAACAAAATTGAAAAGTGAAATTTTCTTCAAAAGACGAACACATTGGTAAATCGAGACCGATCTGCTTCAGACAGACAATAAAGATTTTGGAATATAAGGCAAGAAGATGAGCTCAGAACCAAATAAGAAAAAATAAGCCGGGTCCTTCTGGGACGGCAATTTCGACGCCAGCTATCAGACGTCCATGGGTTACTCGAATTCTATATTCCGTTACCCATAAGGATGCAAAATTCCATCTTCGGGTACTAACCTATCGGACTTTGACTCATGACCGAGAAGAATTCCTAGGTGAGGTAACTCGTTTACCAGAGTTACCGAAAGACCTGTCTCCGTTCCGAATTGCTGTTGCAGCATCTGGGGTTGGGAATTTCCTTCCCGTCCACAACACCAGAGTATCAGTAAATCTAAGTCCGACGTATGATGGAGATCTGCATGCTCTCAAACATGTGGCTCTCACCTACGTCGAGAGACCAGACGAGCCGGGTTCACAATCTAGGCTTGAGCTCCTGAGTTGCGAACTATACGATAAGGCAATCTCTGACCATAACCTTCAGGAAATAAGAAGTAAGCTAACGAGTGAGTTCGGTCTAACCTATCTGAATCGCTATCAGAGGAAGATAGAACTTGCTCAAAAGGAGAAACCCAAGAAGAATGAACATAAGGGGAATCGGACCAGCGTTGCACGTTCGGAGACTCCCTCCACCCCAAGGGTAACTGAGCCAGTATTACCCGAACTTACACCGATCAAAGAAAAGAGTGAGGACATAGTTGCGTCCTTTCTCACCTATTTAGCTTCTTCAGCGAAGAGCAAAAATTGCATTATCACGGCGGATTCTTTAGAATTGTCGCCGGATTACATTGATCGAGAAGACGATGTAGTGATCAAAGAATACTTTGCGAGGCACAATATTTCTTTCAATTCGTGTGAGGAGATGGGCTCTTTTGTTCCTAGTAAGACTACCATTCAACGAAAATCCGAACTACTCGTAGTTAAACCCGAAACTCTTCGGAGTGTGTGATGCTAAAATCAGCGTGCCAGGGATAACTTTCAAAAATCTTGCCGGATTGTACGGTCTGCTGCAGAAAGGCGCTTGATTCATCGTTTTTCTTGGGGTATTAACCTCATCAAAACCCCAGTGAGCCAATGGAAGAAAACAGTAAAAAAAAAAAAAACAGTCAAATCATTTACAAAGAAAATACGGGTATAATCATCACGCGCAGAAACTACTTGAAACAACTAGCTCTTCAACTAACACAGCCACATATCCAAAGAAGACGCACCTTGCAAAATATTTCATATCCTCTTCAGCAAGTGATAAAACGTTTTGTACCAGAATCTGAGTTACCAGAACAAGAAAAACCAAATGGAATCTGCGCGGTTTGCCCAAGACGCAAAAATAGCAAGACCAAAAAGAGCTGCATTTACTGCCAAAATTATTTATAATACTTTTGGCACTACTTAATCACTTATATACTGAGCATAGTCGTACACTATGTGACATGTGTAAAGCTCGCGTATATAACGAAGATTAATTATTCATACTTAGTAAAGTTTTTTTTTGTTAATTTTTTACGCAAGACTGCCTTAGAAGACTGGAAAATTAGTTCCTATGATTGTTAATTAAAATAAAAAAGATTAATACTGTTAACTTTTTGAATACATATTTTCTAGAGTAAATAATGTGTGTTTTATTAAATAAAATATTTTTTTATAACTTTTTTTTGGTATAACTTGCATTTAATGACATTCATAAACGTGAGCAAAATGCTCTACACGAAAGTGCCTATGTAATTTTTTGAGGCGTAGGTGCTGGCGGGTTAGGAAAGACCCCTGTAAATTCCTATAAAAAAAATGTTATGCGGCTTCACTTATTTAAGTCCCTAGTTAATAAAAACTTAACTGAATTTCCAGTTTTATCAGAGCCCAATCGCAATAGCCATCCTTATATGGAAATATGTTAATGATATGATCATTTGCTGTGAATGCTTCAGTTTTTATCACAAAACATGCCTAAAAAACAGTCTTATCTAAATTTTCAATTCCTTTGTAATGGTTGTGATATATTTAATTGCCAGCAGAATATTATTGTGGACTAAGACGACTGCTGGTATGAGGCTTTTAAGTGGTTTTTGGGCGATGCGGCTGTAGGCCCATCACAATACTTTTTTTTTAAGCATCTTCTTTATAGATATAGCAAAAAGAATAGAAAAATTGAGTGTCAATACAAAAAAAAGCGCGAAAGCTAAAATTAGTAGAGGTTATTTAGAAACCCGAACAGAGTTATTGGAAAGTTATTGGTTAGAATTTACAGAAAAGCACAGACACGTCAAAAACATCAACGAAGATGTTTTGAAACATCTAAAATTCGATGTAGATACATATTATGAACAGACAGATGATATTTATTTGGAACTTAACGCTAATTAAAGATGCTCAATTCAATATTGCAAGTGCAGCTGCAACTCAGGAGGCAAGATTCTCGAAGGAAATTTCGAGTGATTCCAATAAGTCTATAGAAACCATTAAACCGAGACCAAAATTGCCACCTATTAATATACCAAAATTTGTAGGTGACTAAAACCAGCGGATGAGTTTTAAAGATATTTTCAAATCTCTTATTTGCTTCTTTTGCTGTGTAGTGTCAGCATAGAATAGCACTACCCCATCTCTTCCCGTGGGTGTTTCGTAAGAGTCGACTAAGGGATCAGGGCTTTTACCATCTTCGCCCTTACACCAATCCAAAGTCTGCCGTGCTGATGGATGCGTGGCCAGGGGTGAGCCTAGTCTCTAGCGTGCCGCCGTCCCGGAGCCTGGTGAACTCCGGGTACTAAATAACCTTGCTTTGTCGAGCGGGGCTCTGACAAAGTGGACAGAATATTTCCCTAGCTACTCGTGGGAATCACATGTGTTCTAGGAATAATCAACACGGAGACGGCGATAGAGCTCGCCACTTATCACGTCATAGATTCTCATTGGGCGAAATGTGGGCTGACGGGGCCCGCTTTAGTACGTTGAATGTTTGCGGAGGGATGCTAGAAAAGTTAGACGAAGTATGTCTGGTAATGAAAGAAAAGAATTTAGATTTGTTGTGTGTAAATGAGACGAAGTGTAAGGGAAAAGATGTCTCGCAACTTGGATCAATTACTGCCATCTGGTCGGGGGGTCGACCCTAATATCAGAGCTTGCCAAGGAGTGGGACTTCTTATCTCTGAAAGGATGGTTGAATGTATGTCAGAGCATGAGTGTGTGAGTCCAAGGCTCCTCTGGGTTAAGTTAAAAGCCGGGCTGGTCCGGCTACGTGTAATATGCGTCTATGCGCCGGACATGTCAAAATCTTAAAACGAGAGGGAGGAGTTCTGGAATTTACTAGGTGATATAGTGAATGGGTGTGATTTGAATGAAAGGATAATAATGTTAGGAGATTTTAATGGTTGGGTTGGTGTGACACGCAACGGTTGTGAAAGAGTATTAGGCAAATTCGGCGATAATAGAGTGAATGAGTGAATATGCTCTTATTAGAACATTGCACGTTAAAATTTCATTTAATATCGTTTTCGTTTTTAATTTCAGCTTATCTAGACAAATTGGCTTTTATAAATAATTTGACTTAGGACACTATATTTCATCATAGTTTTTGTTCTAAGTATGGATGACAGTTTTAAGGACTTTGAGCTGAACCTTATCAATTGGAAACGTATACCGATCATGCTACGCGATCAAGAAGCTACATTTGACGAGCATCTGGAACTGCTTAAGAAATTTGTTCGATTTGTAATTTAAATTTAAGGAAAGGTTATTGTTTTCAACTTGCTAAATTCATACAGTTTTATTTGTTGCAATTTACTTAGCTTTCGAATTTTTAGTGGGTGTTGGCTCATTATAATATATTATATTATTAAAATTTACTGATACCTAGTGACCCATCTTTTTATTAATCAAGCCAAGAGCTGACACACACTCTCCACGAATTTTCGATGAAATACTACATCTACATTTGACTTGGGAAGGAGTCCACCCTCGTAAAGCAAAAGCTAAAACCCCAAGTCTATACATGTAGTATGGAGAAACGGGGGTGAGGCATCATGGAGCCGTTCCAGACTCATGATGCCCCTTTGCCTCAGCAGGATTTAACTCACCCTGCTGAGTCTATCTATCTATCTAATGTCTATCTGGGCTCCAACCAGATGACTTATTGCGAGGAAGGCATTAGGGGGCCAACCCTCATGTTGGTTCACGAGAGGCAAGAGAACCTGCGGATAGCGCCGCAGGCGGTATTCTTTACACTCCGGGAATATTGACCAATATGCAAGGAGTTGACATGACTAGATTTGATTTGTACAAAAAGCTCATTGTGCTAGCCAAAGAATCTGGAGAAAATTATCGACCAATGGACCTTAATTTGGAGCAAAGATTGAAATAAATATATTTAACAATTACTTGGTTTCGACACGAGACATAATGGATAATCTCAAAAACTGTCACTTTGAACCTCTAAACTCTCCCATAACTGACGATGAAGTTTAATTTATTCTGAAGTATGACGAATTTTATTGCCACCGACATAAGAGAATAAAATCGATTCTAAACAAAATTATCCCGAAATCAAGAGCTACACTGATTACCCGGAATGTTATTGGCAAATGGTAGAAGACACAATTTTAAAGGGTAAAATAAAGGATTCCACCGACATGGACTCCGATCTGTCTCTAAACACGATAATAGAAGCAGCAATTTGGAATACCAAAGTGCATCATAAGAGTTATTATGGAGAGGACATGTTATTAGATTCTACTCTTTCCGGATATAGAGACTTATTGAGAGACGATACAATACAATAGTCTTTTAGAGCAAAAGTTAAGGTAGAACAAATTAAGAGTATATTAACAGAAACTGAACAGAAGATGGGGGATTTTTACCATCTCTCTGACGTAATTATTGTCGAGAAAGAATTGACCATTATCCTGAATAACAGAACATATTATCTATTTCCTACTACCCTGGTGATGTGTGTGCTAGACAACATACAGTCTCGTTTTTATATAAGACTCCACGTCGCTATTAAAGAAAAAGACGAAAATCTTCCTGGATTAGTTGATCACTACGAGGAACTTCACGACTTTATCATCTATTTAAGACGAAAATACCGCAACTCATTTTTTGATATCATGAAGAATTGGGACGCCTATTGTATTGGATATGCCGTCTCTGATGAAATTGATGACTATGGGTTTACTCATTTAAGAGACTCTATATACGAGGATCTCTTATCCAAATTCGGAAGTTTGGATACCAATACAATTCTAACTTTAATGACCTGTCGCAAATACGAGAAGAATAGGAACATATCTATTCCATTATCTTTATATTTCTCCAACCTCAGTAAGAACTATGGTCATCCGATATTGGACCCTGTAGAGGGCATAAGAAAATTAAGATCGAATTCAAAGAAACAAATTGATATAGACGACCTATTAGCGAAGAAAACATTATGGATGTTTCGAAAAACCTACTTCTTTAATTATTTCAAGAAGAAGGGATACTACCCGAATCATGCTGCAAATAAAGATTTGAATATTGTGCTCAAGCAGTGTATATGTCGCAGCGATATGATAAAAATGGGGATTTGGTCAATTCCCTAAGGGAGTTGATCAAATCACGGAGGATGTTAAAATAACAACACGATTTTATCTTTTCCCTAAACAAATCTAGTGAATTGAACAAATCCCTAAATTGGTTCAGTGGAATGACAAAAATAAGATAAACCTACATAGGGGGGGTGCAGGGGGGCAGAGCCCCCCTGCTTGGGGGGGTCGGGGGGCGAAAGCCCCCTGCAGACAACGAAAAATTAGGTCACATTTAGTTAGGTTAGGTTAGGTTAGATTATGTATAAAACGAGCGAGCGTAGCGCAGCGGAGCGAGCACCTAAATGTCTGAATTGAACAAATCCCTAAAATAAGTAGTATACCCCGCCCCCCGTCCTCTATATGTAGCAAGCTGCAAGCAAGCAAGTATGGCATATAAGCATGCATCAGGCATTTAGGTGCTCGCTCCGCTGCGCTACGCTCGCTCGTTTTATACATAATCTAACCTAACCTAACCTAACTAAATGTGACCTAGTTTTTCGTTGTCTGCAGGGGGCTTTCGCCCCCCGACCCCCCCAAGCAGGGGGGCTCTGCCCTCCTGCACCCCCCCTATGTAGGTATATCTTACCAAATTAATCTTTAAAATACCATTGTAATATTATTTTTGTCATTCCACTGAACCAATTTAGGGATTTGTTCAATTCACTAGATTTGTTTAGGGAAAAGATAAAATCGTGTTGTTATTTTAACATCCTCCGTGATTTGATCAACTCCCTTAGGGAATTGACCAAATCCCCATTTTTATCATATGCCTGCGACATATAGATGACTCCCGACTTCCGACAAGCAAGGAACTCAACCTAATATCGCTCCAAGACTGGAAAAACTTGGAACTTGACAAGAATCATGACATGAATCTAGAAATCGATGAAAAGGAACTCCTGAAGGATACTGCTTGTTCCCCTCCTCGGAGTGAGTGGTTCAGACCCTATGACCAGTGTGCATTCAAGCACTTGTATAACCAACAAAAACCGAGATGCTATACCGAATTTGAGCCCAGAGTATTAGCACGATATTTGAAGGGAGATGAAGGAGAATTATCCAGGAAAATATTGGATCAAGAGAACATGTACTACCATCATCTCCGAGATGATATTGTCCAGCTATGCAGGAAAGAGCGGGAGTTGAGTATACAAGGACGAGTGTTCTGCAAACAGACATACGAGATGAGGCTTATGCAGGTTTGCATGGAAAAGTCACTTAGTAACAACATACTACCGTATGTTCGTGAACAGACAATGACTAACACGGAATTAGAGGTCGCAAAACGGATGGACAAGATAGCCTCACGTATAAAGAAAGAAGGGAATGCCAACGTGAATTGCGATCTCTCTTCATGGAACCAGCTGAACCGTCACGACTTGAACAAATATATATTCAGAGAACTAGACCGATTGCATGGCAAAACAAATTTATATTCTGATTCACATCTCTGGTTCAACAGATGTATGGTCCTTCTGAGCTCTCGACTGACTCCTCCTGAAATCTCAATTAACGGGGATCCAGTAGAAGGAGACTTTTGCCACTATAACCAACTAGGTGGATTTGAGGGGATGCGACAGAAGGCCTGGACTGTTACAACCATAATGCTGATCAAACTAGCTTTAGAGGAGTGTGGGATAACTGGGGACATTATGGGACAAGGGGACAATCAGGTCATCCACATTCAGCTTAATGAATATCAAAGGTCAAGGCCTAAATACTACATATAGCTATTCCTAAATACATTGGACTATATATTCAAATCTGGTGGATTATCATTAAAACTTCAGGAGACCTGGTACACTCAAAATCTATTTGAATACTCAAAAGTTAGATACTACAAATCTATTAGAATAGACGATAGTTTGAAAAGACTAAACAGAATGATACCGGACATAAATGAAGGCTTCCCGTCTCTTCAGTCGCTCATTACAAGTGCTGCTACTACAACTGAGAACTTATCCAGAAATTATTACTCACCTCTTGTTCCTTTCTTTCTATACTCTCTTGAAGCAGGAAATTATTGACCTTCAGATGGACAAACAGTTTAAAGAAACTGTTAAAAAGTTTAGATCTAAGTGTGAAATATTTTACAAAAAATGCAAATACAACATGCCTTTCTTTATAAAAAACATAAGATATGACTCAGACTCAGTGAAGATGTTGGAGTATACGAGGGCTGCTATTTATGTATCCGGAATAAAAAAAAGAAACAAACATATATCAATTAATATGGTTTTATTGCTTCTCAAAATATTCGCCGCTCAGATCTATACACTTTTGCATGCGTTGAAACCAATTTTCATAGCACTTTTTCCACTCAGACTGAGGTATCTCCAAAACGTGCATTTTGAACGCATCGACTGCCTCTTCGCGGCTCGAAAAACGTTGACCACGTAATTTTTTCTTCACATTTGGAAATAAATAAAAATCATTGGGTGCCAAATCAGGGCTGTACGGCGGATGACCTGTCAATTCGATCTTTTGAGCTTCTAAAAACTGAGTTGTGACGGCCGACCTGTGACAGCTAGCATTGTCGTGATGCAGAATGATTCTACGTTGTCGGTTAGTCTTTCTTATTTGTTCAAAGACTTCCGGCAAACAAATGGTCGTATACCACTCCGAATTAACAGTTTTACGATTCTCTAAAGGCACTGTAGCTACATGGCCATTTATACCAAAAAAACAAGCGACCATTTGCTTCAATGTGCTTTTTGCACGAATAACTTTTGTTGGGTTCGGCTCATCTTGGAACACCCACACCGTGGACTGCTGCTTAGTTTCGGGGTCGTAAGCGTAGATCCAAGATTCGTCACCTGTGTAGATATTATAAACAGCTTTTGACGCACCACGGTTGTATTTTTTTAACATTTCTTTGCACCAATCGACACGAGCCTGTTTTTGATCAATACTCAAGTTGTGCGGAATCCAACGGGAGCAAATTTTTTTTACAGCTAAATGTTCATGAAGTATCTTATGTATGCTCGTCATACTAATGCCCAGAGATGCCTCTATCTCACGATATGTAACATGACGATCTTGAGTTATTAGTTCCCGGACAGCATCGATGTTTTGAGGTACAACGACCGTTTTAGGGCGACCTTCTTTAATTTCATCAGTAAGCTTAGATCGTCCACGATTAAACTCGCTAAACCAGTGATACACAGTGGTCTTTGAGGGTGCTTCATCCCCAAAAGTCGAAGTAAGCTGATCGATGCACTGTTTTTGAGTTAGACCACGCCGAAAATCGTAAAAAATCATGGCACGAAAATGTTCACGAGTTAAATCCATGGTGGTGAAGACACGCAATTTTCAAAATGACGCTACGATGTGAAAACAATTGACAGTCACATAAAAATAAATGTATTCTAAAGCTAAAGAGTTCTATTTTTAAATGATGTAATTACTTTTTAAATTATTGTTCTGTAAGTGGCCAGTTCCGGATACATAAATAGCAGCCCTCGTACTTCATTCATATTTTCAATCTCAGATCCTAACGTGACGTATAACCACTGTACGATTTCAGAGCCTGCAGCAGAAGCCGCCATTTCCACCTTTTCCAGTATCAGGGAACTTAATATTTCCACAATTACAGACTGTATTATGAACGCAAGCGCTGATCCATTACCCGGTCCTAGTAGGGAACATTATGTCCGACTCATTAGAAGACGTAAACCTAGAAATACGAAGAAATCTAATATTCCAACAAGATGGCGCTCCATGCCACTACGCTAGGGAAGTGCGTAACTACTTGGACACAACGTTCCCAAACCGGTGGATTGGTCGTGCTGGGCCGATCAGTTGGCCCCCTCGTAGTCCAGATTTAAATCCAATTGATTTCTTCATCTGGGGCTATTAAAAAGAAATCGTCTACGCTCGTGACAGTAACACCGTGGAAGAGCTCAAACAAAAATTAGAAGAATGTAAAAGGAACATAACTGAAAACACAACTGCTTTTCGACGGCTTAAGGATAATTTCATTAGACGATGTCGTTTATGCATTGAAGTTAACGGAGGTCATTTTGAAAAACTCTTGTAATAAACAAACAGAAATTCAGATTATTGTTTTATTATTCCTTTCCTTTATTTACTTTCCATACAACTTAATTTAGCAGAAATTCATTAGTACATAGCAAAAACACTTCAAAAATCCTGATTTGGGTATTCGTTCTTTTTTAATTAAATGTCATTAAAACAGCAATGAATATCGAGTCTTTTAGTTGTTACGAGTTTTTTTCTTTAATTAGACATAATAAAGTAAAATAATAGATTTTTGAATCATTTTGAAAATTCGTGAATTATCACCTTTTTACCTTTAAGTCACGTACGGCGCAAAATACCCCACATAAGTGCTGTTTTTTCTTTATTATTTCGAAAGCCTAATGTCTTGCAATGTTTTTAAGATTAGTTTGGAGCTTCAGAACCAGGCATAAGTATTTTTAATTTTATTTTGAAATTTTTGCTCTCCTGACAAAAAACAGTGATTTCAAACTTTGTGCTCAAAATGTACTTAATTATTGTTCGGATGTACAGGTTTTCTTTATTGGAAATGAAAGTAGGCTTAATATTGAGTATAATTACGGAAAAAATAAAAGCTAGAAATCATAGTTTCTTTTTTTGACAATTTCTTCAAATATCTGGATAATCCCTAAATTTTCAAAAAAAAAATATATCATAACTTGAAAACTATCAATAATCGCTGAACATACATGGGGGTGTTTTGCATAGGTCTCGGTACAGGCTATCTAAAATAAAAAATAACTTCACCCGATTGGCCACCCTGTATCTAGTTCAAATTATGAAACTCAAGTAAGTAAGAAAGTGCAAGGAAGCCACGTTTTGCAGACCATGCACTTGTGCTTATGTTAAGAGGCATCTGATCACCATGGAGACAGTGCATCGCATACTATTTCTGTGTGGGGCATAATAAAGCTCTTCCGCATACTGGAACAATTTCTATGTGGTACTTAACGGTGAATTCTGAACTTGGCTTTACAGAAGAAGCTTTTAGAGTGTTATGTTCTTGGCAATTCAAAGACAAAAGTTACAACAAACAGACAAACTTGGCACGGTTATCTTTGGCACAGGGCCTATAGAAGGTGAAGAAAAAGACACAACAGCATCTCCAGCTTTAGTATTCAAGCTGGTTTCTGAAAATGAAAATTGGAAATTGCCAATTGGATATTTTTCTCAGCGGGTATTAATGCAGAAAGGAAAGCAAATTTAATAAACATTTGCCTAAAAATGTGATGAGGTTGGCATAACTGTTGCAAATCTCACATTTGATGGTTGCTCCATAAATGTAAAGGCAGCTGAAATCTTAGGGTGCCATTTAACCAATTTGAATAATATTAAGACTCATATTCCTGATCCTACTATGACAGAAAGTGTATTTTCTTAGACCCTTACCATACAATGAAATTAATAAGAAACACATTTTAACAGAGACTAATGATATTTGATGGAAATGATGAACAGATAAGGTGGCAACTGCTAATCAATTTAAATAAACTCCAGCAAAATGAAGGTCTGCAGTTTGCAAATAAATTGACAATTGTAACCAGATAATGAAAGCACAACTGGCTACGCAATTGCTTAGTATGAGTGTTGCAAAAGCAATAATGCTTAGTGATAAAATTATAAAAACAAAAATACGGCAAACCAGTTAATAAAGATCATTGTCCCTACTAAACTTAAAAAAATGATCATCGTCTGTGGACTATGACATGACCCTTTTTTTTATTTATTATTATATTATGACATTTTTCACAGTTATTGCTATAAGTTGTCAAGAGGATACTGGTGCTTTTTCACGTGTTTTTTTGTAATTGAATAAGCCAAAAAAGCATAATTTAAGTGATAGTGTGAGTACCAACTGAAAATCCTCGTAGAAAACGTATAAGAATAAGGACCAACGAAGTCATCAAGCATCTTAGACTCTCAAGTCACTGTACTGGTGAAGACTGTGATTGTAAAAGCTTAAAATGTTTTCAAGAGGTTTCTGAAGAAGGAAGATGATGGATAATCCGAAATTACAATGGTTCATATAATAAAAAGATTTTATTCTGTAATTATAGTTTTTCCGGTTCGTGGACACTCTCACATGGAGTGTGACAAGAACATGGCTTTAATAACCTAACCCAGAGCCATTTAATGTTATTGATTGCCAATTATGTATACCATAATATATTCATGTTTAAAAAAAAATCTCAACTTTTCCAAGATTATTTTGTTAATAAATGCCCTTTTGCATCTAGACCAGTGTGGATGCTTCAAGTAAAAAAGACAGCCCCTTATAAAATATAAGCTAGATCTCATCATTATACTGGACCTTATGAATCTTTTGTTTGATTAAAAACTCTAAAAAAGCAGAATTACCAGATATAAATAACATTAAAAATTTACCAACCGTGATAGCCCAGTGGGTAGAACACTTGGTTATCGTGCAAGCGACTAGTGTTCGAATCCTGGGTCGGGCCTACACCAATTTGTCTTTTCTAAAGACATATGTGTGGTTAATTTATCATGGTTGTTAACGGTGAGGGAAAACATCGTGAGGAAACCCACATGGCTGAGTTGTACTTAGTCATGTGACAGTGTATTCGTACAAAACGGCGATAGGCCTGCCCCCTATCACGTGAGTACACTGTCCATGCAAAACGTGGGTACTCTGAACACCAGGTGACAAAGTCACGTGATGTTCAGAAGGATTAGTACCTCTGCCAACCCCTTCGGGGATATTCGGCGTGAACGTTTATGTTTATGTTATGTTTATGTATTAAAAATTTGTACAAGAATCCAAAGTTCCAAAAGCTAAGTATGATGATTTACAAATACTAAAAAGATTTTGTGCTAATTCAGAAGCACAAAGTTGTTATACAAATTTGCCAACAAGTAATAAAAAAATTGTTACAAACAAATAACTAAAATGTCTTGTAAAAAAGATTAAAATGCTTTTTGTAAGAGTGACAGTGATCCACATTTTAAGTTTAGCAGGAATATGAACCTTTTTTTCTTGATTTTATTTTTTCATTTTAATAGTTATTAGTGTTAAAAATAAAAAAAAATTAATAATGTTTTTTATTACTAAATTTATTTCTAACAAATCACAATTCTTGTTTTGTTACATAAATTGAAATTGTGATCATGGATCATTGTCAATGGACTTTGATTCCTTTTTCAAGTTTAATTTTCTTTTACTCTTGTTTTTGTGTCATTACAGCTAATGTATAAGTCTTTTTATCTTATTGTTGGTATCAAAACAAATCATTTTTAAAAAAACATTACTTGTTTTAGTTTATATTTGGAACAAACTAAGAAACAATGTATTTTCCATTAATCTCAAAACTATGCCAATGGGAATATGATCTTTCTTTCCCCTTACCCTTCATATGCCATTTGAGTGGCAGTGGAGTTTTGAGAAGAATTGAAGAATAACTTTATCCATATTTTGTATTTGAACGGGTAATTTCCGCAAGTCGACATCTTTTGTGCGCCTGTTTTGTGTGATGATGGGATGGCACTACTCTAGCCATCCTAGCTCACTAAGGAAGGTCAGGATCCCCCTAATGTCCTTGAACACCTCAGGGAGCGACCTGGCGTCACCCAGGTGTGTTACCCTGTAATCCGCTACACCTGTACACTCGAGGAGCATGTGCGCAGCTGTTTCCTCCTTTTCCATGCATGCTCTGCACAGAGGGCTATCTGTAACACCCAAAGTAAACAAGTGTTTGTTAAAAGGGCCATGCCCCGTGAGGGTGACTGTGATCCAACTAATTTGCTTTTTGTTAAGTTTAAATAGTTTGTTAGTAAGTTGCTTGTTGAACCTGGGTAAAGCTGTTTTTATTATTTTATATATAAAAAAACTTTATCCATTAGGGGTTTAGTGTATTGCCACTGACATAAGTAGGTACGCACATAGGTACTGCACATAACTAGAGCAGGATCCGGGCCAGCCCTAACACCATACTGAGTGCATTTGCAAGTAGGTTTGACTGCGAGAATGTAAACCACTGCAGTATGATACATGCATGCGCACTACCTAAAGTAAAATAGGATTGTACTGTGGGTTGGGGCGTTATTGAATGGTATAGTTTAACTTTTGATTATTTTATTATTGTTATTTTATTTTTTAACATTTATAACTATTGTAATGATTAATTATGGATTTTATTATCTGAAAAATAAATGATTAGTTGTAGTAGTAGTTGGTAAGCAAAGCAAATGAATGTCCAACAAAAGTGAGAACATAAAGTCATCCCATCAGAGCCTAGTTACAATTCATTTTGTCAGTTCGTTTTTAACTGCAGAGGCAGCACCTTCATTATAGGTAACAACTACGACTCCTCAACGGAAAAACTGATCTTCACGCGGCGTGCCGTTCCTTGAATTCCGTGAGGCTCAACAAGTATCCAATCCATTTCAAGAATTACCGGCGTCAATGTGTGAAACCGATCACTAACGATAAGAAAATCAATATACTCAACTTAAGATTATTAGGCGCTGGCTTAGCAATCTCTCCATTTCTCCATCACATATTCTTTCAGTATTATCATGGAACGATAATGATAAACTCGTAGTGTAGTCGTACTTCGTAGTTTCGTACTATCCGTTGCATTGGCAGGAAAAATAGGCGGTTGAAGTGAAGCATGATTATGAGATTTATGAGCTATGAGGGTTCCGGCCATAGAGTAAAATAATCACAGACAATATAGGGTACGAAAATAATACACTACACGGCAAACGAACGATACTTTGTTTTGTTAATCGACAGTTAATCGATTGTGCATCGATTATTAATCGATTGTAAAAAATGATGGTACCCAAATAATCTGAGAATCGATATACCATCGATGGTGACATCGATAATATATATATTTTGAACCTTCAGTATCGATTATATTCGTTATTAATCGATTAATGTTAAGTTATATACATGGAAGTACTGTCTTAATAGGAATGCGTACTGGTGTCTTAAAGTGTCCTGAACAAGAATGGCTAACGAGATAGCTGTGTCTCATTTTAAGTAGGTTGCCTATTTGTTTGTGTTTTAATGTGAGTTCCTCTAAACGTTACTAGAGCACTTATATTTACATACATACATATTCTTAATTAATAGAATATAAAAGAAGGGGTAGCTTTATAATTAATATTTCCTCAGCCACTTTTTGAAGTTGAGTAAAGAAAAGATGGTAAGTAAAGGATGGCGGTATTAAAGGATAATAAAGTATCCAGTAAATAACTTTAAAATACCCAAATCAAAAGCTACTTTTTACGATACGCGGATAGCAAAATATTTGTGCTATGTTAAGCCGACTTTACACGGCATCTTATTTCACTTATATTACATACATACATACATATACTCACGGCTATATATCCCTAAAAGGGGTAGCCAGAGCTGAGAAATTAGAAATTTATCAGCCACTTTTGGAAGTTGAGTGGGGAAAAGATGGTAGAATAAAGGTTGTTGGTAATGGGTCTCCAACCGCATCACCCGAAAATCCCTTAAAAAGCCCCAATACCGTTAGTCGCCTCTTACGTACACCCACCGGAAGAAATGGGGTAGTGCTATTCTAAGCCGACACTACACAGCTAACTTCACTTATATTATTTATTTGAAATAGAAAGATCACAATAATTTTCACCATATTTTGCTCTGCTAACTACTTTCTTAGTTAAATGATAAAAGCTTCAAAACACACGAAAAGATGATTTTTTATTTATTTTTTTTGTTTACCGGAGGGGAAATCCTCATGGATCCCCCGTCGCTCTCTCGAGCTCGTATGTCGGACTTTTACCGACTAAAACCCCTCCGGCTCGGTGCTGCTGGCCCTGCGGCCTATGCGGTGTCACCTTGATGTGTTGTGCCGGGCGGCCTTCAGCAAGTGGCGGTGAAAGGAAAAGATGATTAATTTTGGACACCTTATTTATATGGTTTCCATGGGGATACCCGTTATAAATATGATTTTACCGATTACCAAACTTAATAAATTATTTACCACTAAGTTGATAGACGATGATAATAATTAAAACAATTTATTAAAAAGGAATAGTTAGTAACCTGCTTTTTAAAATAAAAAAAACCCTATAAACAAGTTTTAATTTGTTTTTCTTCGAACTTAATCTCGACTGGCAACCGCGCGAGCGGGACACACTCCTCTAGTTCGGGCTCTCGTTCTAGGACGTTTCTCAGCTTGACAGTTTTCAAAAGATAATAAACTTTATCGCGCGGTGTATGTTACACCCCTACAACTACAACTTATGGCATATATTTATTCTTTAGTAAAAACTAGTGGTTACGCGGGCGGGATAGCTACGAAGGACCAGAGCTGGTGAAGGCTCAGCGGATGGCGAAGATATAGGAAATAGGAAGCAACGTGAGACTCACCTCGTTCTCGTAACGGGTGACTTGGCTTGGTCGATGGCGGCGGCTCCGTCAACAACGCTGCTGTTCTTCTCTTAAGCGGCTACACTTCCACACACTACACAATCTTATTCAAATAAACAAATAGTCATAAAACTTCAATATGAAACATGCGGGCGCGGTTCAGATGATGCGGTGTACGGCGGTTTTCGATACGGATATCTAAGTGCTACTACTCGCTCGATCGCCTCTCCCCTTCTTGATCATCCCTCCTCCTCGTATGATATCTCACGCGCAGGTAAGGAAAGGAAAAGGATAGAATGAGACGTGATTAACGAGTCCGATCGACCACCCACTTCTAGTTATGAAATAATGTAGGTACGCGGCGCAAGCAAACAGTTTACAGAACAAAAATCCGTCAAGTTGTTTCGATTTTACAAGTGGTTGCGAGTTTTCCTCATCATGACCAATTTCAGCAACTTACGTAATTGGCGCGCGATGATTAATAGAATAGAATAGAAAACTCTTTATTGCACATCAAATATGGAGAAACATTTACAAATACACAGAATTAAATAACAAAAGTACAATTGGCGGTCTTATCACTAAAAGCTATATTTTCAAGACAACTTGTGAATGTAATGTCAGATTAATAATAACGCATTTATCAAAATGGCGCATGCCTGAAGGGTTAGGATAGTATTGCTCTCATGTTAAAATCCCCTTACCCAACTATACTTACTCTGTTTAGTAGTAATTAGAAATTAAATATACACTTAGAAAGTATAACAAAAATTGCAACTTACCAAGTTACTAGAACTATTTGCTTATTTTATAACGTTATCCTTTTTTAAGTAAGTAAGTAAGTAAAAGTAAAAGTAAGTAAGTAAGTAAATCACTTATTAAGATACGGTAGGTAATATTAAAAAATGAACCTAACGATATTTAAATTCCTGCTATGGAGACATATCATGAATGACTATTATATCTTAAAATAATTATAGATTGATCGATAGCTGCATATTAATCGATATAGTCGATAGTATTTGCATAATTCCGGCATCGCTTTAATCGATTCAATCGATGGTATTGTCAACCCGGAAAATTATAATCGATTATATTGTCATAAGATTCACATTTATCCCATCGATTTAATCGATATTCCAATCGATTTTTAGTTTTTAGATTATTTTGGGTGTACAAAATCTATAATGGACCTGATCAACGTTTTTTATTTTATATGTAAAATAATTCTACAAAAAATTACGAGAAAAACTGTGTTTTTACTTTTTTCATTGCTTAAAAAATGATTAAAATATTTAGGTTTAAAGTGCGCATTTTTTGCCCGACTTATTTAATTTAATTACGGTTGGCGTGGAAAAATAGCGATATGACTTCACAGCCCCGGCCATTAGTCGCTCACGCTTGCGTACGCATGGAGCTTTTGTAGTTTTGTGATACAAAATAGCAAATAAATACTGTAGCGTACCTCAGTGTTTCAACTACATACATATACTCACGGCTATTAATCCCTAGAAGGGGTAGCCACAGCTCAAGAATTAGAAATTTCTCAGCCACTTTTGGAAGTTAAGTGGGGGAAAGATGGTAAAATACAGGATATTGGTGATGGTTCTCCAACCGCATCGCCCAAAAATCCATTTAAAATCCCCAATACCCCAAGTCGCCTTTTTCTTATACCCGCGGTAAGAAAGAGGGGTAGTGCTATTCTAAGCCACAATACACAACTCTACAGTTAAAACGCCAAACTCTTTTTTTATGTGCCTATTATTATTACCTGTTATACGAGACTATCAAGAGCCACTTTATTACGTACAAATACGCAAGGCTATAAATAATTTAAATTATAATATATAAATTGAAGGGGTAACCAGAGCTAGGGTATTCGTTTTTTTTTGTATACTGGGGGGGAAATCCTCATAAGATCCCCCGCCACTCGAGAGAGCGACGTGGGTATGTCGGACTTGTACCGACTAAAACCCCCCGGTTCGGTGCTACTGGCCCTGCGGCCTATGCGGCGTCACCTTGACAGTTGTGCTGGGCGGCTGAAGGAGTGTACCTAAGCTAAGTCGAAATTCCTCAGCTTTTTTTGAAGCTACGTGGGCAAAATATGGTGAATAAAAGTTTCTTAAAAGAAAATATCCCTTAAAAGCCCCAATATCGTCAGTCACAGCTTGCGTACACCCACGAGAAGAAATAGGGTAGTGCTATTCTAAGCCGACACTACACGGCCACTTTAATATAAAAATATAATCACGACTATAAAACTGAAAAAACTTAGACAAAGCTTCAGAATTAGGAATTTGTAAGCTACTTTTGGAACTTGAGTGAGGAAAAGATTGAACAATGAAGGTTGTTGGTGATTGGCGATGAGTCTCCGCCGCATCGTCTAATATTCTCCTAGAAAAAAAAGCGCCTAATTTTCAAAGTCACCTTTTATTACTCCTACTAATAAATAAAGCAAAGAAAATATTTCTACACCAGCGGGGAAAAAACAAAGGAAAAATAACTTTCCTTTATTTATTAGTAATATGTATTATATATTGTAGTGTTGCGACATAGCAATACAACTTAATTAGGTTACACATGTTATGTCCGTCGCGATATGCTTAGTCAGTAAGTTATAGTTGTAGTACTTTTTAATACTTTACGTTATTCAATAAACGACCACCAACAATCAAACATGTCTTTGATTTGATATACCGCCAATACCAACCTGACCACCAACATCACACACTTCATGGCGACCTTGCCCTAAGAACCCAAAGAAGACCCCGCAGCCTATCTGAAAATAAACCAATGGAGACCCCGGCAACCTGCACTAAAATGAAGACCAGCTATTAAACATTAAAGAAGATTTCGGCTACCTAAAATAAAAAAGATGACCCCAGCGACCACATCATGAAACCAGCCTATCCATAAGAAACAGTGTGTCCCGGAATTATAAAGAAACGCATTTAATCTAAAAGCTATTATTAAGAAGAATCCTTATCAAGTCAGCAGCCATAAAAGAAGATAATCATGAAGAGCACACATCAAGAGGAGTCCAGGGAGTAGCCCAGCCCACCCAGCAGCAGAGCGTGGAGCCACCGCCGCCGCGCCGCCGCCCGCTGCAGCCCGATGCCACGCGCCGACCCCGCCACCGCCGCCGCCCGATGAAAGGCCACGTCGAGCCGTCTTCCACTTCAGATATGTAAAGTAAAGCCGTTCCTAAAATTACGCCAAGACCTCCAGCATTCTGTTTCAATAATTAATTTGTAATGTCCTTAACCGAGCTTGAAATTGTATATGAGAAATTAGTTAATATTAGAGAATACCTCGTCAAGATTGGTCCCATTAGAAGACAAAATTCTCAAACAGCTCAAAGTAAATTTAAAGAAGCCCAAATAGCGTACAGTTGTTTGGAGCCTATTTCGTCCGAAATTAAAATTGAGAACTCTGAGTTAATAGGAGAGACAGTCCAAGTAATTCATAAGTACATAGAAGATATCCATTCTATTTACAGTTTTATTTTAAATTTAGTCTTTATGGTAGAAAAGAATAAGACACTCGAATATTATCAGGACAGTTCAGAAAGTTTAAAAATGGCGGATAACTTTGATTTAAAAACAGCAATAGCCCTGTTGCCCGTAATGACCGGCCAGGAGCAAATCACTTCTCAATTAATTGATTCTATACAACTTTACAGTTCTATGATCAATGAACACGCGAATAAACAATTAATAGAATTTGTACTTAAAACAAGACTTTCCGCTAGCGCTAAGTTAAGATTAAAATCGAAGTACGCGACAGTAGATAGTTTAATTGATGATATGAGAACTCATTTAATTCAGAAAAAGTCTGCAGTTGCTATACAATCACAACTTCACGAAATTAAACAAGGACGTATGTCCATCGAGAAGTTTGGTTATGATTTAGAACAATTGTTTGTTAACTTAACCATAGCTCAAGCCGACGGAGATGATAATAAATATGATATTTTACGGCACATAAACGAAAAAATCGCGATAAAACGTTTTGCCGACGGATTGTCTAATCAGCGTTTAAGTACCATCATAGCCGCGCGAACGTTCGACTCTCTTCCAGAGGCCATTAGGACCGCGATCGACGAAAATTCTTTATCGCCCACCGATGAACAACCCGTAATAAAAATTAGGCAAAACTTCAATAGAGGTTACGCATATAATAGAGGACGTTCAAGAGTTTATTTTAGTTCGAATCGGTATTCGAACAATAGCCGCGATAATAAGCCACAGTACAATAATAATAATGGCTCATCGTATCCATCATTTTCACCAAACCATGGTCGTGGTAAGCCTACTAGAGGCACCACGCGAGGCCGCTATCGAGGTTCAACACCCCGGTACATGCAAAATAGCGCGCACGTATTGCAAGCACAGCGCAATTCGACAGACACACCGGAGTGCACTCAATTTGCACCGAATAGCGAGTTTTTTCGTGCCTTCAATGAATGAGCACTTTATTTTAAATTATAATATGAGTAGCGTTGTGTCTCTCAGCGTAAGCAACTTAGGTATAGATAAGAAAATAAGTTTATTAGTAGATAGTGGTGCAAGTATTTGCGTATTAAAATATGAGTGGTTAAGTCAGCACTTTGATTTAATGAATGAATTATACTATGATAAAATTACGATTAAAGGTGTTAGTGGTCAATTATATTCCGAAGGTTACATTTACTTAGATTTAACGTATGATAATATTACTTTTAGAGAGAAGTTTTATGTTTTTAAGAATATGTCATGCTCAGCAAATGGAATATTAGGAGAGAATTTTTTTAGACGATTCAACGCAACTATAGACTATAAAACATCGTCTTTAAAGCTATTTTCAAATGACAAAACCGTGAGCATAAAAATAGGCAGTAGCCAGAGTGAATACATTCACATGATACCACCGCGTTGCGAGATAATTAAATATATTCCTTGTAGCTCTACTTACGATACCGTCATATTAGCACAGGAAATAAAAGAAGGTGTTTTTGTTGCCGGAATGATTTCAAAACCTTGTAATGGTAGCATTCCCATAAGAATTTTAAATACGACCGAAAAGGAAGTCAATATTAATTTATATAATATTCCAATGCAATCAATCAATAATTTTGATGTTTGCCAATTTAATGCTGAAAATAAATCAGTAAACCGCGTCAAAAATTTATTTGAACTACTTGATTTGAATTACTTAAATAGAGAAGAAAAGTTAGAAATTGAGAAAATATGTGCGAAATATGCCGATGTTTTCCACTTACCTGGTGATAAGTTATCAGTTACAAATCTAATGCAACATAATATAATTTTAAAAGATAACGTGAGTCCCGCGTATGTAAAGCCTTATCGAGTTCCACAAGCTTTGAAAGGTGAAATTGAGAAACAAATCCAAGAGATGCTGAAAAACGACATCATAGAGGAGACCGTGTCAGAGTGGTCAAGCCCAGTTCTATTAGTCCCAAAGAAAGCTGATAAATCAAACGAGAAAAAATGGAGATTGGTCATCGATTATCGACAGTTAAATAATAAAATTCAAGATGACAAATTTCCACTTCCAAATATCACCGAATACTTGACTCATTGTCCGGAAGTATTTATTTTTCGAAATTAGACCTTTCCCAATCTTATTATCAATTATCTTTAGATCCAAAATCGCGTAAATATACATCATTTAGCTTAAATAAGATGTATCAACTTTCTTTGGATAGTAATTCACGCAAATGTACAGCATTTACAGCAGGAAAACAGTATCAGATGAAACGCTGTCCCATGGGTCTCAAGACCAGTGCTAGTGTTTTCTCCAGGCTCATGACCATAGCAATGGCAGGCCTAAACTTTGAAAAATGTTTAATTTACTTAGACGATTGTGTAGTAATAGGAAAATCTATGGAACACCATAATAAAAATCTTATGTGTGTGTTAAATCGATTAAGGGACGTTAACTTAAAACTTAACCCCATGAAATGCGAATTCTTGAGGAAAGAGATAGTTTATTTAGGACATAAAATAACACCAGAAGGTATTTTTCCCGACCCAAGCAAAATCGAGGTCACGCGTCACTACCCACGACCCGCGTGCGCTGACGATGTAAAACGATTCGTCGCTTTTGCTAATTATTACCGGCGATTTATTCCGCGATTTGCTGAAATAGTATATCCGTTACATGCTTTGTGTAAAAAAGGTGTCAGTTTTGAGTGGAGTCCTGAGTGCGAAACTGCATTCCAGAATTTAAAATTAGCCCTTACCAACCCTCCAGTACTAGATTACCCAGACTTTTCAGAAAATAATATTTTTAGACTACAAACCGACGCATCAAAATTAGGCCTAGGTGGAATTTTGTCCAACAGCAATGGTAAAGTGATAGCGTATGCAAGTCGAAGTCTTAAACCAGCCGAGACCAGATACCCAGTTATTGAGCTAGAATTATTAGCTATCGTTTGGGCGGTACGCCATTTTCGACCCTATTTATATGGCCGCAAGTTCAAAATATTTACTGACCACAGGCCCCTTGTTTATTTGTTCGCACTGAACGACCCATCTAGTCGATTAACAAAGTTCCGTTTATATTTAGAAGAATACGATTTTGAGGTAGAATACGTGCCAGGCCGACATAATGCAGCTGCAGATGCGTTAAGTCGTCTTCCGGTTACGTCGAAAGATTTAAAGGAAATGCACGAGCAAGTAGTTTCAGTACCAACTAGAGCTCAGAAGAAGAAGTTAGACAATCAAGGAATTAACACAGACCGACCGACCGAGTCTTCGACCGCCCGTAGGCCTGATCAACCTACAGCAGTAGAAGTACTCAAACGGCCTAAAGATATCATTGAGTTGAGATTTCCAGACAATCATAATAATAAATGTCTTAGACAGTCAAATAATGTTATAAGCGACGCTAGTTATTGCACGTATGTTCCATCGCAGTCAGCGATATTTCTTAATACCCGATCATTATCTACTCAAGAAGTGTTAGTGAGGGATTTAGAAAAGTTGTGCAAACAATTAAATATTAACGACTTACTCATTATAAAGAATACGAGTGTCGATAAATATATACAAAGTTTACTGCGCAGTATAGATAAGTATAAAACCATGTCGCTAAAGTTTCTTATTACAAAAGAAGTTACAAGAATAACTGATAAAGATGAAATAATAACTATATTAAATGATTTTCATATTTTACCCACTAGTGGACATGCGGGTATAAACCGCATGATAAATAATATTAAAAAATATTATTTTTGGCCAGGAATAACAAATGACGTCATTAACTTCGTAAAGAAATGTAAAAGTTGTCAGATTCAAAAACACACGAATAGACATATTAAAGAGCCTATGACAATAACTTCTACCGCCAGTAAGGCTTTCGAAAGAATTAGTTTAGATATTATGGGTCCATTAGATATAGATAACTATGATAATAAGTATATTCTCACTCTACAGTGCGATTTAAGCAAATACGTCGAAGCTTATCCTTTGCCTCGTAAGGATACGGAAACGGTGACGAAAGCGTTCGTTACTAATTTTGTCCGTCGCTACGGTGTGCCAAAAACCATCATTTCGGATAGAGGAACCGAGTTTACGTCATCCGTAATGGTTGAAACGTGTAGATTATTAGGTATAGAAAAACATATTTCCACCGCATACCACCACGAGACGTTAGGTGCTATAGAAAATACACACAAACATCTAGGCGCGTATTTACGAATTCAGTGCGAAAATAATAAGGCCGATTGGAGTGACTGGGTTCCATTTTGGTGTTTTTCTTTTAACACAAGTGTTCACTCAGAGACGAAATACACTCCATACGAACTTGTATTTGGGAAAATGTGTAATTTACCAAGTAATTTATCAAAGGGAATCGATCCTCTCTATAATCATGACGATTACCCTAAAGAGCTAAAATACAGATTACAAAAAGCACAAGCAGATGCTAAGCAGAATTTGTTACAGAGTAAAATTAGTAGAAAGCTTCAGTACGATAAGAATTGTAATACTGTGAAATATAATATAGGTGATTTAATATTGCTGAAAAACCAAATAGGTAATAAGCTTGACAATGTTTATGAAGGACCTTATAAAGTGTTAAAGGATATGTCACCTAATGTTTTAATATCTAAGAAAAATAAAGAATTATTAGTACATAAAAATAATACGAAATTGTTTTATGATTAGTTTAAAACTTATTTACAGTTATAATTTGTTAGATTTTAAAAATGTTTAGTTATGTTTTATGTTTATTATGTGTAAACATTTTTTTTCTTAAGGAAGGGTGTGTACCCTTATCTTTTCGGGGGAGATGTAGTGTTGCGACATAGCAATACAACTTAATTAGGTTACACATGTTATGTCCGTCGCGATATGCTTAGTCAGTAAGTTATAGTTGTAGTACTTTTTAATACTTTACGTTATTCAATAAACGACCACCAACAATCAAACATGTCTTTGATTTGATATACCGCCAATACCAACCTGACCACCAACATCACACACTTCAATATTATATAGTAATATAAGTATTAATGTACAAGAGGATTTCATGAACAAAAACATTAAAATTTTATTACCTTTGTGAAGAAACGAGGTAACGCTGATAGAACACAGATAATATAAAACAATCACCAACAACAATAATCCTCTATGCCATTTAGTTATTCTCAATTTCTAAAGGTGACTTAAAGTTGTTACTTCAGCTATCGGGAGGGAAGTATTCGTATTAATTCAACTCTCAAAACTCAAACTTTTACCCAGTTATCCTCGTAGGGGTCAACAATAATAGCTATTATTTTTGATACTTTATTGTGAACAAGCATATAAAAGGATAAAGATACAATCGCACCATTCCCACGGACCGACTTCGCGCAGTGGTAATGAGCGGCCGGCTCACAGGTTATAACGTAAAATTAAAAAGCGCGCGAAAACTGAAGATTTGAAAACAGGGTTATACTTCTCGAAGTCGTTGCTTCAGAAATACTGCATGTATTGACGTGAAATGAAAACGATTGTAATATAAATGATATAAACTAAAGTTTCAAGTGCATTTGGTACAGATATTTTGACCCATTAGTGTTCTCCATTGATTATCTGGCAAGAAAATAGACAATCCATTGAGACAATTGCTTGCCATAGTTAATGTCAACCAAATCAATGCCAATCAACCAAATATCGGTTGGAACAACAGACTTCTACACTGTCCATTTTAATATCAACTCACACAAGGACACTATGGTCGGTGGTCGGAAACCGATCGTGTATAAGGCTTATAACCTCAGACCAACTACCTATGAAATAGACAGATAACGCGCGTGACACCCTAACAAGTAAGTCAACGACCGCGCCTCACTCCCTATCCTCGATGATCTCGAACCGATCACCGAGGACGAGGTGAAAGACATCATTAAACACCTCAGACCCAGAAAGGCCCCGGGGCCCGACGGGCTGACTAACAGGGTCCTTAAGATCCTACCACAACACATCATCACACTACTCACAATCATACTTAACACATCACTCATACACGGCATCTTTCCAGAGTCATGGAAAGATGCCGATGTGATAGGTATATTCAAAGTCGGAAAACTTCGCACCGATCCCACGAGCTATAGGCCTATCAGCCTATTAAGCTCGTTAGGTAAGATCTATGAGCGACTAATCCTCACTAGGATCAGACATTACTTGCACACTAGCGGCATTCAGATACACGAACAATTCGGGTTCAGGGCACAATACTCATGCGTCCAACAAGCACATCGCTTTACCGAGCATGTGCTTGATGGATTCAATGACACATACCCCAAACAGACGGGCGCCGTCTTCTTTGACGTGGCGAAGGCATTTGACAAAGTCTGGCATAACGGTCGGCGATACAAGGTACACCAGATCGGTATGCCAGACAAGCTCGTGGCTATAATCCGCGACTACTTGTCAGATCGCCGATTCCGCTTCAGAGTGGAGGACGCCCACTCACAACACCGCCCCATACACGCGGGAGTCCTACAGGGCTCCACGTTCTCACCCACACTCTTCAATATATACACTAACGACATCCCGCGTACACCGCTGGTGGAGTTAGCACTCTTTGCAGACGACACACTACTCTACACGAGTCACCCCAACCACAACTTTATACGGCTTCGCCTTCAGCGAGCCGTAACGCAACTCGGGGAGTGGTTCAGGAAGTGGCGGATCGAAGTTAATCCCTCCAAAAGCGCAGCCATGCTCTTTCGGAAGGGATGCGCCTCACACGATCCGCCACGGCCTGTTCAACTCTTCGGCTCACCTATTCCGTGGGTGAAAAAGACCAAATACCTCGGTATTGTCTTTGATCCCCGGCTTACATGGACACACCACATCAGATACATACGAAACAAAGCCTCATTCGTCCTGAATAGGCTATCACCGATGCTTTGTGCTCGCAGTAAGTTACCACTGCGTCAGAAAGTTACACTATACAAAACATTTATACGTTCGGTCCTCTCGTACGGTAGTGTTGCGTTCGCACACGCCAGAGAGGGCTTGATACACCGCCTCCAGGTGATACAAAATAGGTTCATGCGCAAGGCGGTAGGGGCGCCTTGGTATGTTAGGAACTATGATCTCCACAGAGACTTAGGACTCAATACAATCAGGGATCACTTCAAACAAATCTCACGTAGATACTTTGATAGGATCCCTGATCACCCCAACCCCTTACTCCGAGGCTCGCTCGACTACACGATTTCCCCGGACGCTTCGAACGGGGTTCGAGAGAGACGGCCACGTAGCGTGCTCTCGGATCCCGACGACGACATCACCCGCGAGCTCGAGGCCTCAGGGGCCACCGGCGCTCGCGGACTCATCAACAACCATTACCTCTCCCGACACCGACCCCGCCGGCGAGGTCGTAGAACACTAAATTTAGAGCCACACTAGACTCAACTCCCAGAGTCTCTTTTATTTTTATGCTCACCCTATCCGACTTAGCTTAGGTACACTCCTTTGCACCGCCAGAGCGGCCTTCAGCCGCCCGGCAAATAAGTTATGGTGACGCCACACAGGCCGCAGGGCTAGCAGCACCGAACCGGAGGGGTTTTAGTCGGTAAAAGTCCGACATACCCCCGTCGCTCTCTCGAGTGGCGGGGGATCCTATGAGGATTTCCCCTCCGGTAAACAAAAAACAAACGTGGCACCCTATATGTCTCTCCTTCGCACAATCGGTGTTGGTTGACACAATAACAATTTTGCCTCACTTGTGGTAATTTGGTAAGGCTTTTCTCATGCTTTCAATAACGACAAACATATAATGTTACCGAACATATATGGCAAATATCCTCAAATAATAAGTTTATAAATACATAAATTATGAGCAAACAATAAACTAAAATACAACACATACCTACTAACAATGACTAATCAATAAATAGAAAACAATCACCAGATTTTTGTGTTTTCTTCCCAACGAGTACCACCAAAATCTGTACCTCGGCTACTCGGCGGGAATAAAAACGTAGTTTAAAAATCATTCTAAAAGGGTAATAGATCAATAATATTTTTGTTAAAATAAAACTACTCTTTAAATCAAATATTGATTATAATTTAATACATGTTACCTTAGTCAAATTCAACATAGTTTAAATCAACAATTAAAGTAACTGTCTTTTAAACAATATTTTTTTAGATCCGAATACTTTTCTTGTTCATAGTAATTATCTTATTCACATGATGAATTATTACTTCTATAGGATTATTGAGATTTTGAAGTGGGCAACACCGTTGTTTTTTGTTGTTGAAGGTTTTTTTCGGCGGGAAAATCAAATAAGCTAGACGCGTAATTTTTCCTCTTGTGGAAAATTTTAGTTTTTTTACTTTAAATAGTAAAAATATTTCGCTAAGATGTCTTCAGACAGTGGGGGCAGCGAAAATATTGATGCGAAAAGGCGTCGGGGGAACAAGAGACCAGCTTCGGAACCTACTCCTAACTTGAACCACACAAATGACTTGGATAAGTATAAACCATTTATAAAGGCACATTACAAGAGGATTTACCCTGACAACAGCTCTGAAAAAGAGTTTGCTGTCTTTATCGAGAGTACGAACGAGCAAAAACTAGGAAATAAAGATCCTTTATTTATCCAAAAAATTCTTCAACAATTTATTAAAGGTCAATATGAATTTAACAGAGTAAACGCACAAAAAGTACAAATAACATTTAAACAGGCTTCTGCAGCAAATGACTTTTTAAATAATGACAAAGTTTTTCAAGATAATAATATCAGGGCTTACATACCAGCATCCTTTGTTGAAAGAGTGGGTGTAATAAGACATATTAACGAAGATATGAGTAATGAGGAGCTATTCAGAAAATTGTCGTGTGACGAAGATATTGTAGCAGTTAGGCGTTTTATGAAACGGGGAGAAGATGGTAACTTATACCCACTTAAAACAATATCTGTTACTTTTTATACTATCTCTTTACCACCAGTTGTATATTTAGACAGATGGAGATCTAAAGTGACTCCCTACATCCCTCCAGTGATGCAATGCTATAGATGTTTCAAATATAATCACTCGGCTAAAGTTTGTAAAAATTCACAAATATGCTCTATATGAGCAGGTGATCATTATTACAAGGACTGCGACAATCAAAAAGAAATTAAGTGCAGTAATTGTGGTGGTGATCATCTAGCCATTTCGAAAAATTGTCCCATAAAACAAGCAAAAATTAATAAAAATAAGTCTCAAACATATGCTCAAGCCACAAGTTTTTCTGGAAAAGATTTTCCATCACTACCAAAAGGGCAAAAAACTTATTCGAAACCCCCTCCTTTTAATTTTGATATGAATAGTGTGATAAATAATGAGAAAATAATTAATGCAATTGTCAAAACTTTAGTGATGTTAGGGAATGCTACAGAACAGGTTCCTAAGACTAGCGGTAAAATAAAAGAAATGCTATTAAACAATCTTAAATAATATTTAATATGGATAAATTTATTCGCATCGTTCAACATAATTTACAAAGTATTAACAATAAAATAACCCTAATAAAACAGTTTTTACTAGATAATAATATTGACATATATTTAGTGAATGAAACATGGTTAACTGACAAAAAAAGTATTAATATACCAGGATACAATTTTATATATAGAAATGCCAAAAACAAACATGGAGGTGTAGGTATATTGATTAAAGATTGTTTCAAATTTAAAGCTTTGCAAACAGGTTTCTATGAAGATATTCAAAGCGTAGCTATTTCTTTAATTACGGATAACGGTCCCTTGTCACTTCTTTGTTTATATTGTCCTCCTGGAAGTAGAATGAGAATATGTAAATTACGTAATATCATAAGTAAATTACCTAAGCCTTGTCTCATATCTGGGGATTTTAATGCACACCACATAGCCTTTGGCTGTGCAACTAGTAAATCACGTGGCAATGAATTGTATCAGTTGATGGATGAGTCTGATCTTTGTTTACTCAATACTGGTTCACCTACGACAATTCAATCTCCATTAAAAAATGCTTCTGCCATAGACCTTACTTATGTAAGTCCAGTGATAGCTCCCCTTTGCAATTGGTATGTAGAAACTGAAAGTTTGGGTAGTAACCATTACCCCACATTTATTGACATAAATATATCTCCATCGAAATACCAAATTAATGATTATATAGAAAAGTATCTCTACAAAAAAACAGATTGGCAAGAAGTACTTCATGCTTCTGAAAATCTATTAGAGCAATATGAATTTATCTCAAATGATCCTATTAAATCATATAATACTTTTTGTGATCTTCTTAATAAATTGAAAGAAAGTTATGTCCCCCTTTATAAAATTGATTCTGGGAGTATATCTCGACTTCCTGCCCCGTGGTGGAACAAAGAATGTGCTGAAGCGGTTATGAAATCAAAACAAGCTTTATTGACATATAGGAGTGAATTTACAGTAGATGCTTATTTGAATTATAAAAAATATGATGCAATGAAAAAGAAAATTATATCTGATTCTAAAAAGAACAACTGGAAAAATCTATGCACTTCAATGAATAGGACAACCCCAATTAGTAAAATATGGAATTTAATAAGGAGGTTCAAAAGAGTAAAAAATAGACCCAAATATGGAACCAGTAGGAATGATGAATGGGTTCAAGATTTTATTAAAAAGCTTTCTAACTCTACATCAAATAGCAATGATGAAATTTCTAGTTTATTTGAACTTAATAATAATTATGAGCACTCAAATATGTTACTAAAACCATTTGATTGGAATGAATTTTGCACAGCTTTAGACAATAGAAAACATACATCCCCCGGCTTAGATTCAATACCATATATATTACTTAAAAACTTGCATTACTCACGTAAAATTAAATTATTAGATATAATGAATAGTTTATGGATTAAACAGTTAATTCCTGAATCCTGGAAAACACAATGTGTAATTCCAATATTAAAAGAAGATAAAATTCCAGATGATTGCAACTCTTATAGACCTATATCATTATCATCATGTATAGGAAAATTATTAGAACAAATGGTTAAATTAAGGTTAGATTACTTTGTAGAAAAACATAATCTCTTACCTCCAAACCAATTTGGATTTAGAAAGGGTTCCGGATGTCATGAAAGCTTTATTTCATTTATTGCTGATATCAAAAAGTGTATGCTTTCAAAGTCTACTGCTGTTTGTGCATTCTTAGATGTGCAGGGAGCATATGACAATGTTGATCTACATCAGCTTGCTAGAGTTCTATCTAATTTAGGTTTACCTGGAAAAGTAATTAAGTGGATTTTCAATTTTTCATCTAAAAGAACTTTATATGTGAAATTTAATAATATTCTACATGGTCCAGAAGTGATATGCAAGGGATTAATGCAAGGTGCAGTACTTTCACCATTACTTTACAACCTTTACACTTCTCAAATATCCCAATATGTCACAAATAATGTTCAAATATTTCAATTTGCTGATGACATTTTAATCTACAGTATTGATAAAAATATAAAAGAAGCTCAGTCAAAACTTAATTATGCTTTAAAACAAATGTCCGAATATTATAAGTATTTAAAATTAGAAATCAATTGTGAGAAAAGTAATGTGTTAGTTTTTGGCAGTAGTACATTAATAAATATAAACTTTAATAACAAACCTATTCCAATAGTAAAAAATAAGAAATTTTTAGGCATTATTATTGATGATAAATTAAAATTTGATAAACATATTGATTATATTTGCAAAAAAGCCTTTAAGGGAATAAATATAATGAAATGCCTTGCTGGATGTTTTTGGGGTGCTGACCCAAAAATATTAACTATCTTATATAAAAGTATAGTAAGGAGTCACTTTGATTATAGTTGCCTTGCATATATAAATGCTAGTCAAACTTTACTTAAGAAGTTAGATTTGATTCAAAATATAGCTTTAAGAATTATTACTGGAGCTATGAAATCTACACCTATTAATTCAATGGAAGTAGAAACAGGCATCATGCCATTGGCAATTAGGAGGCATCTACTGGCAGAGAAATTCTGTCTGAAAAATATATGTAGAATTAATAAAATGGTTCTTGACAGAATTTCTGTACCAGTAAGTTTCTTGAACCAATTACCTCAGGTTGATAAATTTAATGTTGTCCACAACAATTTCCCAGAAATTAATATTATTAATGAAAATATTAGACAAAAATATGTAAATATGTTTAAGTGTGACCCTTGGCCTATATATAACTGTAAATATGAAGCATTAACTTTTAATGTCTCCCAAAACATAGATATAAACAAGGTAGAAAATAATTCACTTTTTCTGGACTACTTAATTAAAAAAGAAAAATATTATAAATTGTATACTGATGCATCAAAAACATCAGAATATGTATCTGCAGCATTCTATGATTCACAAAATAAATATACTAAATGTTTTAAATTGGATCCCATGTTAAGTATATTTAGTGCCGAAGCTTATGCTATATATAGATGTTTACTGTATATTAAAGAACTAGGAAGAAATTCTTGTAAATACTTAGTTATAACAGATTCTTTAAGTGTGCTTGTAAGTTTACAACATATTCCTGTTCACTTTAAGACAAATTATATATTGTTAAATGTTAGGACTATTCTTTATGAGCTATATTGTGATAATATTTTAGTTGAATTTAAGTGGGTACCATCTCATCAAGGCATAACTGGTAATGAGATAGTTGATCAAGCAACTAGAAATATTAACAAAAGTGAAGAAGTACTAGTCCATATTCCATTTACAGACTATTATATGGATTTAAAACTAAGAGCTCGTCAGTTGTGGGAAGATTACTGGAAGGAAATAACTAAAGAGAAAGGCAAATGGTACGCATCTATTCAGAAAACATTACCTGTAAAACCTTGGTATGCGATCCATAAAGACTGCGATAGCCGATTATTTATAACAACCATATGCCGAATGCGTTTTGGTCATTGCCTCACACCAGCACATCTACACAGGTTTAATATAATTCAAAACAGCAATTGTTCTTTTTGTGAAGCAGAGGATGCAGATTTGAGTCACTTCATTTATGACTGTCCGGAATTTCATCTTCAAAGATTAGCATTAATAGCAGAAGTAACGGACAAAGTACAAGAGTTTCCCCGCCACTTAGAAGTCCTATTATCAAATTCGAGCTTGTTCCGTGAAATCACGACTTTTATATTCTCAACAGTGGAAAAACTATGAACAGAGCAGATGATGTTTAAGATTGCTACTACCACAGACAGACTTAGTAGTATGATTACTACATTAAAAATCTTTAGTTGACTTTAGTAAAATAAGCTATTTTTGTTATGATTTTAACTAAATGTATTTTTAAATATTAATATAAGGCAAATAATTAGTATATGTAACAATATTAAGTGAATGTTGTACGAATATTGTAACAATACCAAAAATGTAATTTATCGAAATAAGTAATGGTTAAAGGACTTGTTCTAGACCAATAAACGATTTAAAAAAAAAAAAAAAAATTGTTGTTGAAGGTTATGATTAGAATTAAACCAAAAACACAGGTAAAACGTATAAATATCTTAGCATTTCTTCTATTGTGAATCTAATAAGGTTCATAAACTGTAAATATATTCCGAGTTTTCTTTGATACCCCACTGTGATGTGATTCATCTGGGGCTTTTTACTCGCTTCGATAACTGCAGCCCAAAACTTTTTATTTACCTATTTTTAAAGCACGATCACATAAACAAGGTCTCTGCCCTAAACAAGCTTACTTTCTACGAGTCTAAAATATGATTTGTTTCACGTATTTGCACAATATTATCTAAAATACATACATACATACATATACTCACGGCTGTAAATCCCTTAACGGGGTAGCCAGAGCCTTGGAATGAGAAATTCCTCAGCCACTTTTGGAAGTTAATTGGGGAAAAGATGGTAATAATAAATGTTTTTGGTGACGAGTCTCCAACCACATCGCCCAAAAATCACTTAAAAAGCCCCTATACCCTTAGTCGCCTCTTACGATCACCCACGGGTAGAAATGGGGTAGTGTTAGTCTAAGCCGACACTACACGGGATTATCTAAAATCGATGAAGTAAACAAAGCGTTTATTATTTCTCTAACAAGATTGTGGCATCTCTTTATAGTCTGTAATTGTGGCAAACTGTCACTTTGGACGGTTTGCTCTCAAAATCCAGTACTAGCACTTTCTATCTTTAAGAGTTTTATAATTAGCTATCCTTTTCTTGCTGGTCGTGACGTATTCTTTATCTCTCTAGTTGTATATGCTCTAAGCTTATAACAGTTTTGCTTACCCTTCGAGTCCCGACGTTTCAAACCAAAAATCGCTTCAAAACCTGGGAACTAATATGGCGCTGAATGCTGACTGTATATCGCGTCGGGGCGGGTCTTAGAAGAGCTTAGTGATACAAATATTTTTTTCTACGGAATGATAAATTTCTGTACCACGGTACCGAAATAACTGTACTGTATATGAGTCACATTCTAGGACGTATTTATTACTTACTATGAGAAAATAACTTTTATTAAAGTAACTAATTTAGTAAAACACTAACGCATCTTAGATAAAATTTAGTTATCGCAATATATACAGATTTGCTGAATTCAATAATTGAACGTCCTATACGTATTAGATTATTTTGGGTGAGCATAATCGATTAATCTATAATCGATTATCCGGCAACACTAATTCAAACTGGATTCAAATGATTCGAATCTCTGCGTGAGCCTGATTGGCCTAACCGGCCCCACTCTTTCTTATCAGGTGCGAGTTCGCTTAACCGGGCCGCTCCGCACCGGTTCGGTTCTATCTATTGTTTTCGAACAACAGGCTCAGGCATCAGGTTCAGGATCGGTTCGATTATTACCGTTACATTTGCTTGCTGAACGTGAGAGCGAGACAAGAATGTAATACAATTTGAACTCGGGAGACAGAGACGAAAAGAGAGTTGTCCTTTTGTGTTCTTTGTTTGCCAATTTCGTACAATAGATTTATCAATCTTTTCATAAATAATGGTGTTTATTGTGATATAATAAATACGATAGTGTTTTATATTGTGTAACTTTCTGATTTGCATATATTTATGTGTAGATATTGTTATAAGATGTTGTTAAGATATTTCTAAATATAATTTATTTTTTTACATATGAATATTTGTATGTTAGCGAACCTAGCCTGTACACAAACAGAATCATTATACATATGAGTTAATTGATTTTTAAAGGTATGTCAATAGCAATCGTTACGTTCCGCGAAGTAAGCGTGGTATTTTTTGGTTGTTTGATTCAGTTCTGAATTTCTTAACCGAGCCGGATTCGATAAGCGGTCTGGCCCGGTTAAGAGGATTCAGACCGGAACTGAGCCTTAACCTGGTGATTCAAATCACCTCGCGGAGTTGGATTTACCCAAGCTTTACCCAAGCTTTACCCAAGCCTAATTCCATACTAAAAGTTAGGCAATGAGATGTAAGCCTATACAGCTAAACAATAAAACAGTTTTTTTTAATTTCTGTAAATGAGGAATTAAAAAAAAAAATTAAAAGAAGGTATTTTAGTCCGTGTGTACATTAGAGACACAGCAGTCTTTAGAAAATTTTGTCACTCGTAGACAGGTATTCTTTAAAACTAATAGTCCAAGATCCCAGGGCCCCCAGACGTAACTTATTTATAAAGTAACGAAGTAAACAGTATAGACACTCTTATACGTGTATAAGAGTGTGCGCAAATTGGCTTGTTCGATCGACATCGCATATTGGCCCGTTTACAGGTATCAGGTAGAAAAGGTAGCTAAAAGCATAGCTAAGTTTTCTTAAATTCTAAGTTATGATTTTTGCACAGATCTGTATTTGAATAGATAACGCAAGTGTCATTTCTTGTATAGAAACCATATAGAAACCAAGCGTGCCATTATTTTTCCACCTACTGTGACGTCACATGAGCAATTTAGTGATGGGAACTCCCCGTCAGCGCGTAAACGATTCAATCGATTATATTCGAGTGCATCGACAGACGAATGATAAATTGACAGAAGAATGATAAATCTAGAATTATACCTGTTTTTTAATAACGCTATTTTCTCATGGTCTCATTTTTATTCTGAGCAACTCTTCCTACAGTATTTTCCTCCACTACTACATCTTCTCGGAGAACAACGATCTAAATCAGTGAGTTAATGAGTCAGTTAGTCAGTGAGTAGTTCAGTAGCCTTTATTATTATAATATCTTGTCCTTATTGATAACCTACCTAATTAACTAGTTTAAATAATTTGTTCTCGGAAAGTAACGAAATTATTTGAAAAAACCCCGAGAAGAAATTTTATCTACAAAAAGAAAAGCCAGTAGAAGGCGCTATGACAAAATATAATACAACCCAGAACTAATTCGGATTTGAAAAAAAAAACAAATAAAATAACTTGTAGAGAAGGAAAAATAATCAAGTATTTTTTTTCGTTGTCTGTTTTTCTCCAGGCTGTATCTTATAAACAGTGATAACTAGAAAGCTGAAATTTTCACAAATGACGTATTTCTGTTGCCGCTATAACAACGAATACAAGTAAAAAAAGGATTTTAAGGGGGGCCCCCTACAATAAACGTGTTTTTTTCCATATTTGTTTGCTCAATATTAAAACGTTAATAAGTAGATACTTCAAATTTTCACAGTATATTTACTTGTATATCACCTTCCAAAATAAATAATTAAATAACAGTAAAGTAAATATCAAAGGGGCTCCCATACATAAACGTTATTTTCTATTATAGATGATAGTACGGAACTCTTCGTTTGTTCAATATTAAAAAAAAAACAAAGTAGTGTATCAGAAGCAGTAACAGAATTAAATTTTCTCATTTGTGTAATGAATGATGTCTTTACTAAGGTTTGTAAACCAGTTAAAATCTATGAAGATAATTCAGCAGCTGTAGCTATTTCTAAGTATGGAAACTTTGCAAAGAATTCTAAGCACATTGAAGTTCACTATCATTTTGTAAATTAAAATGTTTAGCAGGGAAGTATACAAAATAGTCAGAAAATAAAATTGCAGATACATTTACAAAACCTGTGGGAAATGTTAAATTCACTAACTTAAAAATGCAAAATTTAAAGCAGTATAGTTCCCTAATTGATTATAATTACTGTAGTACTTAAGGAGCTTTGAACTTATGTATGAGGCGTGTTCGTGTATATATGTACATTTATATTGGCAACACTGAGTGAAGGTAGGAAGTAAATAAAGACTGACACATACCACACGTTAAGAAATGTAGCTTAGAGAAAAACTTGTAACTAATATTAAACTGTTCTTTTATTAAATAAAAACAAAGTTAAAACAAGAGTATTCCAATTAATTATTTAACAGAAACATTGTAGTAATAAAAATATTTTAGATACATGGAACATCCATCGCGAATATTATCATTTCTCTGTTCCCAAAATTGATTAGAATTAGAATCGAATACAACTATCTGTGTAGGTTCAACACATTTTGCTTAAAATGACAGAAATATGACAATATTTACCGTACCATGTAGCTGATTGACAGGTTAAAATATCGTTCATTTTGATGTTCATTGCGTGTTTTAATAGACAAGCCATACTAGATAGCTTTATAACTAAAAGCGGCAATGTATTATAAATTAAGCGATACGCACTCGTTTAAAAGATTTTCAGTGTAAAACCGCAACGAACACGAAATAATTGATTTTGCAATAAAAACCACATAATCTAATAATAAAGTGACCTACCGATGAAAGGAAATCTTTCTATTAATTAGTCCCGCTTTATTTAGATAGTTTTTTCAACTCAATACGGCACAATTAGGCATTTTTTATATTTAGCTTGACATCTGTCACCGAGAACGTTCGAGCACGGACTCAATCAAATGGCGATAAACTAAGATAATTTTACTCAGTTTTTACACGCGAAGTACATGCACTTGCGGCATCTATTCAAATACATGTCTGTGGATTTTTGTATATGTTACTAAAAATATGATAACAAATAAATATTTTATATTGACAGGCCGTTTCTGTCTTAATTGGTAATTCCTACCAGACGCTTTGAACGTGATAAAAAAATACAAAAATTTTGTTATATTTAAAGTCTTTAACTTCATATATTATGCTGAGGGGACATTTTAATAACTTTAGATAGAATCGATCGATCGATTATTAGATTATTTGGGCCTCATTTGCATAATCGATTAATAATCGATACACAATCGATTATCCGGCAACACTATTGAATCCACCGAGCCGGACCTACACACGGCTAGACTATAAAAAGTTGGTTGGATGTTGGTGGATAGTAGAAAAAAACAAATAGAAAAAATAACATGGATGGAGGCACCGCGTCGGTGTAATTTTTGTTTTTCTATAGTTTTAATCGATTGGCCTCTAGAATAGAAATCATATTATTCTGACAATAAGTGTAGTGAGTGTGTGAATTAATGTTAGTATACTAACGATGGATGAAATATTAAGTAATGGTGGCTTATGCCGTTGCTGTGCTGTTGAAGGACCATCCAGAGACTTATCTTCGAAATATGTTTGGATGGACGAGAATGAAATATACGGTGAAATGCTCAGAGATTGTTTCAACATTAATGTAAGTATTGCTTATGAAAGTATTTTTTTGTTTTTCAGTACAGGCTTGCTATATATTCCTAGTGCTTCTCCATGTATAGGTTTGATGCAGCTACTGAGTGGAATGTGATACGGTTAAGGTGAGTGAGATAGATATTAGGTATAAGAGATCTATGCTTTTATTCTTTGTTTTTCAGTCTTATATATGTTTAATTTTATCCAATATAGTGTTACTTGCATCACCGGTGGAGGAGCTGATAATGGATATGGCATGTGCGTCTTTTGAAAGACAGAGAATGGGAGTTAATGTGACAGTAAGCATGATTCAGATTGACAAAAAGTTTGTAGAACAAGTCCAGAGTTGATATATCCAGAAAGTCTGTACTAAGAAAAAATATCGTGATGTTGGCATCAAAAGAAGAGGATAGAGATTTATGCAGTTAAGAGTGCAGTGAATTGCCTAATGCCTTGTCAGTTGGTGTCCTAATAGGCTTAAGTTGAGGTTCTTATGTATGCATTGTAGTAGAAGTAGCAAATGTTCAGTGAATGCAGTTAAGAAGAGGTCCCTTAGATATATTTTTTTATGTTAGGTTAGGTTAGTGTTAAAGTAAACACCAAATACGTTAAAATTGATATATTAATCAATATAAAAATAACATATTCACATTCTTGAAAAACTTCTATAATACACAGGAAAAAATATAGAACAAACAACAATCTATTTTATATACGTCAATTCTTAATGACAAATCATAAATTCATAAATTGTTAAATACAAAAGAGGTTTGTTTAACACTGCCCCTTAATTGAACAATTAACAATAACCAAAATTATACAATTATAATAACTGAAGCATAAACAGAAAACATAACAAAAATCATAAATTTAAGCACTTAACAAAATATTCATGTTTCACTTTACTTAACGCTTTTGTCATTAAATCTGCTTCTAAATCTTTAGATGGTTTATAACACAAATCAATAATATTATTCTTAACACATTCTTGTATAAAATGATGTTGTACGTCAATATGTTTTGTACGTCTGAAACATTCCGTATCAACAATTTTTAATGTACTACGGTTATCGTTGAATACAGTAATTGGTTTGTGATTCCTGTAATTTAATTCATATAAAAAGTTGTTTATAAATTTTGCTTCTTTCACTGAATTACCAAGAGCATAATATTCAGCCTCAGTACTAGAACAAGCAACAAGTTTTTGTTTTTGACTGTACCAATTAACTACACAATGACCAAATTTCGAAATAAATCCAGAGTATGATTTCCTATCATTAGTATCCCCTGCCCAATCTGCGTCGGATAAAATTTCAATTTTACTACTTCCTCTCCTAAATTTTAGTCCGTAGTTGATTGTGCCAGACAAATATCTTAAAACACGTTTTGCAGCAAGCCAGTGAGATTCATCATAACATGTGTTATATTGACTTAATTTGCTACAACAGAAAGCTATATCTGGACGGGTGCATACAGCAAGATACATTAGACTACCAATAAGTTCTTGGTATGGAAATTTATTATCAACATTTTGTGCTTTAGGCAAGTTAAAATTGACTTCCATTGGTGTAGAAATCGGGTTACAATTTTCCATTCCGAATCTAATCAAGACATTTTTAATATATTCCGATTGAGTTAAAGTTAAAAAACCGTTCTCCCTATCTCGGTCCACTTTCATACCTAGAGCTTGTTTGACAGGTCCCAGCAACTTAATATCGAAATGAGACTTAAGTAATTTGTAAAGTTTTTCTTTTTGCTGCCTATCAGAACTAAAAACAAAAAAATCATCAACATAAAGTGCAATAATAACTGCATCTTTAATATATACACATTTTTCGCTCTTTAATTGTATAAAGCCATCTGTAATCAATACTTCGTTAACTTTTTCATTCCAAGCACGACTTGCTTGCTTAAGACCATATAAGCTTTTTCTTAGCAAACAAACTTTATGCTGTCCTTCAACAACAAAACCATCAGGTTGTTCCATATATATAGTTTCTGATAAATTTCCATGCAGAAAAGCAGTATTTACATCAATATGTTCAATATCCATATCATACTCAACACTAATAGCAAACAATAAACGTAATGTGCAGTGACGAACTACAGGTGAAAAAGTTTCTTGGTAATCAATACCATAAATTTGATTAAAACCTTTTGCAACTAAACGAGCTTTATATTTTTCAAATTTCCCGCTAGGATCTACTTTCTCTTTAAATACCCATTTACTCTTAATAATATTTCCATCTTTAGGTCTATCTACAATATCCCATACTTTATGTAACATAAGAGAATTATATTCTTCTTGCATAGCCTTCAACCAAAAAATAGCCTTATCACTATTAATAGCTTGCTTAAAACTTTTCGGTTCATTCATATTAAAGAAAGATAAATCTGAAAAATAGTTCATTTCATAATCTCTGAACCTAATAGGTAGTTTATGTTCACGTACAGGCCTAATATTTTCTATATTTACATTTGCATCATCAGGTAAATTAATATCGATAGGTTCATTTTCTATTATTGAATTGTTAGGTAAAGAATTCATTTCAACTTGCTCATCATGTAAAACTACTTCTTGTACAGTAGATTCATTATTAGATAAATCAACATCAAAAGAGTTTGTACTAAAATCTTCTTTATTATTTACATCATTATTTATTATCATTACATCTATATTATTGGATGAATTTGGAACTTTAGAAGAATCATTTTTATAACTAATACCTAAAGTGTTCTCAATAAATTCAACAGATCGAGCTTTAGTTAATTTAGTTCCATCATCTGGATCGCCTAGTCTATAACCCTTAGTGTAATCACAGTAGCCTAACATAATAAATGGTTTTGACTTCGGATCAAGTTTAGTGCGTTGATGGTTAGGAGTAAGTGCATAAGCAGTACAACCAAATACTCTAAGGTGGCTCAAATTAACTTTACGACCTTTCCATAACTCTTCAGGAGTAATTCCAGACAAAGCATTAGTTGGACTACGATTTTTAAGATAACATGCCGTATTTATTGCTTCTGCCCAATATTTTTTATCTAAATTTGCATCCTGCAACATTGACCTAGCTTTTTCAAGTATAGTTCTATTAAGTCGCTCAGCAACACCATTTTGTTGTGGAGTATATGGAACCGTTGTTTCGTGAATTATACCACATTTTAATAAATAATTTCTAAAACTTTTGTTGCAATATTCGGTGCCATTGTCACTTCGAAATCTTTTAATATTTAAATTTAATTGGTTCTCCACCATCGTTTTAAATTCAATAAATGTATTCAATACTGATATTTTATCTTTAGATTTAAGGAAATAAATAAATGATTTACGAGTATAGTCATCGGTAAACGTTATAAAGTAACGATGTCCGCTCCAACTATTAACTGACATTGGACCACATATATCAGAATGTATTAAATCTAGTTTAGTCTGACTTCTATGTGCCTGACCACGCGGAAAACACATACTTTTTTGTCTTCCTTCAATACAAGGAACACAAGGTTGTAAATTACCATTTGTAAAATTAACACCGTTTGCTATGTTACGAAGAACTAACATACCTCTATAACTTAAATGTCCAAGACGTCTATGCCATAACTCTACAGAATCTGAATTGGTCATTAAAGCTTTACCATCCGGGCTAGTACTATGTTCTTGGTAGTTGACAGATGATTCTAAAGAAACCGGTTTTTGATCAAGTTTGTAAAGACCGTTCACGTTGCTAGCTGTTAAATCACAGGAACCAGTGATAGTTACATTATCCTTCCTGTAAATAAAACATTTATTAATATCAAATATTAGTACATATCCCTTTTCCGTAATTTTATTAACAGATAAAAGGTTTGCAGCTGCATTTGGAACATATAAAGCATTCCTTATAGTTATTTGTTTGTCATCAAACATAGTAACATTAATATCACCTGAACCTTGACTATAAATCTTTTGATTATTAGCTGTAGTAATCTCTGAAATATTATTCTGAGAATAATTGGTTATCCAATCTTTATTATTAGTCATATGATTAGTTGAACCAGAGTCTAAAATCCAGCTACAGTCAGTGACATTACTTACGTACGACTTTTCATTTAAGTATAAAGAAAAATTTGCGGAACTTCCCTTTTTAGATGAATGGTCTGAAGAATTATTCATAAATTTCTTCTTTCCCTTTTTAAACTTAGGACATTTTGGCTTAATATGGCCCTTTTGGTGACAATTGTGACATACAGGAACAAAAGAATCTTTTGTCATCAATACTTTATCAGTGTGATTAGATGTTGACATATCTCTTTTAAATTCTCCTTGAATTAATTGACTTTTCACAAAATCTGAAGTCAACTTCGTGTGAGTAGCTTCCATCGCCATAATCATAGCATCAAAATCGGATGGTAGACCTATAAGCATTAATTCTGCTAGCTCCTCGTCGTCAATATTGGTACCAATATCTGCCAATTCTTGAGTAGTTGATATGATATTGCCAAGATATAAATCCATATTATTGAAGTCCACATATTTAATATTAGCTAATTTTCGTTTTAGATTTAAGCGTCGACTTATGCCTGAATTCTCATAAGCCGCTTTTAACTTTATCCAGGCTTCATGAGCAGTTGTTGCATTTCTTACATGTGGATAACATATCGATTCCACATTCAAGCAAATTTTTGCGTATGCTCTTTGGTCTAATGATGGATTAGAGGACGATGCAACTTCACCATTTGTAATATTCCAAAGACCATTTTCTATGAGCAGTAATTTCATTTGGAATTTCCATGTGCTATAGTTATTAATTCCATTTAATTTTATGATGTTCATATTGGAGTTGGTACTTATTATATAGTTACCAGATTCATGTGAAGATGATGATGTACTTGGGTTTTCCATTTTTTATATAATTTAAAAAATGTTTATTAACTAATTGCCCATAACCAATGTTAAAGTAAACACCAAATACGTTAAAATTGATATATTAATCAATATAAAAATAACATATTCACATTCTTGAAAAACTTCTATAATACACAGGAAAAAATATAGAACAAACAACAATCTATTTTATATACGTCAATTCTTAATGACAAATCATAAATTCATAAATTGTTAAATACAAAAGAGGTTTGTTTAACAGTTAGGTTATCAGTCACAGAGTCTGAGTCATTCCATGTAAATTTTTTTTTTGAATAATTTGAACTAAATATACAAGTCTTTAAAAAAATCTAACACAAAAATTGAGTTTTTGACATCTTATCAAACTCAAATGTTCTCACAGTATGTTCCGGACGGGTTTTGCAGAGGTACTAATACTCCCTATCATCACATGGCATATCAGCCCCCGTAGCATGAGGCGTGTGAGAGCTAGTATGTCATGTGAGAACTGAGATACTGACAGATTTTGTATGAGCAATCTGTCAGTCTCTCACTTCTCATGTGTCAAACGTGCTCTCACAAGCCTCATGCTACCAGTGCTGGTGTTCAGAGTACCCAGGTTTGGTTTGGAAAGTATACTCACAAGAGAGAGAGCAGACCTGTCACAATTTTTTGTATAAATATACTGTCACATAACTAGCTACTACTCGGCCATTATTTTTTTTGTCAGTGGTATGGAAACCTTTTCAGGTAATTCATAAATACTTGCAATAAAATTTTATTTAGCCTTTGGCTATCATTTCCAAATTAAATCTGGCATAAAATCAAGTCAGAGTCAACCAAAATTTGGTATGATTGTAAATATATATCGCACCTCTGTTTAAATAGTGTCACAACTCAAAAAACCATATTGTTGAGAAAATTGCATTCTAAAGTTACACTTTCTCTTTTTTTACTTTTCTGCACTTATTACGAAAACTAAAAATTATACTTTTATATGCTCTTTAGAAAGTTTCTTTGGTTTTTAAAGCTCTATAAAGTGGAGTACTTAATTATCTGACGTTGTAAAAATACTAAAATGTTGAGAAACAGTATATTGATAAAAAATAAAACAAAAAAAGCAATAAGTTTATTTTTGGTCATCTGAATGCTGGTAACACAACCTTTTGAAAAGTAACAAAATTAAAATGTTATCAGAATCAAACAGATGATTCTTGCATTTATTAAATCTCTCATAAAAATCACAAAACTTATCCAAAGCTTCTCTGAAAATAATAATTCTTAAAAACATTTCATAGAAATCGTTTCTCCCTTTAATATCTATATGTAGCAGTCACTTTTCTCTTATAACTAACAAAACGTAAAAAAATATTAAATCATTTAAACTTTTAAATCTTAACCAAAGACAACAAAACTTATTAAATAACTCTGTAAAAGTGTACTAAACTGTTTCATAGTATTTTCTAATATTTTCACAATTGCACATTATAATTAAAACAACTATTGATGTCTTCCCGTGACCATGAGAACTGAAAAGTTTTCGAAAGGTCGGGCTATAAAAATAATGTAATAACACGCGATTAACATATCCGAAAATCAATAGATGTTTTAATTATACTGTTTCATAGTATCTAATCATTTATTATACTGTAGTCAACAATAGTCTCAATCAACAACACTAATCTCTTAATTTCTCTTTCTATTTAGATAATCAATAATTACACAGATATAATAAAATAAAACTTCCAAAAATAATTGTGTTCTTAAGTAAACCTATTTACAAGTTTTTAAAGAAATCAGCATAAAACTTGGGATGTGGTTGTGCTGTAGCAAACTAATTAATTTATTTTTTTGTTTTCCTTGATCTGTAACTTTCTTTCTAATCAGTTTCTTGTTTCAAGATAGCAAATTAGCTTCTGACTAGGGTTTCCGATTTCTCGGGGTTTTTAGTTCTCGGGTGTCGAGACTTCTCGAGCCTGATTTCTCGGGTCTTCTCGGGTTGTCGAGAAAAAATAAAAGAGTCTTTAATTTAACTGTGTATATTTTACATGAAAAAATCAACATAATTTTTAACAAAAAAAAAACAAGTTCTCAATAAAAAATCAGCTCAAAACAAAATTGCTAACTAAAAACAATCATACTTCTTCTCCTTATCATAACTAATCTCATCTCACTAATTTGTAATAAAAAACAAAATCTCTGTTAGCAATCAGCTTAAAACAAACATCTTAACTAAAAACAATCATACTTCTTCTTATTATAACTAATCTCACTAATCTTTAATAAAAAACAAAATCTCTGTTAACAAAAAGCTTAAAACAAACATCTTAACTAAAAACAATCATAATTTTTCTCATCATAACTAAAGATCACTTACTAATCTCACTATGTGGGTGGTATGGTATTACAATTTTTGGCAGTTTTAATGTAATTAAATAAGAGATATCTATCTACTATTAATACGAAAAATATAACTGTCTTTAAGCCTGCTTCTTAATTCTTATGAAATATGCCTTAAGATAAACCAAAGCATTAATAAATTTATCAGACAGCCGGCTCCTAATCTTACTGACCACATTTCCCAATATGGAAAATACCCTTTCATTTTCTGTTGAAGTCGGCTTGACTGAAATTAATGCTTTGTATAGTGTTTCCAGATTAGGGGTCCTCTTGCCTGTTATTTCAAATAGCAAAGACTCTTTTTTTATAATTGATTTGGAAAGCACCACAGCATTAGTTGATTCACCATTTCTCGAAACACCTTTTATTGCTCTCTCTAATTGAGCTGCAAAGCTGTCTTGTTCAGTTTCTGATTCGCTTACGCCTGCTTCGACAACTTCTGAATTATTTCCTGTCGAAGTTTCTGTAGTAGTGGGAACAGTGGGGTATAGACGATTGAATAAGTCTTCAGCGTATGCAATTAAAAATGTCTTGCTATTATCGGTAAAATAAGCACTCTTTTTGAGAATAAAATTATCGGGGCTGTTTAGGTAGCGTAGCAGCGATATTAGAGGTGTATTCCGACGATCTGATATTTTCATTTTAAGAGATTCTACTAACTGAAGAGCCAAAGGGTCGTCGATACTTTCTAATTGTTTTAGCAACACATCTGTTATAGCCTCTGCAGTTAGTAAAACTGCAGAGGCAAGTTTAGTTGGCGTCAATATCAACCGCAATTTTTGTAGTATAGGAATATTTTCCTCCTTCCATTTAAATGAGCTATCTAAATCAATCAAGGCTTTTTTAATGGAATTTTTTAACTTCAAGAAACACTCAATCATTGTTAGCATTAAATTCCACCTAGTTCTGACATCCTGTAATAAGACTAGTTCGGCCCCGAATTCAGTCTTCACATGTTTTTGTAGTGTGATATTTCTAAGGGGACTCTTTCTGAAAAATCTTATGTTCGAACGGGTCTCATTTAGCACTTTGTTCATGTCGTCAATAGGCTGCAATATAGATTCATCATCAGATTCTTCGTCATCGTTATCAGTGCTGGCTTCATCAGAGCTGCTGTGTTCATTGTCGCTAACAGGTGTGTTTCTTCTAGCAACTGTAGTTACTGTTTTTTTTTGCAAAAAGTATCAAGAATAGCCAAATGGATGGCATGGTTTACACAGAGGACCATCTCACAGGGGCTCTCTCTGCCAAATTTTTTCATATCATTTGGCCCGTCGCTTGTTACGGCCAAGACATAATGCTCGAAGTTTACCCCAAAGTATTTCAAACGCTCCTCTACTATTTGTCTAACCTCTGCGGCACCGCATTTTCCGGGTATGTAAACTAGCCCCAAATTGTAAACTTTTTCCTCTGCTGTATGAACACAGACGCTAAAATATCGTCTGTTTCGTATGCTCGTCCACTCGTCAATTGTCACACTTAGCCGGTTTCCTGATGTGCAAAGCTGAGAAAGCTCTTTTATCATCTCTTTCTCCTTTTCATCATAAAACTTCAATATTAGGTTCATAACTTCGGTTTGGGTCTTTGGAAGTTTATACCCCTTGGCAGCAAGTGATTCACGGATAAATTCAATTTTAGTAATGCCTCTTATAGTAAAACCATCTTGGGCTGAAAGTTTAGCTAAAATTTCACCTAACGATTTTCTGGGTTGAACGTCAAATTTCAGTGTTTGCTGTACGTGCATAGTTTCAAAATCACTTCTTAATTTTTTTGGTGCCGTCACCCCGGAACTAGACGAACTGGTAGGTGCTTCTTCTGTGTCCATTTGAACCTCGGTGGATCTTACATCAATTTTGTGTATATGAGCTAAATGCCTCACTAGTCCGCTTGTATTTGATCCTTTACAGGCTATGGTTTTAGGACATTTTAGACATTGCGCATTTGAGGCGTCCTTATTTTTCTTGAAATATTTCCAAACTTTGGAAGTTTCCATTTTGGTTCATTAGTTGTAAAATCTATAACAAACAGTTCAAGAATTAGTAAGTATTTTAGTTTAGTACCTACAAAATAGCTGACACAACAGTGGGGAGGCCTATGCCCAGTAGGGGGTTGATGTGGTTAGGTTAGGCTGATGATGATGATAAAAAAAATAGCTGTGTCCTTTTGTATACTACGTTTGGTAGGATTGGTTAGATACGTTTTGTGTTATTTGTAGTAGATAAATTGCCATAAAACAACGTCTTAATATTATGTGTTTAGTTTAAAACTTTAGGCTTTTGTGGGATTATTACAACATCTGCAATACAAATTCAATTAATGAAAACGGTAAATATTTATGCACTAAAATAGTAAATACACTCACTATGCTGGGTTTATGATCAGACCGATCCGAACACGGGGCGGGAGTTGAAACACGAATGAACAAAATACAGCTGGGGCCGCGTCGCGCTTGCGTTTGTCGGCAAAAACAAAGGATACCGACAGACACGAGCCGAGCTGTCAAAGGATGCCGCTGCCGCCTCGCATTTACAAAGAAAGATAAGCGTAAAAATGTTTATTTAAACTTCTCGATGTCTCGACTTTTCTCGAGCTGAATTTCCCGGGTACGAGACCGACCGATTTCCCGGGAATTCCCGGGACGAGAATTCCCGGGAACAAACCCTACTTCTGACCATTCTGTGTCTGTAAGATGTTTGTATCTAAGAATATTTGGTCTATCTTTGGTAATACTCATAGTTTTTACCGTCAAGATCTTTATCTTATTGAAAGTAGTAATACCCATATCACTAATCAAATTTTTCAGTGACAGAAATCTTTGTGGGATAGCTCATTTACCTTCAGCGGGGCTACAGTTTTTTTTGCACATTTGATTATCTGGATATACTGACTAGGAACATAAATTGGACCCGAATTTAAAGAAGATTTTAAAGAACGTTTGATCTGTTTCTCTATTACCAAATGAACTGAGCCGCCTTCGTTTTGAGTGTGCCGTGTTAGTTGAAAGTGTACGACATGTTACGACCGTTACATGGAATGACCCCTCAGTTAAATTCGATTACTCATAAATTCTTATTATGAGTAATCGAATTTAACTGAGGGGTCATTCCATGTAACGGTCGTAACATGTCGTACACTTTCAACTAGCAATTTGATCATGTTTTGTTCTTAAGTGATGGCTTTTTAGTTTATACAAGTAAATAATAATTTAACATTTCTGTAAGTTTCATAGATTTCGTTTTAATTGTCCGCGAGTACCGTAACGGTTGTAACTTGATTTTGTTGTACGTTTCCGAGTGGCGCAACATTTTTTCGAAACTCTGCGAATAGGCATGATGACAACAAGTAAATTTCATAAAACAGTTAAAGCATATGTAAAGAATGGGAAGCCAACCCAAAAGCTTTATGTGTAAATGCAACTTCAAATGTTACTAACAGGACATAAAAAAGGTTACTTCTGTGTAGCTGACTGCAAGTACAGTGCCAATAAGAAAGTAGATATAATGGAAATTATGTATGATGAAAAATATGTATCAGATTTTCTTAAGGTAATAGTCCCTTTGTGGAAGGATAATGTATATCCAGTGTATAAAAGTGTAATTTTATAAATAAAAACCAGTTTATGTAAAAATGATTTTATTTGTAGGATAAGTACCTCTGATGATCTTCACACATTATATACTAATTTACAACACTATATAAATATTCATTTATATTCACTTATTGATATAAGTGAATATAATTGATATGTTTTATGTTAGATTAGCTCATATTAAACAAATGAGTTTAAGCAAAGTAACAATGAACTTCGAAATAATACTGATTCTTTGTTTAATTATCTGCATAATACAATAACTTGCACTCAAAATTGTACAGTCAAACAGGATTTCAGAAACTGAATCTAACATTATTCTGAAACTGAACTGACATATATTTTTGATTAAGTTGATTGATTTGATCTTACAAGATGCTTTGATGCATATTTATTAGATCAAAGAATCTTGTAAGTTAATCAATCCACAGGCAATGGTTATATTATAACATCATCTAGCCGTTGTGCCGTGTAGTGCCGGCTGAGAATGTCGCTACCCCTTTCTACCCACGGGTGTCGTAAGAGGCGACTAAGGGTATTGGGGCTTTTTATTGGATTTTTGGGCGATGCGGTTGGAGACCCATCACTAAAAACCTTTATTTTACGATCTTTTCCCCACTCAACTTCCAAAAGTGGCTGAGGAATTTATAATTCCTTAGCTCTGGCTACCCCTTCTAGGGAATTATAGCCGTGAGTATGTATGTGTGTGTGTGTATCATCTAGCAATTTGACTAAATTAACATTTACACATGCATGCGGCTTTAACATACAGATTCACGTGGCTTTAACATACAGATTCATGTAAGCGTCTAATCACTCTCTCCACATGAATCCTTAAGCTTGCAATTTGTTTTGTTTCCCTTGCCTCTGGTTTTGATAGTTTTGTACCAGTTGCAACACTTAGAGGTCGTACTAAGTGCACTCCCTGTTTTCTTAAATATTGTTGTACATGTTTGAAACCTCTGTCAGCCATCACATGCATACCTGGTTGCACACACTTTATAAAATCACAAGATTTGACCAACAATATGCCAGTAATTCTTCCTACATATCCTGGAGAAATATAATTGATTAGTCCATTAGGAGTACAAGACACAAGATACTTTATCGTATTAGCTTTTTTGTATCCTGACCAGGAGAGAGCCTGGTTCACTGCTTTTGAAGGCTTTTCTATCTCAATTTCTAAGCAGCCTATAATACAAGTTACATTTAATATTTAACATTATAATATTTATGCCTAAAGGCCATAGGCAAATTTTTATTATGGAATCTTTATCTAAGACAATAAGAAAAGGTTGCATCAAACTAGCTATTAGTGGTATATTTTTCAGAAATATCTTGCTGGCATATGTTGAATGAATAGGAAAATCATCAAAAAGCTCTCTGAAACATACATACATATACTCACGCCATTAGTTCTCATTGGGGTAGGCAGAGACTATTGATCGCCACTTCGCACGATCCTGACAAACCTTTCTAACTTCGTTTACATCCATCAATCTTTTCATACATGCTCTTTTATTCTTCATACTTCGGACGCCAGCCTTTTTGAGCACACTCTCAATTTGGTCCAAGTGTGTTCTCCGTGGTCGTCCTCTACTAACATTACCATCCACACTAGCTCTATAGATCCCTTTTACCAATTTTCTATCATCCATCCTCTATGTGCCCAAACCATCTCAATATTCCTTTTTCTATCTTTCTTACAATATCATCTTTCACACCACACTTTTCATTAATAACACTATTTCTCACTTGGTCACATAATCTAACATTACAAATTTTTCTGAGGGACCTCATCTCTACTGCATTCACTCTGCTCTTATGCTTCTTCTGCCACACCCAACACTTCTCTCTGAAACTACTATTTAATTATTTTTTTTCAAGCACATTATTATATGGTGTGTGGGAATATTTAACTTTTTTTCAATTAAATCAATTAGGTAGTAACAACGGTTAGGAACTCCAATGTAAGACCGTAAGTTCTTTTTTATTTTCTGCAATGTATATGCCAAGATTCTTGATGCCTCTTGTTTCTTATCGTCTTTAATTAATTCACTGCAGTCACTGCTGATTCACTATGTGCTACAGATGGTGAGTTTGAAATATCACTGTCAGAATCTGCCTGAAATACTATTTTCTTGGAACATTTTTGTATGGTAGATATGGATTGCATGGTACTTGTGATTTTAAATGGTGAAGTAAAAGCCGGCGTCGACTTCCCCGTATTAATAACTACGTCATTCATGTCATTCCCCGATGTGTTATTGTGATCTTTATTTTTTTAAATGTTTTTTAAGGTTATTTATTTTCGATTGGCACTGATTTGATTACCATTTGTTATATAGGCAGAATTTTGATCTTTCATATTTTTTGCAATTGTTTAAAAAACGTTTTTGTATCGTTTAACTTTAAATTCTTCTTGGTGCTCCTCATACAGTGCCAGTAACAAAAATATGCCGTCATTATTCCAGATGAACAAAGGTTTTTCTATATTCTCATCTGCGAAAAAAAAACAACTTATTAATTAATACCTCACAAAATTAGCATGTCTAGTACTATATTACTTAACCATAAAAATTGTAATATAATTCACTAAAAATTTCTGAAAATGGAGAGACAAACAAATTTATTCTTTCAAACATACACGTAAGATAAAGATTAGATTTAATTATTGGAATTTGGTGACAGTGTATCATTAAAATAAGGTACTAAATTCTATGTATGGGGTTATTCAAAAGGTAAAATTACAATTTTATTCAAAAAGTAAAATTACAATTTGATAAGGCTATAAGCCATCCATAGGAAATGGGCAGTGCTATTCTAAGCCCCTCATTATACAGCTTTTTCTTTATAGATGGTAGAATACAAATTATTATAATTTTATTATAAGCCTGTTTTGTTCCACTGCTAGGCAAAGGCCTCTCTCTCACCAATTCTTGTCCCAGAGACCTAAATCGTCACTTCATCTTATTTGTCGGCCACGCTTTCTCTTTACGCCAATATGCCTTACGGGAATGCGAATAGTATAAATTAAATAAGGTTTGACTACTGACCTTCATCATTTTGATTGACCGCCGCTGCTCCAATTTCATTAAGGGCGTCCCCGGAAAAAAAGGTTGATATTGATTGTTTGGAAATTCTATAAAGTCTGATTTGATGATATTGATATGACATGAATAAAATATATGTTGGTGATTAGTTCATGGTGTTAAAATTTGATGTTTAACATATTAATAATTTGTTGAAAAATATGATGAAAAATTTTTTATTGGAACATGCTTTGTTTTCATAAAAACCGTATAGGCTCCACTGGCATAACATACATGTGAACTCATTATGTGTCTATATACGCGTAGCTTTAAGATCTGTTACTTTGATGTTTAACTTTTCATTTAAACATTATAGTTATTCACTAAAACTAAATAAACTACATTTATCCTGCGCGCGCGTTTTTTCCGTCCCTGTCACTCTCAGTAAATTTGACGTAAGAGTGAGCGCAATAGCTGCGAAATGCGGGGAGGCCCTTAACACCTTCCTCGTTTTGGGCATCAATAGAAATTGTATTCTCACTTTCAGATTCATAAAATAATTGCACTCGGTTAGCCAAATAGCTGCTATCTAAAAGATTTACAAAATAAATATTATTGATGCCTCAGATCATACAACAATAAAGATTAAAGTTAAAAAGTATATAGAAAATTGAGTTTAACGGAAATAACAAACTTGATAGAGCGTTTGATTACTAACCCGATTGAGCGCGTTGTAACTCCTCATAACTTAAATTCAAGGTTATTTGTCTTCCATTACTTTCGTCCGTGACGACTACAGGAATGTTTTCCATTTTAAATAAAAATTTGAAAGCTAACAAAACAAAACTTCCCTAACTTTTCAAACTTTTTAAACGTCAGTTTGACATTTGACTCACAATGCTAACGCTCTGCGATATCGTTGTAATCGCAAAATGGCGCCGGTAATGACGTCATATATGACGTCACGCGGGATTTCGTAAGCGCGCTAACGTTCATTCGGACCAAGATTTAGCGTGCTGACAGCGATTTCATCGTCATTCGGACCAGGGGGCCAGTTTCATTAATTTGTCATTTACCATTTACATACAACACGTGTAAATGAACATAATTTTATAAGTGAAAAATTGGTGAAAATACATATTCTATACCTAATTATAATGCATTGTTGTATTCGTAGATGTAACAACACATAAAAAAGAAACAGTAAATCAAATGGCGTAAAATTTTATTACTTTCCCAGGAAAAGTATTCACATGCCATGGTTATGTGAAAAACGGCAAAAGTGGATAGTATATAGATGTGTGATAGTCTATAGAAGTGAATTTTATTCAGCAAGGGCCACATCTTCCATTTTATTGCCATAGGCCATGGCTGGTGTTTTAATGTTATTGACACTCAATAAACAATTAATCGCTTTTTCTACATTGAATCGAGTACCTTTTAGCCTGTGTGCATTACTTGCTGTAATTCTTAATTTTCTTTCCTCATACCAACGTGAATTGCTTGCTTGATTAATAGTACCAAAACAAATATTTATATTACAACAAACATTACTCTTATAAAAATGTAATAAATGTGCTGGTATTGCTGTCTGAAAAAAATAGTAACTAGCGATACTTTGCAGCATGAAAATGTCTAACATTATGCGGTGATTTTTTTCATTTAAGTCTTTTCTCTCAGTAATTTTAACCAATTCTACAAGAGCTTCCACTGCAATAATCTCTTTTTCAAAGGTGTTATAGCCAATGATTCTCCTAATGTAGCTGTGGGAATATCCCATAATTCTAGCTGTTTACATGCATTCAAAAGTTTCTGCTTTTTTGCAGGTGTTGGAAATAGCTGAGAAATTTTCAGTCCCTTATCATAACCCAAAAATTTGCCGGTGAGATGGTTTACCCCATTGTTGGGCATTACTTGTATTTGATTTAGCACTTTCTGGAGAATTCACATAGTGAACTAAGGCACATACATGTTTACATTTACCTGATAGGCCAGCCTTGCATTTACAAATTGCACTTGTAATGTTTCTGTTAAAATCAAGCTGAAAAGTTGAGAAAGTGCAAGAATTAATGAAACGTATACTTTTAAAACATAAAACAATTAAAAGGTAATTCAGAAAAATCACAGTAATTTGCACGTCGTAAAGAATGGAAGTTTTTGTTTGTGCCACAATTTTACCAGTTATCACAGTATCATTTTTGACGTGAGTTTTCTCTTCAACATCTAACACGTGGCCGGCCTCGAATAGCTTTTTTCCGTTTAATGTATTTTGACCACGTTGTCGATCATTATTGATTGGTCTAAACCCATACTTTATAATTTTAATCATCGTGAAAAATATAAATGTGTAATTTTGATTTTTGTTTACATTGTGAAAAGCACAATAACAGGTCTGATAAAAGAAATAAAGGATAGAAGAATTTCGCGCTGGCAGCCACTGACACGGTAGCTCAGTTGGCAAGAGCGACGGGGGCGTATACCCGAGGTCGCGGGTTCGAATCCCGCCTGTGTCGAAATTTTTCTTTCCTTTATTTATTCTTTATTTATTAGTAATATTCCCCACATGAGGTTTTCATGAACAAAAAGATTTAAATTATGTGATAGTTAAGCGTTTTCAACATTTGCATTCTATCTGAAAAGATAGACAAGTGGCCTTCCGAATTAGTAATAAATTCGGAGGTAGGAAACGCAAACACTACTAAAACGTGTAAAAGAAATAAAGGATAGAAGAATTTCGCGCTGGCAGCCACTGACACGGTAGCTCAGTTGGCAAGAGCGACGGGGGCGTATACCCGAGGTCGCGGGTTCGAATCCCGCCTGTATCGAATTTTTTCTTTCCTTTATTTATTCTTTATTTATTATTAATAATCCCCACATGAGGTTTTCATGAACAAAAAGATTTAAATTAGGTCTGATAAGTTTCTTCTATTGTCCGCATAGTGTCTCTTCTGTCGCAGTAGTGCTGCCACCTATAGTTTGTGCACGGTCCCTATAATTCATATATATTTCCAAATATTATCAAACAGTTTCTCAAAATTTGTCATCATGCCATGTTGGTTTTATGATCAAAAATTTACCTTTACCTTTAGCTTTAGCCAAATTAATAACCTTCTACCTACACTATTCATTAATGAAAATCGTGCAATAATTTAACATCTACGGATATTTTTTTTTGTAACGGACGTAACAGGCTTTTGTAACGGTCGTTACGAGTACGAATCAAAAACATAATTGTATGAAAATAAGTAAGCCAAATATTTAACACGCCAACTGACAGATCCAAGCAACAAAATGCTAGGATCAAAAAACTAAAAAAACGGCTGCTACTGTAAGGTATCAAATATATCAAGCGGGATCATTGTAAAACTGGTTGAGGTATTATAAAACCTAATGTGACGACTAATTTTTCCGAGGGGATATCATACATTCTTCACTGGCAACTATTGGATTTTATTATACTCGTAAAAATACACATCTGGCAGCGATTTTTAGGTAGCTTTAAAACTCAAAATTGGTTTTATAATAATGTATTCGGATATTAGAATATTGTTTGCAGATTCGTGAATTCTTGAAAAGGCGGAAAATAGTAGTGCGGAGGCTGCGGAGCGGGGGGTTGAGCGCGTTTCTAGCCAATGGGCATATGCAATTAAGTCAGAGAAGGAAAACAGAGGGGGGCGGGGGGGCAAAGCCCCCCGCATTAAAAACAATTAATCACTACAATTGTATTTGTGCTAGGTTAGGTTAGGGTTGGCTTGACCCTCAGAGCGGAAATAGGCACCGCGGGGGGGTGACGAAGCGGGGTGACGTCGACACGCTGTTAGGTTAGGTTAAGTTGTAACTACATATTTAAACTAAGGTTCGTAGGTGATCATATTTTATAATTATTTACTCAAAGTTGTAAACATAAAAAGCAAAATAATGGAAAAAAACTTTTTTGAATCCGGTATTTTTTTAAAATATTTTCAAATGGGACATCGGAAACATTTTCATTACTTATGATTGATTTTGTGTACTTGTCAGCAACTTTCAAAAACATTACGCGGACCTCGCTTTCGTCGGCACTGACGGTACTCTGGCAGATCGCAGCATACTTGTATTCTGTTTTCTTTCTGCCTCTGAAACTATTTTGACGAGGATAAACACTCCCGGTTTAATATTTTTTCCAGATAATTCTTTGGGTTTTTGTAACTGTTCTTCTGATTCTGAATCGGTGTATACTTCGCTGAAACACATTTTTTCTTAACAGTCACTGCAGCTGATGTGGATAGTTGAAGTAGTTGAAGTCAGTTTGTTCTTCGTTATCCGCAGCAAAGGCAGAAAGAAAAAGTACGACTTCATCACTACAGTTACCATAATTATCATTATGGTTATTCACCGCCATTTCTTCAGGTGTTTCGTCCAGATGCTTTATCTTAACTATTACCGCACCCATTCCATGCGTCGCAGCGAAAAAGATCCATTGCAGGTCATCCAGATCAGCATACATTTTCATTTCCGGGATAAGTGCCATTATGTATCGATTTTTAAATTGCGCCTCGCAATTGTTGCTGAATATTTTCACCCTCTTTACAGAATCATTCACTTCTCGTAAAAGTCCAAACAGCCTCTTTGGTATGTTAAGTGTCGTTGCTGACTAAGACCAGTAGTTGTTTTTGTCCGTTAGATAACACTACGCAACAAAAAAATACTTTTTTTCTCCCATTCAAACGAATCTATTATAGCGATGATTTATAGGGCACTAGTATTAATTTCTCATAAACAAAAATAAACTAGGACGTCAAATTTTTTTTTATTCAACAAACAAGTTTTCGACTAAAATTGAGCATTTTTTCACAGTAAACATTTATAAACGGCAAAAAGAAGTGGTTTTCTTGGAACTTCTTGGCTGTTTCTTATTAGATGTTCCAGGTGTATCCCTTAGAATGTTCCAGCAGTAATCACCGAGCATAGATGGTTCCCATTTTCCTTGGTATCTTTTTTCAAACGCTGCTATATCCTGATGGAAGCGTTCTTCATGCTCGTCGCTTACTGCCCCCATATTTTCTGGGAAAAACGTTAAATGAGAATGCAAAAAGTGTATCTTCAACGACATGTTACATCCCAGATTGCGGAAAGCTAGCAGCATCCTCGTTGTTATCTCTTTGTACTGATGAGAACGATGATTTTCCAAAAAAATTTGAATGACATCAACGAATGACAACCATGTCTCTTTCTCGACTTCATTTAATGTGGAAACAAAGTTAGGATCCTTAATAAGTTTTCCGACGTCTGGCCCTACAAAAATACCTTCTTTAACCTTAGCGTCACTCAAAGAGGAAAACTTATTTCGTAAGTATTAAAATCCAGGCCCATTTTTGTCCATCGCTTTTACAAAGTTTTTAATGAGACCTAATTTTATATGTAATGGTGGTAAAATTATATTCTTCCCTTCAACAAGCGGTTCATCCTTTACATTTTTTACACCTGGTGTTAAACTAGTTCTTGCTGGCCATTCTTCTCTAACATAATGTTCCGTTCGGGCTCTACTGTCCCACTCACATAAGAAGCAGCAGTATTTTGTATATCTTAGTTGAAGACCTAGAATTAAAGCTACCACTTTTAAATCAGCACAGATGACCCATTTACTCTCATTGTACTTTATCTTATCCAAAACCAGTTTCATTACCTCATAAGTTTCTTCTAAGTTAGCACTGTGAGCCACTGGAATCGAGGGATATTTATTTCCATTGTGAAGCAGCACGGTTTTGAGGCTGGTTTTCGATGAATCTATGAAGAGTCTCCATTCAGAAGCCACATACTCACAACCCATCATTGACATAAGTCCGTTGATATCGTTACAAAATACTAACCCTTCATCTTTGGAATAAAACTCTGTAAACGAACGTATGCGTCAGGTTTTAATAAATTCCACTGCTGTAGCCTTGATGCTAGTACTTCAGACTTCTCTTTGGACAATTGTAGGTCCCTTACTAGATCATTGAGGTCCTCTTGGCTTATTAATTTTGGTGATTTGGGACTGATCGGTGCTTCAAACTCGGATACTAGATCTGAATCAGACTCTGTGCTTGTCGAAGGAATTTCAACACGATCGGCCCGTGAAGGTACCGGTATCTCTTCAGAATGAGGAAGCGGAGTTTTCGCAACTTCTAATATTTTTTTGAGCGTTGGTATTTCTTTTTTCACGCTATAGAAACTCTTGACTATATTTCTAATTGCACATATGACGAAATCGTCTATTTCAAGCTTCTTGCCACTTGGCTTCTTTTTCTTTGGCGTTGTAAGTTTTACTTCTTGTGTATCAGCCGATTTGCCTGGTGTAGGTTTAGTGCTCCTAAGCTTCTTGGCTTCATTCTTTATGTTTCGTAAGGTTCGGATGGACACACCTGTGGCCTCACTTACACGATCCAACGCACGCTCAAGGGGTATTATAGGCGACCCCTTTTGTCTTTCGTTCAAGAAAAACGTTAGAACTTTTAAAATAATATCACGTTCTCCACTGCGATAGGCTTTCCCTTTACCCATTTCGATAACAAACAAAACAATGTAAAACTTAACAAAAAAACTAACAATGACTTATTTCGGAGCGAAAGCAATAAATAACACGAACGTACGTACACAACTTCGTTGCTAGCGGTACTGACCAGATGAGCGCGGGACGCGGTCGGGGGAAGTGGGAGGGGAAGCAATCGGCAAACCTTCTGCGCGCGGATAGTACTGTTTTCCATTGTGAACCCGTCTTATTCGGTCTATATTCGCTCAAATGCGCTTTGAGTGGTTCCCATTGCGCATTATTTTTTGTTAATTCACATGGCCCGTAAAATTCACCGTGTGCGAAAATAGGATGGGCTAACATGTAGTCCACAAATTGGGATATTTGTCCTCTACTACTCCTTGTTCTTTGTTTTTTTATTGAATTAAAACTAAGTTTATTTGTAAACACAAACAGCGAACAGAGAAATGTCAAGGATGATCCTAGAAAATGGCCGCTCGTCGTCGGGAAGTAACAGTCTACCAAATTTAAAATCTCTTTGTTGTACTTCTTTATTACGTAGGAAACATCGGTAGTATCGAGTACTATGTACAGTACGCCTCCTGCTCGCAGTTTGGGAAAGAGGTCGATAGAAAATTTGAATAAGATAGTGTATATTTCGATATGGACATTTTTATTCGTACTAGCCCGGCTGCAGCAGATATTGTCCCCTCACAAAAATAGTATGCGATGCATTGTCGACATGGTGAGCAGATGCCTCTTAACATAAACAAAAGTGCATGGTCTGCAAAACGTGGCTTCCTTGCAACTCCTTACTTACTTATACTCACGCCCATTACTCCATTAGGGTAGGCAGAGACTATCGATCGCCACTTATTACTATCTTGACAAACCTCTGTTGCTTAACTTATATTTATAATTGGTCTCATACATGCTCTTTTATTATTCTCACTTCTTCGCCTCCTATGGTAACAAAAGCATATATTTATTCCTTGCTTTCATCAAGTTCGATGTCAGTGCCACTTCATCAAAGACCAAAGCCTCTTATGTGCCAGTTTTTGGTGATTGTTTTTATATAATTAAACATGTGTTCATTTATCCAAGATTCAAAAGTATTTTTTTCAGATAGTCTGCTGAGTGTCCTTTTGCTGGATAATGTAAACACGTTGTCCAATAGTTTATACCATTTAAGCTTTGTTTCGTTAGAGTCAGGGCAAACAGTTTGTCTTCAAAAGTAAATAGGCACTCTGGTTCTCCTACACACACCTTTTCCACAAACTTTCTAAATCCTTGCTCAATTCTTGTTTTTCTTCTTCTGTTAGTTCCTTTGAAACTTTCTCAAAGTCTCTGTCTATGTTTATCCTTCTGGTAGTTGGATTGAAGTTCGGATTCCCAGAGACCTTTTGAATGATGGACAAACGATGATTCATGGGAATACTTCCATCTGCTGTTATTGAATCATTGATAAAACCGGCAATTGAGAAATGAGTGTTTATCATCACCACTTTTATTCTCTTTTTGAAAGCCAACCTCTTTGCCACTTGTAATGGCATTTATTTCATTGTCTGATTGATCTCCTTGTGTGTTAACAGCAATAATCTTTTCTAATCCATCCACTGCACTTTTTCCGTGAGATGCAACGAAAAACATCCATAGTTAGTCAGACAGATTCACATACATTTTTATTTCCGGAAGAAGTTAATTTAGTATATTTTATTTAACATGTGTATATATGTATGTGTGTGTATGTATATATATATATATATATATGTACATGTATGTAAATGAATGAATATACATATTTTATTGTATATTTTGCATAGACTGATCAGTACAGTGTGAAGTGTCCGTGACATCACTTGTTACTGACTGAAAATCAGTGTTGTGGGTTATAATATAACTCACAACAAAATGCTGAGTCAGGTGCTCTTTTGTTGCTGACTTAAGCCATGACCAATTTTTGTTTTATTTGTTTGTTTTATTTTGTTTATTTTACTTTTTAAAATCAATTTTGTACTGTTTTTGTAATTTCTGTATATGTTCTGTTTATTTTTTTGTTAGTCAGCAACAAATAAAAATCTCTCTTTTCAAAAAAAAAACTCTCTTTTCTTTTCTTTTCTTTAAGTGACATTGCGTTACGATTTTTAACGTCGCTGAATATTTTGCTTGAATAAACTACGCTTCGAACTTCTAATACGTAATCAAGTATAGTTTTAATAAAAGTTCAAACAGCCTATTTAGAATGTGAGGTGTCGTCGCTCTCAACATTTTCGAAATTAACAAATCATAATATAAAACATGAGGCAATAGGATTGGACCAGGCGTTACTTTGTGGAAATCCATAGAAATACAAATATTAACAAGGTTACTTCGCTTAATTCCGCTAAATACCTGCAGTCTTCATGCAACAATCACTGTGCACCGCCGACCTCCCACTTATAAGAAATCAAAAAGCAGATAATGCACCACACACACACCCGCAAGTGAAAACCACAGGCAACCACAAATATGCGACGCGTTTCAACTCAACACGAGTCATTATCGAGCAGTAGACAGTTCGGCAGCAAGTTGGCTGTGTCTTCGGCGTTTTGTTAAATCGCGGGGCTGCAAAGGTTTTTCAGTACATTAGATAGACGTATTCGATTTAAAAGAATGCGGAAAAACCTGTAGCTACATTCGGATAAAATTTTATATTTATAACTGAAAAGTTATTTCGCAGTCATTTTATGAAGTGACGAGCATCATATAGTAAAATAATTTAATTTTCATTAACTGTCACTATATATTTTTTTGGGTCTGACCTTTTTTATAACCATTTGGCCCAGGATTCTTCCAGAAGCTATCTGATTCTATTTCTTTTCTATTGCCAGCTCCTTGGTCACACACTGTAGCCACTACAATCAGTTTGGATTTCCTGATATAACGAAGAAACATTTTGATTTGTTTTGCCAGTTCTGGACCTTTTGTTCCCCCAGCTGCCAGTGTGAAACCACCTGGATGCTTGTAAATTTTACCAAGCCTCTTATTATGAAAACTTGTACCTCCCCATTAGTAGCAAATCCAATTAGTGTTTGTTTTTTAATTAAACTCATGTTGCAATAAATCGTTTTCAAAGCTGTTTCTGTGCTGTTTCTATGCTTGGTGTTACATGTCTTAGCCGCAGAGCCTCAGATTTTTTGTAGTTTTTATCTGTAAAGTGATGTGGAAATCTGATACCTATACATTTTAAAATCTCATTCTTTGGATATCACACCAGTTCTGAAGTTTCTTTTCAGTACGTCTTGTACCCTTCTTTTTTTCTACCTCAACATGTTTAGAAAGCTTTTGAAACAAATTCGGACCAATTTCCTGTTCACAGTTTTACACGCATATATTTTGGCACAGTCTCAAGATTTTTTTGTCTCCTTTGTAGATCTTCTCTCAATATTATTAAGTGAGATAATTTTCTTATGTAATGTGTAAGATATATTTTAATATGTAATTATAGTGTCCAATTTCAGATAAATTACTGAAAAAAAAATCTGCAATTTATAACTATAAAACCACACAAAAAATATATATTCACAAAAAGGATATTGCTCTGCAATAATGATTCTAGTACATCAGTAGGAATCACCTCGTCCTCTAACTCTTCTACTGTGTCACTATTCATATCGTTCGTGGTATTTAGTTTCCTTGTTAAATCTACTTTTGTAACCTTTAAAATGTTTATGTCATTAAAACTTTAGCACTTACCTGCTGTATGTAAAAAGCTTTACTCTATATGTACAAGAAGACTTTTATATACATGTTAAACTGCATAACAGTGGGATCGTTGTAACAATGCCCTTGAGACCTGATTGAGCCAAAAAAAATCTCTTACTGGTCTTGGGATATTTTGTAGCAACACTAGAAATATTTTCACCGTGCATCAGGTACATCAATGCATTTGGAAAATATTATACTGTGTTTGCCCTTCGGACAATGCTGTGTAGCTGTGTAGTGTCGGCTTAGAACAGCACTACCCCATGTCTTCCGGTGGGTGTTCGTAAGAGACGACTAACGGTAACGGTATTGGGCCATTTTAAGGGATTTTTGGGCGATTCGGTTGGAGACCCATCACCAACAAACTTTATTTTTACCACCTTTTCCCCACGCAACTTCCAAAAGTGGCTGAGGGATTTCTAATTCCTTAGCTCTGGCTACTTCTTCTAGGGATTTATAGCCGTGAGTATATGTATGTATGTACAATGCCTTCGCTTGGGCCCTTCGTGATGTTTGGGACTGAATTGCCGTAAATATCTCTATTAATGTTGCGGAATCCATCGCAGGGGGTACACCACCTAATGCATACTTACAAAATATTGTGAAATGCGCTTCATTGTATTCCTTCTTTCTATGTGAGTATTGCTTAACAACACTAGAGTAGAGATTATAGAATCTCTTATGTTTTTTTAACTTATTTTCTTTGTGGATGATATTACGCACACTATTGCGCACGCAATATCAGACATTGGAAGGTATTGTTCACCTGATGTGGAGCTCTCGTTTATTATCTTGAGGCATTCAACCTCCTCTATGTTTAGTCCCTGCGCCATAGCTGTTATCGAATCTCTCGAAAAGATGGCTTCGCATAACGGGGTCTGCAGTTTTGTAGAATTCTTGTTGTAGCAGAATTCTACTGCCTTTGAGAAGGTCACCATCAACCAGTAAAGCTGCTTGACGGAATATCAATATCAGCTTTCCATTAATAATATTTTCGCAACAGGTAATCTCTTTAGAACGACGTGATAGCTCAATGGGTAGAACATCGGTTAACGTGCAAGCGACTGGTGTTCAAATCCCGGGTCGGGCCTACACCAAGTCTTATAAAAAATATGTGTGGTTAATTTATCACGGTTGTTAACGGTGAGAGAAAACATCGTGAGAAAACCCACATGGCTGAGTTGTACTTAGTCATATGACAGTGTTTTCGTACAAAACAGCGATAGGCCTGCCCCCTATCACGTGAGTACACTGTCCATGCAAAACGTGGGTACTCTGAACGCCAGGTGACAATGTCACGTGATGTTCAGAAGTATTAGTACCTCTGCCAACCCCTTCGGGGATATTCGGCGTGAACGTTAATGTTATGTTATGTAATCTCTTTAATTGTAGTCACAAGGACTACTTTGTTGATAAAGTGTTAGCACTATAACACTTTTAGTGTATGGGAACCTAAATCGAATTGCTTTGTCACCCTTAGTCTTTTTCCAACCCTTGTAGTGTCGTACGCACACATATTCCCTCCATATCTTGTATGTTAGTCTTAAGTCTTTATTCAGTAATCAACATATATTTAACCAGTAATCACGTCTCTTTGTTCATCAATGGTTCACCAATCAAATTACGTCTCGTTGTACGCTAACTACATTCTGGAATCTGATGAGGTGGTAGTTCGTTATCTGACTCAGGCGGGCTGTCTTCGCGTATCAAGGTCTCTATCCTTTTTTCTGTTTTTGTCTGGTATAATAAGCTTTAAAGTTATCTCTATTTCTTTTTCTTTGGATTCTCTGCCTTCGTGTTGTTAATTCATTTATAGGTAATCCTTTTTTCTATTCCTTTTTTTTAATATCTTGCTCGGTCTTTAGCTTTAAACTCTTCATAAAGTTGAGGATCACTCTTTATTTTTTCTAGCCTTCTTTTTTCTGCCAACCATTTTTCTTCTCTAGTTAGCTTGTTCTTAGTTCGACCCTTCTTTATGTTGCCGACTAAATAAAAATGCTAGTTAATATCATAGTCAGGATATTTACAAATCAAAGGACATTATTATTAAAGAAAGAAGATAATTTTGGCATACAAATGAATTTTTCGAAGTGTTTTTTTTCATTACTCTTTGTTTAATAAACGTAATTTAATTTATTACGGTTACGAAAGAAAAACCCGAAACGTGCCTTTGAGTCAATTAATTATCGCCGTTAGACAGTTTCAAGCCACAGAATTCAAGGAAATTAGTTCCAAGGAAATTAGACATAATTTCTATTCAAAATGAGGAATTTCTATTCAAAATGAGGATTAATCCCTACAAATACTAATGTTCCATAAACAAACACTTATGAGAAGCCCATTTTAAACATAGTATACAGGGGCCAGGGAAATTGTCCCTTTTAAAATCAAAAACCCAAGGAGAGAGTTAAATACAGAGAGCACAAGGACAAAAGACAAAGTCATAGAAGGAAGAAAAGTTTTCACAAAAGTGTATTGTTATTAAAAAAATTTCTTCTTTTTATTCTCTATAATGTATTTTATTATTTCATACTGGTTCGAAGTATTGTTTTTGTGTAATACATATTTAGGTATTACGTCTAAATATTTTTCTACGTATCCTTCAGAGTACAAATAATTCTGTCTTTAAGGGTTCTTTTTACTTTCCTTTTATGTCCTTGGATATTCCGATCCTCTTCTTTATTGACCGATTGCTGCTATGAGGTTTCCTCATGTAAGAAAGTTTCATACATAGGAACTGTAATCACATTTTGTACATTCACGTGTAACACAAATACGAATCGACGATACACGCCATTGTCTCCAAGAAATCTAATTTTTTTAAAATTTTTATTGCGATGAGGCTAGCCACGAGCAAATTATAATTCTCGATGTAGACACTCATGCAAGAATAGCAATCTGTTAATTTGGCCTTTACAACCCCAAAAAGGGCGTAAGCGACAGCAGGACTCATAACTTACTTGCAGTGATCTGACATCCTGAGCGTTATACTTTTTGTGTAAATTCTACATAGCATCGCACATAAACCTTTTCTTCGAGTGATCGTATCCTTTACACTTGGACGTAAAGTCATCATCTTCTAGAAATTGTTGAACTGCTTTCTTTCTCAGAACCTTGTTTTGTTACCTTTGACTTGATAAGTTCTGGTGATGAATGTTATTGTCTGCTCTTTAGACGCCAAACTTGTTTCTGTAAAGCGTTTATATTTTTCTCTTGTTGATTTATTATTTTCAGACGTTCTTTTACTTAGTGTTGTGTAGATTCCCTATATTGTCTTGATATTTGTGATGCCCACTAATTTTTGTCTACTAACAGATGTAGAAGACTCATGGGATAAGCATAAAGATCTAGGTAGCAGACCAAAAGCACTGGTAGACGACTGTGGAGTATTAGCCAATATCCAATTATTTCGCATTGTGTCTTGCCATGCATTAGAGGGTGGTATATACATACTAAATATTAGCCAAGCCTGGTAAGATTATAGAGTTATTGAGATTTTGAAGTAGGCAACACCGTTTTTTTTTGTTTTTTGTTGAAGGTTATGATTAAAATTGAATCAAAAACACAGATAAAACCTATAAAAAACAGCATATCTTCTATCGTAAATCTAATAAGGGTCATAAACTGTAAATCGACAGAATTATTCTCAAAATCTATCCATAAATTGTACGCCTTACCTTTTAATGGTGACGCAGAATTAAAGTGCTCACAGACGATCGAACATGTGCGGCCCGCACCATCGCACCGTGCGGTGCGCTCTACGCTACAGACGATCGCACTGTGCGGCCCGCACCATCGCACCGTGCGGCGCAACGAACTCCAAATGGCCAGTAGAATTGTGGCTAGCACTGCGTAAGGACGTCGCGACATGCCGCCCATTCTCTCTAAACAAGCCAAAGTTGCATTAGTGGTGGCAAGTATCGTTGCAACATCGCCATCACATACCCAAAAAAAAGAAGAGAATGGGCAAAATTTTATCTCAGAAACAGAAAACAGTACAGTCATATGAATCTCATAAGAGACCTCGATGATGAAGATTTTCGTATATATCTTCGAATGAGTTCCGAAGCATACCATGATTGTTAGATCTTATGAAACCACATATAACTAAATCCGATACAGTTATGCGACTAGCTGTGACTGTCTTCCATTTTTCTAATAGGATTTGGAATGCTTGGTTTCGTGCCTCTTTATTACAATACAGAGTATGCGCCGTATCCCACAATGGAAAGTCTTTATATAAATCTATAATAGTTTTTTTCTCCGTGTTGAAAATATCTTCATTACGTTGTTGCTCGGAATCCATTATCGATACACGTCGCGACATGCCGCCCATTCTCTCTAAACAAGCCAAAGTTGCATTAGTGGTGGCAAGTATCGTTGCAACATCGCCATCACATACCCAAAAAAAAAAGAAGAGAATGGGCAAAATTTTATTTCAGAAACAGAAAACAGTACAGTCATATGAATCTCATAAGAGACCTCGATGATGAAGATTTTCGTATATATCTTCGAACGAGTTCCGAAGCATACCATGATTGTTAGATCTTGTGAAACCACATATAACTAAATCCGATACAGTTATGCGACTAGCTGCGACTGTCTTCCATTTTTCTAATAGGATTTGGAATGCTTGGTTTCGTGCCTCTTTATTACAATACAGAGTATGCGCCGTATCCCACAAACATGGAAAGTCTTTATATAAATCTTATAAATCTATAATAGCTTTTTTCTCCGTGTTGAAAATATCTTCATTACGTTGTTGCTCGGAATCCATTATTGAAACACGTCGCGAAGTGTTTCGCGTACGGTAGCACAAAGGCGACTGAACTGAAAAATGGTGCGGTGCGCCGTCCACACGATCGGATTGGTACGAAGCGTACCACGTACGTAGCGCGTTCGATGCGCAAGCGCTTCGAACCAGCCCGCACCAATATTAATAATTATGTGCGTCGAACCACGCTACACACGTTCGTTTTTGGTACGGCCCGTACCACGAACGCTGCTGGTGCGCGCCGTACATGTTTGATCGTCTGTGAGCACTTTTAATTATTTTACCGCACCGCTCGACAAACTAACGAAAAAACAGTTGCGCAATAAAACAATAAAACTTGTCACTTTTCTTTTCGTTTCGAAATTTTATGAAGTCGTTAGTACAGCCACGGCTTGGTAAAAAAATATGATTTGATGCTTGAATGAAAACGATTTGATTAAGGATGAACATAATCCTCGATACGTTCCCGATATTTTAAAACACAATCGTGTGGCGATAATTGTGGGCTATATCCGAAATGAACAGACTGTGCTTCAGAAGCATGTTTGCATGGATATTTTTCACAGAACACTATTAGTATTTGTGCTTCTCTTGATCCAAATTATCTTTTAGTTTTGATATAGCTTTAGAATCTTAAGAGTCTAGAAGTCTATTGATAAAAAATTGTACACATGCTTTAAGTATTTAGGAAGCATATCAATAAAATTCCCAACCAAAACTTTTTTTTTGACGTTAAACATTTTCTTTCGCAGTTCGTGCGAATGTTTTTGTTCGTCTTAATCTTTAATGACTCCAAATTTTTTATAGGAAGCCATCGTTTGTATACAGTTGTTTCATCTTCAAAAGTTTGAAGTTCTGGTATTTAATGAGAGCATTGTAAACATTTTCGTGTCATGCATTTGTATGAGTATACATCACTAGTATCGGATTTAGGGGCATGATGGGTCAAAGTGTTCATTAAATACTTTTGTGAACATAAAAATTATACCCTTTCTGTCTCTGGACTATTATCAAAGAATTTTCTATTCATGCTCTTGTGTATTGTGCAATGTGATTCATACTTACGGAAACTATTAACAGAGTCTTTGCCGCGTTGCAACTTTTCTTCACTTGAATTATTGACAGGAAAATACTCTATCAATGGGTAGTGTGGGAATGGAGAGTTTCTTTTTTTTAAAACTATGGATATTCTTACTTATTTAATTCAGTGGGCGCGCGAGTGTTTAATTTTTGTATGATAATTTTTTTGATAATTTTTTCTAGTTTATGCTTGCTTTTCGGGTCTTTGTCTTACAAAAACTATATATACGAGTACCATATTTTTAGAAGTTATTTTCTCCAATTTTTTATCCCTTCCAAAAAATGATTTGTCGAGGTTCTCAAAATAGGCCTTTGTTTGCGAGATGACTTCATCATTGGAGTCAAATCTTTTTCCACCTAGCCATTTCTTCAGGTTTGGGAACTAGTAGTAGTCACTCGGAGCCAAATCTGAAGAATAGGGCGGGTGAGGGAGCAATTCATAGCCCAATCCATGGATTTTTGCCATGGCAACTGCACATGTGTGCACCCTTGCATTGTCTTGGTGGAAAAGAACTTCTTTCTTGGCCAAATGAGATTGTTTTTTTTTTTAAATCGTCATTGAATCGGTCCAATAAGTTGGCATAATATTCCCCATTGATTTATTCTTCCCTTTTGTAGGTAGTCAATGTGGATTATCCCGCGTGCATCCCAAAAAACATTTGTAATATAAATTAAAACAAATGTAAATATAAACATTTCTTAGGTCTTAAAAAATACAGCTCGTAGTTTAAATAGGCTAACTGGAAATGAAAAAACTAACATCAAACCTACAATAAAAGAATATAAATAAAATCTTTATTTACGGACCAACATTCAAACCAGTTGCCCTTTTTCTCTTACGAGTTTTGTATTTAAAATAATGGTTTTGTGCGGCGGTTTTAATAGGATCACTATCATCATTATTTTATATTTTTCCTGAAATATTTTATTTATATCTTTGCACCAGTTGTTCACACAAAATGAAATATTTTTCTCTATTAATTTTTCCTCATGGTTTTCACAAGTGATGAAATTGTAGTTTATATGAAATGCCACCATTAATTTATTTTCATGGCAGTGTGTTTTTATTACTTCCATAACAATATGCTCAACTCGGCAAAAAATATCAAAAGCTTCTTTGGTAGGATAGCACAGCCAGCCTTTATCCGAGTATTCCGACACTTTTATGAAGTCATGAAAACTCTGCTTTTCCTCACTTTCCAACTGGCTTGTACATATAAAGCAATTTTCGTAAAAAAAAAATTTACAGCTCTTACCAGTCAACCACTGCAATACCCTATCGCAGCGCATCTTTCAAAATCTTGGGGCGAATTGCTTGCTATTAATTTATCTACATCCATGTCCAGGAACATATGTTCTTCTAAAATCGACAGATTTTCTTCAACATCAACTGCTTTGAAGCAATATCTCTAGTTTTGCAGGCAGCTGCTCTTGTCCCTTTCGCAATTCGCCCCGACTGAATGTAAAGATGTTTAATTATTAATAAGCAGTGTTTTATATGCTGCTTGAAACCCTGCAGCGGTTGGCATTATGTTACATTGTCCATGTGCTCTTATGGCCTCAAATAAATTCTCAAGTGGGTCTTGATTACAATTTCTAAGGAGAGAATTCTCTCCTAACTTATTCAAATATTGGCACAATAGCCTAAACCCTTCTATAGTTTTTATCCAGCTGGAAAGTGTGGGAACTACAGATGTTTTGCCATTTACAGCAACGTATTTCATGGACTTGAGTACCGGTAAGCTTTCATATTTTAAGTTTTTGTTTAGCAAATTATTGCGAATTCAATTCATAAGGTGGGGAGGGTCATACAGAGGAAATATTTTTTTCTTCCAATTAAAACAAATCCTCCGGTATATTCTTTACCTCTGCAACACATACGTAGATTTCAACCATTTAGGCGGCCAAAAATATTTTTGGCTTGAAATGAGTTAAAAGTACAATATTAAATTAAAATAAATCATTTTTGATACAAAACAATATTTTTTATTCATTTTGAACAACATTTTTACACTTGAACATATAATAATTTTCACAAAAATGGAATTATCAAAGTATGTATCAATAATATATAAAGAAATATATTTAAATATAATAAAATTACATGTATCTACATCTAAAATGATAACAAAAATAAAACTACTTAAATATTATTCTCACTTTGAGAGCATTCCTCCATTATTGTCTCTCTATTGGGTTTAGCAGACACCAACATTTCTATGGTTTCAGGAAGGAATACTTTGCGAGAAGGTTTCTTAGTTTTTCTCCTGGAGCTGATGAAGGGATCAGATGTTAATAAAAGCCTATTATATACATCTAAATTGCATTCCTTTCTAGAAAACTTTCTAGCAAAGTTAAGTCGGTATGACCGAAAATGCTTGTTCCGGGCTTCTGCTGCCTCCTCAGATAACTGGCCAATAGGAAGTAGTGAATTGCTTATGATTTGCCCACCATGCATCAATATTTTATGTATTGTCGGTGTCATTGGATGCCATCCATACAGGTCAACGTACAATTTTGCAGTATCATAAGCATATTGATCATATTTTGTGACATTAATTTCGTGACCACTTGATATTGTTTCCAATATAACTTTGAACCTGTAGATAAGCTCAAAGCTAATTCCTGTGATCTCTGATGCCAGTTCAGGATTTTCGAAGAATCTCCTGCTTGTGTTGCCATCATTAGTATTGCCAAAGTTAGCTTTTGGCATATCTATGAGCAGTCCAGTTTCATTGCGAAATCTATTTTGTATTTCAGACTTTCGTTGTCCTTCCAGTGCCTTTTCTTCTGTGGTTCTCCTCTCTCCGTATTTCTTTACGGGTAATTTATACGCTAGATGAAGTATGCTTTCGAAAATCCGAATTCTAGCATGCAATACAGACAAGCCGAATTCTAGAGCTTGGGGGCTCACTTCATTCTTGCTGTTTAAATCGTTGAAGCTTTTCGACGTAGCTCCACAGATGTAGCACCGCGAGGTTGATTTTGTGCCTGTGGCTGCGTTACACACCTTTCCGTCTACCATTGTCATTTTCATTATATGCTCAAATTCATATTCCTTGTCCTGTAAAATGACTTTGGTACTATTTAGCAAACTTACTGATTCCTGCACATAACTTATCTCCTCTTTCGTAACATCTGTAGACTCTTTCGAGTACCGAAATCGGATAGGACGACAAAATCGCGGCGAGGATGGTGTTGGGTTTTGCCATATTATTTTACCATTTTCTTTTCCACAAACAATGCGTAATGGTACGAAAGAACTCAAGAATATGTTTCCATCAGAATCCGTATCATTATCAAAATTTTGTTTGAACTTAGATTGCTGGGAGCCGTCACAACCCCATTTACAGATAATTGTTAGCGATTTCCGTTCTACCTCATTAAGGGTAATTAGTACCTCTTCTAGGAATATTGATAAGCGTGTCACAGTAAGGTCCATTAGACATTGTATGTTGCTCTCTGCGGAAGTAGCCGTTACATTCATGGATTCCTCTGGCGGATAACATTCTTTTTTCACCTTTAGCAAGAGATCATAGCAAGAGAAATGTTTTGGGTTTGTTGCCCTTATTATTTCGTATTGCCGTCTCGAAAGATCGGCTTCAACGAACATTTGGAGCGCTTGCAGAGGCGTCAGTGGAGGTGATACTTCGTCGTCGTTGTTGACTTTCGAATAGGCAGTTCTATATTTGCTGGCTCGTGTAGGCGAATTGGTGATTTCTTTAAGAAAGTTTGAAGCATCTCTGTGCCCCGTACTTTGTAAAACCGATTGTGCAGCGTGGATAATGACGTCAGGGCCCAAAGTTGCGCGGACTTCTTCCGTTTTCCTTCTTTTGCTGCGCTCACTTAAGTCTTCAAAAGATTTAGGTGGTCTCCCTCGAGAAGAGCACAACTCTATTGGAATCTCAAAAGTTCCTTCTAACCAATCTCGGTTGTTTTTTAGGAAAACTTCTTCGTGTTTACTAGCTTTCGTCCATCTTTTCTTCAATTCAGTTTTCATATATGAAAACCTTTTCTTCAAACACTTTTTAGCAATTTCTGTGTCTCCATAACGAATCAAAAGAAAATCTTCATAACAATCTACTTTTTCACTAAAACTTGGTAAATTTTGGCATTGTATTTGGTCAAACAAGTATTTTCGTGTCACTACTTTAGTACCCGAGGCACCAGACGCACCTAAAACAAAAACAAAAAGATTTAATACAATATAGAACGAACATGATATTTTGCTCAATTTTGACTCAAAATATTCAAATGCCCATATTTTTTAAAAGCGCGGGTTTCCGCGGCTATTTGTTTTGTTTTTACAAAGAAAAATATGTAAGGTATTGAAAAATATAGAAATCATTGCTCGGACGAACCCTGAAGTTAGTTAAAAGACTTCATTAAAATTAAAAATACAAAAATATTTCATTTTTGTTAGAGCAATCTTTGACAAGTCAAAAGTATGATAAGGAAAATGAAAACCAAGTAAATTACTGTTGAAATACATAAATTCTTACCTGAAGTATTGCAATCCATCACTGTCACACGAAAATAATTGTTTTAAAAACAAATACACACTTTACAAAAGTTGTAAGTTTAGGAGCGTCGAGAACAGACACGTGCACGTTAGGCGACTATCGAATTCCGACTACCTGAGGGTAGACTCTCGCGCGTCACTGGACGTTGGGACGGGTACCGTTGCTTTCCTAGAACTGTGTACTACGTGAGTAAATGGTTAATTTGTCATTAGATTGATTTTCGGAAAACCGGTTTTTGGCCGCCTAAATAGACGAAATCTATGTCCGTGCGAAGATAATATAAGCTTTCGTTTTATTTATAAGTGCACTAGCAGATCCGGCAGACTTCGTACTGCCTCATCGACAAATAAAAGACCTACACTCAGTTGCAAAAAAGTTCATTAAAATGTAATGCCGCCATTAAATTTTTGATGCTCCTTTAAACTACTTTTTCTATTGCAATGAACCTATTTTAATGAAAACATTAAACGTTTGTTAAAGTTAATGTTCAACCCTCACTAGCTCGTCATTAACGCCATTTTGTGCAATTTTGTGTTGCAAGAAGCATTGTTTACTCCAAATGGAGAATTGAATGTGACATTTCAACTTAAATTTTTAATGATCCGTCTGAGCGTCATTACAGTGCATTATCTCAGAAGCTATTAATCGTTTTCGTGTTTTAAGTGTTATTTAGCTACTATTTACACATTTTAGGTGGTTTACTCCTTTTGGGTGTGCTTTCCACATTATGGGTATTTCTTAATTTTGAACGAAAATGAAATAAATAATTTAAAAATGATATTCTAATAAAATTAATGTTACGATTGGATAAAATTGATCTTGGTTATCATGGTAAAAATAGTCGCTGAGCTCGCAGTCTTTTAGGGGCTAAAATATAAGGGTTGAAAAAAAATTGCCCTCCATGGAAGTGACTACAGGTCCAAGGAAGTGACATTTCAAACAAAAGAAGAGAATGTCACTTCCTTGGATCTTCGAATGTTGCACCAAAATCGTCCATGGAAAACCAAACATATATGTTTTTAAAATGAAATATCAGGGTTTTCATTCAAAATCTTTATTAATCTTAAAGAATACGTAACAAGGCAACAAAAATGTTGTTTTAAATTTTCAAACAAAAATAATCAACTAATTTTGGGCTTTCCCTTTTAAATCAGTAATATGCTTAGTCTTAGTAATCAGTCTCAAAATTTATATCAACTCTTAGACAATTAGGAACAAAATAATGTTAAGAATAATCATATGAATAAATGTCCATTAATTTACTTGAACAATGGTATTTATTCAATATTTTTGTATAATTGAAGTTCGTCTTTTTCAAAAAGTAGTTCTCCCCGTCTACCGGGTGTAGGCTCTTTTAAAATTGAAATCACGTCATCACGAGGTACAGGGAAAACATCCTCAGGTTCTATCCAATGAAAGACGGCGTGATCCTTGGTGTAATGTTTTTTTTTTGTAAATTTGATTCGGGGCTCAGCCCCATCAAATCCAATGACTTGACCGACGTAATGCTTTACTTGAATCTTTTTATTTTTAAACAAAAATTTTGCAATCACCCACATCCCATCTTTTAGTTCTCTACCTTTAATCGCTGAAATAGGTGACAAATTTTCACCTCCTTTATCCACTGGTAAATTCTCTTCGTCGTTTGTTTTTTTATCTCTATGATCGTCTTTATTGTCGAAAGGCGGCAAAATAGCATTCTCATCTTTGGAACTCAATATATGTTGCAATTGCGAAACATCAGTTGCCGTTGGGATGCTGATAAAATCGATAAAGCCTTTGCACAGAGAATAATGAGAGCAGACGCTACCAGGTTCACAAGACAAACATGTGAGTTTTCTCAAATAAATTCTTACTGGATTGTTGACGACCCAAGTGACCTGGTGAATTTTTAAGGTTCCGCTTATGCTTTTTCCTTGATTGGATAAAATTTGGTCTTTAGCTCTCATGTCACCTTCAGTAACGACAGCAATCGTGACGTTGGTTATATTTGCCTCAATGGATTTCATGAAGGCTATAAAATCAGGGATATCCTCGCCCTGAGCCACTATTCGATCTGCAGTCCTTTTGACTACAGCTCCGACCCCGTCCATCGGTCCCTTGCCGTGTCCAGCTTCGCTGAAGTTCCATGAAGCAATGTGTATTCCGTAGCGCCGAGTTATGTATTGAGTAAACAAAAAAAAGGCCTTTTTATTTCTATACTGCCCTGTTGGGCCATCACTCAACATATGCAAAGTTTTAAAAGGATGTGACAAATATATCAAGTCTAGAATTTTTTGCAAATGAGCAAATACCGCACTAGCGTCATGCCGCAAGCAATCCGACGCTGTACAAAAAGACTGACTTTTCAAGTCCCCAGTCTCAGGGCATCTGTAATAATACACGCCCGTATGTAAACTTATTTGCAGCCTTGAAGCACCGAAGTGAACAGCTTGAATTTCGTCAGAATACTTGCAGCAGTAATTTTCTGCAAAGTCTACTTGCATGAATATCTCATTGACAGAAATATTAGTCTTTAACTGGGAAGTAGCTAAATACTGATGCGTGATTGTGTACTGGTGTCGCAGAAAATTTTCAAGAGCCTCAATAAACTTCAACAGTAATGTCTTCTTCGTTATTTTAATTTCTTTCTTAACTGTTCTCCGTACTTCTTTTTCCTTGCCTTTTATGATTCTGTTTTCCTTTATCATTGCCCATGATTTATAAGTAGTTTCAGTCGAGTCGTCAAAATCATTTATATTTGGAACTTTATCTTTACAAATTGTGCATTTACGTAACATACACGTTTCTGAATTGATGTCACATACTATAGTTTTACAGAGCTCCCTTAAATTCAGGTGGAAAATTATGTTGAGGTATTTTAATTTGTCGTACATGAGTTGCATATTTTCATGAACCACACAAAGGCATGTGTCTCTTTCAGAAATTTTTCTTCATATTACCCAGAAAGGTCGTAGGCGGCAAAAAGAAGAAAAGCTAATTTTATAGATGTTTTCATTTTGGAATTTTTTGTGCAGGTTGAGCAGGGTGTCAGACAAGTATCTCTTTTGTTTTTTTATTTTATTTTTAGTTATGCAATCTTTCTTGCCGGGACACATTTTGCTATTGTCGTCTCTTTCAAGAAATTTTATAACTTCTGCTCGAATTTTTTTAGGCATTGATAGTCCGGTTTTTATCTTAATAGGGCTCCTTTTCTTAGTAATTCTATCCATATTTCTCTTTTCCTTAGTTCCTCTCAATATCTTGACTTGCAATGAATGTATTTTCTTTCTCATAGCTTCTATTGTCTCCTTTTGTTTTTTTATAATCAAATTTGTCAACTCCCGTCTTACTCTGGATGCTTGTACACCTTTTTCTTTTGTCGACTCACTGACCCACTTTGTGATGAGCTTGGACTTTGTGGAATCGATTTGATAAAGTCTGAGCATGTTGAACTATCACTGGCACAACTAGACTGTGGACGAGTTACTACCTTAGAAACGCTTTCTAAAATGGACGGTGATTCTGGTCGCATCGGTAATATTCCCTCATCATCAGTAGTCTCTGGAGTGTTTTCTTTTAAGTGCTTTACCAGAGTTTTAGCCCGTTTTTGTTTGAGTCGACTCCTTGATTTGCGGTCTCTCCACTCTTTTCTCTGTTTGCGATGTTCTCTTGGTGACATTTCAGCAACCAGCTTTACTTGATTCTTCTTTCTTGCTCTATCTTTTTCTTTAGCAGCTTCGTATAAATCAGCATTTTCCTTTATGCGAGCCCTTCGCCTTTGCTCACATTCACGTTTTTGCTGACGAATTTCTTCCGCCGTTTTAGGACGCTTTTTAGATTTAGGTTTCCCCATCTGAAATAAAGTAAAAGCATATTAAGCCAAGCAACATACATATGTCAACCACCTCTGTAAAGCCAGCACAAACCTTCCCCATACTCAGTAAAATATTGTCACTTCCGTGTATCGCAAGTCACTTCCATGGCAACATTTTTATCCATGGAACCATGGAAGTGACCTCCACGGAAGTGACTTTTGGCGATATAAGCTCCGGAAACATAACCTCAAAAACACGAATGAACGTGCTCCAATTAACAATAACATTTTCACACCAAAACACATAAAAACCACACCAACTAATTGTATAATTGTAAAGTACATACCTTTGATGACCAACACGGTTGTGACTGCTTATGCTTGACGCTTTTTGAGAATTAATATGTGATTTTTCTTTTCTTACAAACACAACGCCGCCGACGGATATTGACAACTGGGAATGAAAGATGGCGTCTTGGGCCTTGTCTATGGCCAGTCACGTTCGGAAATGCGCGTGTTATTTTTCGTGTAGGACTTGTGTGACATTTATCCATGGACGGGACAAAAAAATTGATCACACATTTTATTTCAAAAAAATATATATATTGCTGCATCTTTATGAGCTTATGTTTACATATTTATGGAGGAAATGTATTTAACGTAATATTAGCTTAGTTGTCATACTTTCGTAGCAGCAGAAAAAAACACAGCATTTATTTTTGTTCACAAAACCTGTGTAATCACATCCACGGAAGGGAACTTTTAATTTATATTAAAATTAAAATAAAATATAATTCTTACAAAATTTTCAACTTTCTATTCATAAAAGAATTATGTTTTATACCTACTTTAATATCAAAAAGCGTAAACGTTTAATTTAGTTTCTACCAGCTAGAAATTTTAGAATCACAGTATTTTTTTAAAAAATTAAGAAATACCCTTATATCTGATCTTCTGCTTGTTATCTAGAATGTTAATAAAAAACATTATTTGAAGTACCCATGTATAATTTCAATTTATTAAAATAAACAATTCTAAATTGAATAACAATAAATAAATCAACGCAATCTTGTCAAATTTTATATCAAAATGTACTATGTAAAGCAAATTTTATAAAATACCTGAAAGTGATGATTTTTCTGTATTTTCTTTTTCATTGATGTCATTTTTAATTAAATCTGTAAAGATTAACAAGTACAGGTTGTAAAATATGAAAACCAGTTTTATAGCAAGAATACTTGATTTGTAGTGTCATAGTATTAATTTACACACCCTTGAAGGATAGCTATAAGACATCCACACCATCCCAATCAAAATACAAGATTGTGTTCTCACGTTCTCCCGAGACAAGTGGGACTGAACAAATGGGACAAACAATGATGATGGCAGGTGATGAGTATTAATTTGTTAGTATTATGTCCCATATCCAGCAAAATCATTGCTGATGAAAAGTTTATTATATGTATTCATTAACTATGTGGATAAATAAAGACTTACCCTGTCCGCATGTTGTTTGGCCATCCATATCAAGATCCATGATATACTCCTCCACTTCTATGGGCATTTTCTCAATGGAATCGGAAAATGAAAAATATTTTTCTCAGGTTTATACCACCGAGGTTTCAAGGTTTCAAGTTTGGTAACTAGGTACGGCACTGCTAAGTTATATTCTGATGACAAGGGAGGTGGTCAGTTAGAACTTTGTACTATACTAATTTTTTTCCGTCCGTGCAAACTCGGTCATAAATCATAAGAGTAAGCGGCAATATCTTTTCTCTTTGTCGCACTCATGCGCAGGATAGGGGCCTATTGTTTACTCGTAGGGTTGTGCTTAACTATAGTCGATAAGCAATAATAATGATAAGCCGAGTCAAAGAGACGGATGCCGCGCTAATCATGTACGGTTAATTCTACGAAAATGTCCATTGTTATTTTAATCTATCGCGATATTAATATTTTTGTAGAATTAACGATGCATGCGAACTACAAACAAAATACCGCCTCATTTATGGACCATTAAAAATACATTACAACGGATAATAAGACAAGGGCCAGTTTTAAATAAAATAAAAATATGTTGTTATAATAGACAATTATTGATTTTTATCTATTTTATTTATTTGTTCTTTACACTTAATCTATCATTACAGCTAACGCCAATGCGATAGTTAAGGAGATATTATACATAAGTACACATAAACAGAAATAAAAACATGAAATATTAGGTAGGTAGGTACATTAAAACATAAATTAAATAAAATATTACAAAACTAAAATCATTTAAAAAGTACAAGCTTTGTGAATTCACACAGTAAAAAGTAATATTTTTATTCTATATCGGACTCATCATCACTATCTTCACCCAAGTGAATAACTAACTCCTCACACAAGTGAGCTCGTCTTAAATCTTCAGTTTGCAAATCTTCGGCGTGCCTCACACATTTTTGCCAATCTGCTCTGGACACATTTGAAATTGCTCCGTGCAGTAATTTTTCAACATCGGCAATTTTAAATGTGCTGTTTTTGGTAGCAACTTCTCCTTTCACCTGTGCCCACACCAACTCAATTGGATTGTATTGGCAGTGGTATGGAGGTAAACGAACTACCTCATGTCCATGTTCAAAAGCCATTTGATCTAAGTAATAAGATTTTTCTGGTCTATTTTTTTGCACTTTTTGAAGGAGCTCTGGCTTCAACTCTGCCAAACTGAATTCGATATTGTTGACACGAAGCCACTGTTGGATTTCTTCCTTTCGGGTCACAGATGTTGGTGCTCGATGTATTTGTTGGGAATGGTAACTTGCATTGTCCATAATTATTACTGATGGCTCTTCAAGACTGAGCAATAATTTTTCGAACCACTCTGTAAAACCTGCCGCGTTCATTTCTGTATGATAGTCTTCATTTTGAGATTTCACTGCACGGAATACCCACTCTGCTTGGGGTAAAAACCCATATTTGGCGCAACCAGCATGGCAAACAATGAGTCTGCTTCCCTTCCCAATTTTATTGTTAAAACCACCTGAGCCTTCATTGTCAACCCACACACGTTTGCGGCTGTGATTTTGGTTAACCCAGGTTTCATCCAAATATATTCTTGGCCGGGTATCTTCGCTGTCTTTGAGGGATTTTAACTTTCTTAGGAATTTTAGACGTGCACAAGCAATGTCAGTTCTTTCCATCAGTAATGCACGCCCATCTGGAGCAACTTTGTATTTGTATCCCAATTCTATCAGTATTTTTCGCATTGAAGATACTGAGCACTTGAAGTCTTCGATCTTCTCTTTCGCTTGTTCCAACACTTTCAATATTGTAGGGTATTCACCATTGCTATAAAATGTTGATACTATTCTTTTGATGACACTCTTGTCAAAGTCGTCCAAGTTGGTGATTGGACAAGGATGGCGAACACATTCTCGCGGTGTTTTTGGCACTCCATCTCCATCCTTGCATTCTTTCTTTATATTGTCCATAGTCCGGACACTCACACCACATATTGATGCAGCAAGGTCACGAGGGCGGTTGAAGTTTATACTGTTCAGTTTTCCGGGATCTTCTCTAATTTCTATTAAAAACTTCAACACATTGTTGATGACAACTGGCGCTTGATTTTGAATATTCGATCCAACAAGCGTAATATGGTTTGCGTAAAAAGTCTCCATTGTGACACTTTAGAAGTCCAAACGATGACTGATGCAAATAAGGTAGAAACTTATTTATTAACTATAATTACCTGAGCATGTCATTAGTGCACTGGTCGATGACGCATTTTGTTATCGATAACGGCCTGCGCGTACGCCGTGTACGCCCATCACTAGAGCTCTTATCTGTTCCGATTATTTATGACCGAGTTCGCACGGACAGAAAAATTTTAGTATAATAGTATCTTGGCATTAAAAGGTATAATAGTCAATTACCTCCAAAGTATACAGCAGCACTATCACAGGTGTTCGGTAAAGGTGTTACTTGGTTTTTAATTAGAGCTAGGACTTTTTGGTCATGTCACTTACAGTTGGGCACCAGGTGCCACCAGCAGTTTTGTTCCATTGACCCTGAAAGATGATAATAATAAACAGTGTTATTTTCTTCATTCATGTAAAGAATAAAAATTACCCCCAGTATTCATAAAAGGTTAAAAGTCTCGGTAAGTATATTTCATTGATTTCAGACTAACCTTATCCGTTTTGTCATTGTCAAATGCTATTTTCACCTCCTCTTTGGTAACATTATGAATTTGTATAATGTCAACATCATTTTTGGATTTTAAATACTCATTTTTCTGAAAACAACACAGTAATTCATTGATAAGGTACAAAAGCACAGTTGATACTTATAAAAAAAGTCTATAATAAAACAAGAATACTTAGGTACCTATTTATCAAACTTACATTGTGTTGTGCAAGAGATTTCCGTGCTTTTTGTTTCCTATAAGTTTCCTATAAGTTATTCCACTGTCCTAACCCCACTTGTAGCTAAAGCATTATATGCAGTACAAATGTTTTCCCATGCTTCCTTCTTGTGGGTCAAATATATTGTACCGGTCCTTTTGTCTTCAACTGCAGATTTGTGCCTGTAATATATAATAATACCTATACAAGTTTTGAACTAAACGAACTAAAAGTAGGTAAACAATGTATTATCATACCTACGTACAAAATACCATGTAAGAAACACAAAAGTTAATTACAATACTTACTCTCTGACAAGGTCCGAGAGTTGATTTATTTCTTGAACTGTGTAATTGGAGCCTCGTTTCCTTTTAAGTCCATCCATTTCAGACGTTTAATTAAATTAAACAATTAACTTTAAAAATTCAATCAAAACAAACCAACACAAACCACTGCAAAATACCACGCGGCGCGGCAACTCAGTGACAGCTAAGGAGATTGACGTATAATTTTACATAAAATTTGACAGATTGACGCAAGCTCTTTCAATGTTGTTATTAGCCATCCATTAGCAGAACATTAGCTAATGATAGAATTTAATGAACTACTGAATGTTCTTGTAACACCAATTAAAATAATGGAGGCATTAATTTTAATAGAGCATTAACTAATTTATTTATTTATTTATTTATTTACGGAAAACAAACAGCTTTAACACAACAATTAGCAAAAAACAATAAAAATTAAAACATAGCCAAAAAAAGTTTTCACATATTGGTAACGAACATGCGCTTAATTAAGTATTACTGTAAATTAACTAACAATATAAGAACTAGGAAAGATAGTAGATTAACAAATTTGACAATCAAGAAAGAAATTGTGGTTTTAATAATGAACTGGATAGAAATAGAAAGATTTGTGATCATCCTAAAAGAATAAATTTGCCATATTTTTTTTAAACAGTGAGGTATTGGTATTAAAAAAGTCTAAATCAACTTGACTACTCAGTGAATTAATGCTCAATACTAATGCTCAACTAATGAAGACTTTCTTGAAACTGAGTGATTTTCATTATCCATTTCTAAAATGGACTCCTCCACACTTTCCAATATATCAATCTGATGAATTTCCACTTCGGTCTCCATAACTACATTTTTATTTTTTCGGCTTCTTTGAGAAGCACTCCTCATATTTTTTAAATTTTTCCTTTGTGAGGAATTTTTGGTGACTCTTTTGAAAAATATTTCATTGTCCTGAACTGTATTGGTTGGATCCCAACTTAGAATCATAGAATGAAATAATCTCAAAACATTTTTATAATTCGCTCAATTTCATTATGTCTAGCTTGCTGTTTTTGTGTTTGATGTGTACGAACTCGTTGCATTCTAAGCCTATCTCCTACATTGTCACTCACTAAAGAACGCAATCCTGACATAGCAATACGACTATTTTCTTGATCTGTCTGTCTCTGGTCATCAGTGCGGTTAGCACGTGAGGTAGCTCTTCGCACTTTTGATTGACTACGACGACCTAAGTCAGGTCGTCTTCTCCTCGGCATCGTAAATTGTAACTAATCAAAGTGAGAACATTTCCCGCTCATTTAGCAGTAAAGTGTCACTATCACAAAGGATCACCAAAGTAGAGAAAGTTAAAGCCACAAAGATAGATATAATATCGTAATACTTTTTATCGTAATACTTTTTTCCGTGCTCTGAAATGCGACAGGATGGATTGACATATTAGTTGGTTGTCAAATCTATCTAATGTCAAATATTATGATTGCGTTCCGAAATTTAACTTAAGATTTATAATTTAATTTGTGACAAATTTAAGATTTATCTTTCGATTTCTATAGTCTTATTAAAAAAATAATCAGACAGATGAACAACTGAAGTAAGCTAAAATTGAGTTTCTCGAAGCCGACCACAATTTATGTACTATGTATTTTGAGACTATGCAATTTTGTCGCGTTCGCGATTCACTTTCACTTTTGTTGAGTTGAGTTGAGTTGAATTTGAACCGAAAACGTTTGTATGGGAAATAGAAAAATGCTGTTTTGAGGTTTTTCCCGGCAATTATTCAATTTTTTCTCACCTTTTAAACCTTCCCTAGACCTCCACGAATAATTCAAGACCAAGATAAGATAAATCCGTTCAGCCGTTCTGGAGTTTTAGCGGGGCTAACGAACAGCAATTCATTTTTATATGCATATATAGATTAATTGTCGCCATATTAGTGGCTCCTTGGTCACAGACTATTGCCACAACCTTAAGGCCGCAGGCTTGCACTGCTTCTACATCTCTTTCTAATAGTTTCTTTAATACTACAGCTTTTGTAGTGCTGGCACAGGAACTGCAGGTGATGGGTTGTTTATTTTTTTTTATGAGACCTCTCACCATGAAGATTAAAGCATGGTCAGCCAATTCCGGTTGCCTTTTTCTCCATCATCTACAAACCCAGTAATTATTCCACCAGCAAGGTGTAAGTGTGGAGCGATGGCTATCTCATCAAATACTACAGAGCAGTGTTTGTGGTTTCTGGCATTTTCTCCACCCTCCTCCTCAAATTTTTAAGCTATGGCTCATTAATGCCTGGCTTTAAAACCATTTTTTAAAAAAATAATTGCAGTGTTCTACGTTTTGGCAAAATGCAAATTTCGCTCAAAACCCTGTATGCTTTTGGGCTGCTCTTATAAAGCGACAACGCTATTATCTTTTGTTTTAAAGTATATCTTCCAAGATTCTGCTTTCCTGCTTGAGTTATTTGCATTTGAATGAATGTCTTCGCAGGCCTGCTCAACTTTTTTGTTAAAATCGCCATACTTTGTAGTAGTACTTTTATAGTTTCTTTAGCTAATTTAAAACGTTTCCTGTAGGATTTATGTAATGTCTTGTCACGTTGCAAAGTCTTCTTAATTTTCTTTATTGTACTCTTCATTTCTAACTCTGTTTTTGTCATTCCATTGCCTGACTATAAAACAAAATATATTTATGAAATTAAATTATTTTAAATTAAATTATTTATTTGCAAAAAAGTATACATGATATTTGAGCAATGGCTCCGCACTAGGCCTGGCCTGTACTGCGGACGCCTACAGTGTTTTACAAAAGCTTTGTTGTTGACTTTACAAAAATAAATAAATTCATTGTTGTTATTTTTCTTATATACAATCCCGTGACAGTACATTATATGAAGAAATAAAAATTAATTGAAAATTATAATAATGAAATAATATGTCTTAACCCTTAGCTGGTATCGCCTTTTTTGGCAACACTACCGGTATCGTGGGTCATATTTTACCCATACCAAAAAATGTGTTGTAGAATGTAGTATTTTTATTCTTTGTATAAAATATGGTTAGTTATGAAATAAAAAAACATTTTTTTACAAAATTATCTTAGTTTAATTTTAGAATATAAAAAAAATATCATATTTTAGACGCATTTGTAACTAACCTAATTTTTTGGCACTTTTTGGTTAGTATGAACTTAAAATTTAAAAAAAAAATAGAAATGTAAGAAAAACTTTAACTAAAAGATATTTATGGCACTTCTCGTATCTTTATAATAACAAAAAAAAATTACTTCTGAGATCAGCATAAAATTTAAAAAAAATGACAACCAAAATCAAAACGACTTCTTCCAAACTAACAAAATAACATATTTTAGTCTTTATACTTTCTGGCAACTGGAACATACAACATTTTGGACGGAATGTGTCTTACAAATAAAATGTAAACATTTAGAACATTTTAGAGAATGTTTTCGGTCATTTTTCCAATCGCATAGGTAGCATCTGGCCCTTTTCCGATTTGAAATTGAAGCTGCAGAAGAGGTCGATGCAACTGGTTCTTCAAGCTGGGATGGATTTTCCGGCTGCTTATGTATTTGCTCCAAAATGTTATCAATCCTCCTCTTTAGATCATTGGAAAAATTAGCATACCCTGTTTTCCGTTGCAATATAAATGGTGTTACCAAATCTAAACCTATTTTCCTAATATATTTGTTCCTCTTCATGCGTTTTTCAGGATTGGAGGCTTTCCAAAGTACATATCCATTAGCTGCAGAAATATTCAATATTGCCCAAAAAATTACACATGGCCATCTCTGAGTTCTTCTTCCTACCGAGTAATTCGCACATTTTTGGTCTAAAGAATCAACACCGCCTTTGGTACTATTATAAAATTGAATGATTTCTGGTTTGCCGCTTTCAGTGTCGACGGATTCATCATGGTGCATAGTTGAAATCAGGACTACACTTTGATTTTTTTTAGGGACAAAAGAGCAAAGAGTTTTATCATTTGTGAAACCAAATAAACTAGAACCTACTGGACGAGTTTTATGCGGTAAAAATTCTGGAGGGATTTCGCGTTTATTTTTACGCAATGTTCCGACATATGTCAAGCCCACTTCTTTCAGTTTATCGACTAGTTCGATCGAGGAAAACCAATTGTCTGCCGTGATATTTCTATTTGAATTCTTCAAAGGTTCGGCTAATTCCAAAACTGTGCGTGTAGGTATAGATACATCAGTTCTTCTTGATTCTGTTTTACCAGTATATATAAAAGCGTTGTACAAATAATGAGTTCTAGAATCGCAAAGGCATAAAATTTTGATCCCATATTTCGCCGGTTTTGATTTCATGTATACTCTAAATAAGCATCTTCCTCGAAACGGACACAACATCTCATCTACAGTGATATATTCAGAGCAACTGTAGTTTTTTTGGCAATTCTGTATAAACATATTGAATACTTCAGATATTAGCGCAGCTCTATCGTTTGCTTTTCTTTCGGTCCTCGTTTCAATGTCATCAAAACGTAAAGCTGACGCAATAAAAAGGTATCTTTTTAGAGACATAGTCACCCTGAAAATATCTCTACCTGTACCATCCGAGTTCCATAAACCTTCAAGATCTTCATGTCCCGATTTGAAAACTCCAGCCAAAATGGTAAGACCCAAAAAAGCGTCCATTTCAGTCTTTTGTATGGAATTTGTAAAAGCACCAGTGCTTGAATTAGACTCCCTGAATTCCGTAATTTTTTTATTGGTATGTAAAATAATTGTTTCAAGCATCTCATTCGTCACTAACAACTGCCATGACTCCAACTCTGACATATTAGTTTTTTCACGAGCTGGGCCTACTAAGCCAGGAAGGTGTGTAATTATGTTATGCCTCCTCGTTCGGGATCTACTTGGAGCTGTTTTAGACCATTTGTAACGATTTTTACCTCGATAACAATTTGACGTCCGCCCTCCTTCATCCTCATCTTCTTCGCCCTCATCTCTCGTATTTTCGTTCCTCGTATTTTCTCTTATTCTCGTATTCTCCTCTTCGTTTGCACTGTCGTCAGAACTTATTCCAAATACACTGACTTCTGAGCAACTAACAGGTTCGGGACTGTCTCGATCGCTGATGATTTCGTCGTCACAAAGTTGGTTTATATTTGGTGTCGTTTCATTTTCAGATTCCAAATCATCATTTAAGTCGTTCATCAACTCCTCTATTTGTCTATCGTTCAAAAAGCCCCCCATTGTAGAACAAATATTCACTAAAACAAAAAAAGTTAAAAATTATATTCAGTGAAAATAGTTACTTATTTGGTATCGTGGGTCGAACGTGACCCAGCCGGGTACTTACCTCTGCTCCTAATTTAGTCGCAGCGCTGCACGTCCGCCCCCCGCCGCAGCTAGCGACGCACTGAGAATACGTAGAAGCGCGCAGTCGTAGCATAAATATTTAAAGAATAATAACCGAAAATGTTCGCTTCTGGGTCAAACTTGACCCACGATACCTACTAAGGGTTAAACTTATAACTAGCATTAGAATATAATGTATATATAAACGAGTTTGTTCCAGAACAATTTATTACTACTAGACAATTAAATTCAATCACAATTTACAAATGAGGCATATAAAATCAAACCTGGCAATCTCCACTGAGCCTAGATGTTGGAATATTGAAAAAAACAATTATTTGAATAAAGTTAAATGAAAGATCTAAATATTTTTACTCAAGTGTAAAGTAATAATCTCAATTATTTCAATTCTGAAGAGTTTGCAGTCGTGGATTAACTAAAAAAGGGCAAATTAACATTTTTGTACTGGAGATTACCAGGTTTGTTTTAATCATTAGGAGATTGCCGTCGTTGATATGGAGCTTCTTGGAGAAAGCCATGTTTGAAATGACCAAAGAAGTTATAACTTGACCATGACTGATCTCGATACTTGAGGTGAAAATAAAACACTTTGTGAAATTAGGAAAATATTTATATTTTTTTATAAAGCAAATTATTGGTTTAAGTACCTATCTTAACTTATGACACAAACTAAAGAAAAAATCGGGTAATACTTCGAAACGTAAAAATAAAAAACTTATTTAAGTACTTGTATGAATTATACCCTTAAAGAATCCTCTTCTTGTAGTTCACAAACATCTTCTAGATAATTTATTTCATCTTCTGTATTTCCAGCATTTTGCTGAAAAACGTTTTTGTAAAATGAGAGTTCCGGTAATTGCTCCCACTGTTCTCCATAGTGAGTTATAAGAAGTTCCTGAACGTCATTTAATTTCTTGATATTGGTTTTTACTTCACATATATTTATGGTTTTTGGCTTTATGTCTTTGGATACTTTATTTTTGCGTGTAACCTTCTTAAAATGTTCCTTCACTAATCTTGTAATTCACATCTCCTTTAATCAAAACGTTCCCACTTTGTTTAGAGCTCTTAACATAAAATCGCTTGCATTTCTTAAATTGGAAATGCCATGTTCTAACATCTTTGATAACGGTGGACATGGCACTTTTAAAATCATACACTTCACAATCAAATCCCACCCTAACTACTGTACTCCATTGGCTTATGATATCCATATAATCTTCAGGTCGTATTATGGACTCTCTTTTCCTTACTTCTTTCTCAATTTGGGCAAAAACTCGGTCTGGTGGTATAAATGAATGTCCTACAATAGGAAAGACAAGTTCCAGTCTTTTCATGTCCTCTGGTGCAGACTCCGCCAACCATTTCGAGCACATAGCCACCATAATGGAATTTTTATTTTGGCCTCCACAGCCATCTGCTATTAAACGGACTGTCGCTATACCAGATAGATCAGTATTTAATAGCCTGTGATACACAGCAGAGGCAATCTCATTTGAACCCTTGTTAAATTGGTTTTCTGTCCAGCAGTATGCAAACACATTACTTGGAGTTAGTTTTGACTTAGAGCTGCCTTCAACTACTGTACAGTTGTACAGATAAAGTGGTCGGGAGTAATAAGTACTCTGATCTGGAATCTTTGGAAGTGCCATGTTCTTTTGACAATCAAACGTCAGAGTCTTTAAATCTACTTGCTCCTCTTTGACTAACTCAAAAAATGCTTTCGCTCTCAAACCATGTAATCTTTTTTCTACTCTTAATGTTTGCAACTTTGTGTCATCTTTCTCCACTTTAATTTTTTCGAGAAGTTGTATACATGTTGAGCAGACGTCGGTCCGAAGGCTGCCAAATCCAAGAGAATAATTACTATTGAAAGTTCTCCTAAAAAATCCTTTTATCACCAATAAATTTTCGGCTGCTACGGCTGTTTGTTGAGCATTATACATTCTGAACTTGTTGATGCTTAGTTCCGGAGAAAGATAATGCCTCTGAGATTTTCCACGGCAGTAGTGAGATTCAGTAGCCTGAAATAAGTTTATAAAAGCCATGACTGCCTCTTTTTTCTGTTTAAATAGGTGAGATTTATGATCCCCCCCTCTATTTTCTTTAACTGGTTCTCCTGTTTCAAAAAACTTTTTCATCACATACTGAACTCTGTGTTTTGTTACGCCCAAGATTTAAAGGAATGCTCTTTGACAAACTGGTATACTTTTCTTCTGGCTCTTACTATAAACGGTGAACTTCGTTTGGAAGGATTTTCCTGTGTGTTTTCCATTTTTTGGTCTTTTTCTTTCTATTGTAACAGCTTTGCAATGTTTGAGTAGCATAGCATATTGGGTTACTTTGTCGTCATGCTTGTAAAATGCTCGAAAAAACGCAGAAATGTCGTCCATTGTCAACGAGCAGCATTGAAACGCATTTTTTGTATGGTTACAATCCGGTCTTATTGGTAAGCTATTCGGCTTGTAACTGAAACAAAAAGGACATGTGAAACAAAAATATGCACCTCGGTTTGTCAATTAATCTTAATCGTACCAACAACAGTAAGTAACGGAAAATGTAAAGTATCAAAACGAAACGGTCGTATAGTGCTTACCGCGCTTTTTTTGCTTGATTTTTCTTCCAAGTTTGTGGGTTTGTCTTGCGTTTTCTGGTAAATTTAGTGTTACACGTTGCGTTAACTGGGCACTCCATACTGTGATTGGAGCACGATATCTTATTTCGAAAATGATTAGACACAATTTAATTTGTAGAAAACCCGGAGCACAGAAACAATAACAACTAATGAGCCACCATACTGATTTCATGTCAATGGCGTCAGTTTCACGGCCTCTGATTGGTTGGCTCGGAGGTTGCCAACTTTGAAACAAACGACACAGGAGAAAGCCGTGTTTGAATGGAACTCTATTGTTCAACTGCAATTTAGTAGGGGATTTTGCTGGATTTGATAAGAAACGTTTTGTTACTCATAAAAAAGGAAAAAAAATTAAAAAAACTATACACTAGTTTTGAAAAAATGTGGAGATGGCCGGGTTTGATTTTATATGCCTCAAATGATCATAGTTTAATAAATTATCAAAATAATAATAATAAATAATTATAAATATTGACACAAAATGACACAAAATGCTGCTTATGCTTATACTAAGAAGCAGGTTCTTTTAAAATTCTAGGAGGCAATGTGATAATTTGATGTGTATTAAATGTAGCTTCACATCGATTTGAAACTTACTAACTTTTACCTCTTTATTTTTTATTTTCTCAGTATATTTTTTATACGAAATAGGGTCACTTGTACTTTCCTTAAAAGCCTTACAAGTCGGAAAATGCGACAAATCATCAACTTTCAACTGTTTTTCCCATAGCATCAACTTGCATTTGAAAGCTTACACTTGATTATACATATCTGTTATGATTTGAAGCGGTCCTTGCAATTTTGTGTTTAATTCTGACAAGTGTTTTGTAATATCAACCATAAATGAGAGATCTTGTAGAAAAGATATATCGGACAGTAAGTTGACATCCTGTCCTTTCACTTCCATAAAAAGGCGTATCTCCTCTTTAAGTTTCCAAAATCGATCGAGAACCGTAGAACACGATAGCCATCGGACCTCTGTGTAATACGGTAAACCACTGTATTCACTTTCAAGATCATGTAAAAGTGCAGCAAATTGATTGATTGATTTAGGCCACGCGACCGTATAAAGTTTATCATTTTCTTCACTGTTTACAAAACCCACTTTAATTTAATCACTTTTGAACATAAAATTTCTTGGTGGATTATGCAATGAACGTGGTGAATATCTGGTACGATATTGTAAGTTTCCTTCATCTTTTTCTGTAATAATTTCATGAAGCCATTATTTACTCCTGTCATGCAAGGAGCTCCATCTGTTGCAACCGTAGACAGAGAATACAATAGACATCTGCATATATTTTGTTTCACTCGCACTAGACGGAGAAAATAAATATTAAAAATACTAAGAGTAAGTGAGACATGACTATATAATTTGCTGTCCCTTACTGCTGGCCAAGCCGGCAAAGTACTTTGCTAAACAAACCGTTTGACATTTTCAAAATAAACAAACCGTTTTTGAATTGATAAGCAGAAAAATTAAGAATTTCGTTGATTTTTTAGTTAATTATTTATGTGAGATCGGTTCTGGCAATAAATAGAAATATAATTTAACATTAGAAATAATTAAACATTCAATAAAATGGTCAGGTGCAGTGTTATATCGTGTAAAAGTAATAGCGAAACTAAGCAACCAGAATTGTCTTTCCACTCGTAAGTACCATTTAGTTTTAGAATAATAACAGTGTAAGTTTATTATATTTTCTATTTATGACACATACATATCTAATTTATGCAGAAAAATAAACTGCAAATGCATGAAAATTATATTTAAAATTTGATAACCTAAAATCTCTATCATAGTAATGTTGCCAGCACAAGTATTTTATTTACCCTAAAACCCTGGATTAATTAAAAAATATGTATTTCAATATACTAATATAAGTTATATAAAGGATGTTTATTATTTAGTTCTTAAAAAGGATTCCATGGCATGTACTATTTTTCTTGTTAATGTGGGTATATGAAGAGTAGATTTTTTTACAATTTTCTCGCCTGCTCTTTTACCTTCAGTTTTAGTTTCCGAGCAGGTGGTAAGTTAGGCAGGGCTTGTTCATGACGTTCATTAAGTACTTTTTTGTTTATGATAAATAAAAACATTTTTTTTAGATCTCGTTAGCCCCGTGATACGTACAACTTAATGACTAGTGTAATAGGAGAATGCATTGGAGGAGTTTGTCGCCTGTTCTTCTTCTTTAGTTAAGTGATGCGGTAGGCATTATGACGTTCATTAAGTGCTAGAATTCATCATTATAGCCATGTTATATTTACCATGCACCCACACACACTTGTAATAATGCACTAATGTAATAATGTTAAAGAATTAAACCTTTTCAGTAATACATTCGATTGTTTTATTTATTTCGCAAATACATATAGTACTATGTATCTAATTAAACGATCTGCATCCCCTTCGGAGGTTTGACCTTATTTTGATGGAGAGTAAATATTTTTTGCTCTAATTTGATATAGTTTTCGGATGTGTGTGATCTATTCGCGGGACTGATCAGCCCCCGATGACGACGAGCATGCAGATCGTTTGGATACACGGTTCATAGGTTTACTTCTATATGTTTTGGACTTACTTTGACTAATAACCAATAATAAACTACTATAATGATAATAACTATCAAATAATTGATTGGAAAATTTCGAGGATAAAGTTAAAAAAAATATGTAAAATTACCCACAATACGGGCAAAACTATTTTGAGTAACAACACTATTGTAATTCTCTGTCTACGGTTGCAACAGAAGACAGTTTTGTCATATTTAGATTATATTTTTGCAAAAGTTCATAAACAGCATTCAATATATCCTCACCAGTTGTAGTATCGTGCAAAGGCACTAATTCCAGTAACTCTTCATAAACATTGATTTCTGTATCAACAGCACGTAAAAAACAGCAAGTTGTGCCACACCACACACATCTGTACTTTCGTCACAGGCAATAGAAAATGCAGTGAAAGTATCTGATTTAGTTTTTATCTGATCTCCTATATTGCCAGCTAACTCAGTAACTCTTTCAGCGACAGTATTTCGAGACAAAGATATACTTTGAAAAGCCTTCACACTTCCAGGACTAACGATTTCTGCGTCTCTTACGAGACTCTGTTTTATAAATTCACCTTCAACAAAAGGTTTGGAGTGCTTTGGTATTAATTCCGACAGTACGAAGCTTGCTTGAACAAAAGATTCATTTTCTTGTTTTGGACGAGTAAACATGAGTTGTTCATTCTTTAATCGTGATTTTAACTTATTTAATTTTTCATCTCTAATTATTCCCGTATACTGGTCATACTTAGGTTTATGCTGGTCATAGTGACGTTTAATATTATATAACTTTGGAACACTGATAGTACTGTTGCAAATCAAACAGATAATTTTGTCTTTTACTTCACAGCAAGAGCTCAACGATGCTCATCTGAGATTTTTCTCTTACTTCCGCTTGGTTTTGAAAGAGACATTTTATTCTGCTCTGAAACCAATATCAACACCTTTTGGAATAGCAAAATTTATAACGACAAACTTTTAATTTATACCTACTTACTAACTACATCGAAAATAGATACTCGTAACATAACACAAATTTTTCGACACAGGCGGGATTTTTCTTTCCTTTATTTATTCTTTATTTATTAGTAATAATCCCCACATGAGGTTTTCATGAACAAAAAGATTTAAGTCACATTTATAGTAAAATTTCATCACATTACATTAAAAACTCACCTGAAAAGTATCTTTATTTGAACTGAATCATAAGATAAAATATTATGAACAAGTACTTCCGAGTTCACTAAATGATCGGCTCGACCATAGACTAAGTATTGATCAATAAAGGCTGTTTCATACTATCAGTTTTACAAATAACAAAACATGCTAGAACAAAAGTTGTCTCTGTAATATCATAATTTTTTTGTAAGTTAGCGCGGGTATCTGGTGCGCCGGCGGCGGAGCTGGCGTGACGTCATTGTTCTGTGCGTGCCACCGAGAGCGGACAGGTTAAACTGTTCGTATTTGCGGGCCGCAACTGGAGGCTGTTGTTTAAATTGGATTGGGCCGCAGGCCTACACGTAGAGGGCCGCATGCGGCCCGCGGGCCGCATGTTCGACATGCATGCTGTAGAATATAATCCCCGAAGGGGGTTCTGTTCAGCATGAGTAGGTTTTATGGTTATTTGCCCGAAGCACCTTTAAAAGTATAAGCAATCACGCTCATCCCCGAGTGGTTAGACACCCATAGAATACAAAGAGTAAAAATATACAATTAGGTAAATTATTTTATTTGTATAGGTACTTAAATCTTAAATAACTACATTAAAACGATAAATTATTATGATTTAATAAAGAAAATTAAAACTCTTTAAAATGCTCCATGTTGTGTGCATCGTACATTTCTACCATGTCTTATATATTTGTAAAGGCTGGCTACACTTAATTTTTGTGTAATTATTGGCAAATTTGAAAACACTGCCGTCTGTGTATACATATAGGCAAAACCAGAAATGTGGAGTTAGTTTACCCAGTTGTCCGATAGAGGCGTCACTTTCCATACAACGCAAATTTATGTATGAAGTTAGCACAGCATGAAGTCTGCTCTTTCTGCAGTATCATTGTATCTGCCAGAGACATATCTGCCAAAACCGTTGTAGGCCGTTATAGTGTTCGTGAGAGGTAATCATAATCATAATCATAATCATTTATTCATTGCTTCATGTGGTATATCAACAGAGATGGTACAAAAAAGGAGTAGCCGTAACATGAGCCCTGCAAGGGCACTGCAATGGTAGCAAGCAGTTCAGCTGCCTTAAAATAATTTTACAATTTAAAAAACAACTTTCTAAAACCTACTAATTAAACTATAAAAAGAATAAAATTTTAACACAATATTAAAACATGTCAGAATTTTTCAATCATGCAAATTCAAAACTTAAAATTTAACTTGAAACATAAAATTGGAATCTTAAAACTAATTACATAAGGACTTTATTGTCTAGGAACTCTCTTGTACTATAAAAACAATTTGTAATGAGGTAACCTTTTAGATTTTTAATAAAAACATTATCTGACTCTATATTTTTAAGGTGAGATGGTAATTTGTTGTAAATTTTTATTGCCATGTGATGTGTGTTCGAACTGACTAGGTGTAGGGTTGTAGACGGTAATTCTAATCTATTCTGATGGCGCAGGTTACGAGGTTGGATATAGAAATCTTTGGCTTGCGGAAATAAATCTTTGTGCATTCTAACAAATTTACACATCTCAAGAATATAAAGAGAAGGTAAAGTTAATATTTCCTGCTTGATAAAATGAGGCCTGCAACTTTCCCTCTGTCTGATATTCACTAAAATTCTTATGCATTTCTTCTGCATTACAAATAAATTATGTATGTCTGTACTGTTTCCCCACAAAATGATGCCGTAGCTTAACCATGAGTTTGCATATGCGTAGTATACACTTTTTGCAGTTTTTAAATCAGTCGATATTTTTAATTCATATAAAGCATACGTGAATTTTGACAATTTTGAAGTAATTTTAGCGACATGTTCTTTCCAAGATAGGGAAGTATCCATTTCAATGCCGAATGTACTGCCTTTGTTGACGTTTATGCTATGACGTTTGTCACCCACTGCCAATCTATGGAATTTATATCTATGTCTCAAACACTCCCTTCTTCAAACTTGATTCAAACTATGAATTATTAAAATCATTTTGCATTTTCCTATGAGAAAATTGGTCCAAGTACATACATACATTACATATACATATACTTACGGCTATAAATCCCTTAACGGGGTAGCCAGAGCTTTGGAATGAGAATTCATCAGCCACTTTTGGAAGTTGATTGGGGAAAAGATAGTAATAATAAATGTTTTCGGTGACGGGTCTCCAACCACATCGCCCAAAAATCACTTAAAAAGCCCCTATACCCTTAGTCCCCCCTATACGATCACCCACGCTTAGAACTGGGGTAGTGTTATTCTAAGCCGACACTACACATTAAAGTAACTCTAGATTTTGATAATACATCCGTAGAGAGGTCAATTCTGTACATTAAATAAATTTTCAAAATATATATCAGGGGGTGTTTAGTGGTCAATACTGATGCCAAAAATGCAATCAGTAAAATTTCTGTCTGTCTGTCTGTCGGGTTGTATGTTCCTTATGGAAACAAAAACTACTCGACGGATTTTAACGAAACTTAAATAAATATAAATAATAAATATAATTTTAATAATTAACAAACTTGGCACAATTATTCTGCATACTCCTGGGCAGGTTATAGAATACTTTTCAGCACAGTAGTGAGGGAGAATTTTGGGAAATTAAGGGAAAACGGGAGAAGTTATCCCATTTTTTATTAATCTTCCGTCGCATGTGCAGCCTCAATGGTTAAAGTTAAATAGAAATCATGTATGACGGAAATACTCTTCATAAAATTGTCTACATAATATTCCGCAACAGCACATGTCTATAATTTAAATCATTTTGTTCTTGAAAACCTGATGTGGGGATTATTACTAATAAATAAAGAATAAATAGGCTATACGCCCCCGTCGCTCTGCCAATTGAGCTACCGTGTCAATGGCTGCCAGCGCAAAATTCTCCTATCCTTTATTTTTTTATTATTTTTTTTACACGTTTAAGTAGTGTTTGCGTCTACCTTTTCAGATAGAATGCAAATGTTGAAAACGCCTAACTATCACATAATTTAAATCTTTTTGTTCATGAAAACCTCATGTGGAATCCCCCCGTCCCGTCCCCGTCCCCGTCGCTCTGCCAATTGACCCACCGTATGTATACCCGAGGTCGCGGGTTCGATTCCCGTCTGTGTCGAAATTTTACTTTCCTTTATTTATTAGCATATGTCTATATTTTATGGTTGACTCACAATAACACATGTAACTCCTGATAGCTTAGCAGTTCGGAGCATTCTGATTGTATTTGTTTATTTAAAAATGTTAACATTATTACCTATTCAATAAAAAAATAATCATTGAAATCGGTAGAGAAACACCATAATTATACATGAAATAAGCCATTGCGCCCGTGACTATAAACCAAATCCTTACAAATTTACATTACTTACTAGATGGCGCCAGTAGTTGCGTCCTACTCCATAGCATTTTACTTGACTTCAACTCAACCTAAAATTTTGCTTAATAACGGAGATATTGAATCGTTCATCAAAGCGCATTCAAAATCACTAAGCTACACTATTCAGGAGTGCTATAAATTGCGATCGTTGCGCTTAATTTCACAAAGCTTGGGCAATCATTAAAAAAACCTCAGATATTTAAAAAAAAACAACTCTACCCGTGCGAAGCTGGGCCGATCCACTAGTAAAATAATATAAATAACTATACGTATTCTGAACATCAATAGGACAATATTTATTTTTTAAATTTATGTTGCTGTTTCGTTAAAACTCTAACGTCCCTCGTTTAGTACAATTTTTCAATTGTTATTAATTATTTATTTTACATATAATGGGTAATTTAATAGAGTGTCAAATTTGTGCAATGCAACCTCTAATTATTGACCTCTCTCAATAATATTTGGCATATATAGTTTTTATTAGACATAGACCCAGGGACGAGCAAAAATTTTGATAATCAAAACTTTGTCTAAATGAAACATCCTAATTTTTATCCTGAGCAATGCGGTACTGATATTACCTTACTAATTATGCTTATGTCTATGAAATTTTGAATTATTGAATTATACATTTCATTTTTGGTTAGAATATTACATATATACATACATACATACATCTACTCACGCCATCAGGTCCAATTGGGGTTGGCAGTGACTATTGCCATTTTTTATTGTGATGTTATTGTTTTTGGACAAACATTAGAGTGATTCCGCCTTCAATATTCTAATATGAATAATAAATGAGCATGAATGAAAAGGTTGATGAATGTAGATGAAATTCGAGAGGTTTGCCAGGATCGTACGAAGTGGCGATCGGTTGTATGTGACTACCCCAATGGAGACTATGGTATATATTGTATACTAGCTAACCCGACAGACTTCGATCTGTAAATTTGCTTATGCCAAACTTTAGGCGTTTTTTCCGGTACTCTGAGTTCAATTAGGCGTCAATATTTTATTGTTCAAAATTTTCCAGGATAAAAAGTAGTCTATTTGCTAATTTGGGTCATTATCTACCATTCTGCTAAATTTCATTCATATACATTCTGAAACTGAGAAGCCTTTTCACCTCAAACACACAAACATCCTAACATCTAAACTTTCACATTTATAATATTAATAGGATGTTTAGAAGAAATTTGAGTTTATTGACCCATACTACTCTCGTGGAGAGCTTTTTCATCCTATCACAATTCGCTCTGAGCCTAAACTCAATTAATTTTAATTCCATTTTTATTCATTTGTATTAATTTATTGTTACAGTTGTTTATGGTGGACGAGAAACGCGACGGCGGTATTTGCGAAATGTGCGTGACCCAGCTACGGACTGCGTACAATTTTAAGAAAATGGTGGTGAAGTCCGAGGAACAATTTCTAAGCAGACTGTCCAAAGGCGAACTTGATGATGATGAATTTAGCTGTAAGTACTTACTTTTTACTTAGGCGGGGGTCCGAAGTGAGAAGAATAAAAGAGCATGTATGAAAAGAATAATGAATGTAAGGGAAGCAAGAGAGGTTTGTCAAGATCGTACTAAGTGGCGATCGATAGTCTCTGCCTACCCCAATGGGAATAATGGGCGTGAGTATAGGTAAGTAAGTAGTACTTAAAAAATTGCTTCTGCTGTTACATACGTACATAGACTGACGGCTATAAATCCCGAAATAGGTTAGCTTTAGAGCTAGAAACTCTTCAGCCACATTTGAAAGTTGATAAGGGATAAGATAAAAGAAATAAAGTATCGTCGGTGATGAAGAAAAAAAGAAAAACATAGCCAGAAAAAGTTTACACATATTGTTAACGAACATATGCTTAAATAAATATTATTGTAAAATAACTAACAATATAAGAACTAAGAAAGACAATATATTATTAATTTTACCAATTAAAGAATTTAAGATGTAAACATGAAATGGTTAGAAAATATAAAGATTAGGTGTCAGCCTGAAAGAATACATTTGACATAATTCATTTCCTTTTTCATTTATTTATTCATTAACAATATCATTGCATCTAAATGTCACTTAAATCTAAACAATAATAAATCAAATTACACAAATTTTAACCAAAATTATTAAAAAAAAACATTAAATTAAACTCTAACTCACTACTAAAACACAAAATTAAATTTAAAAAAACATTAATTGGTAAATATAATTTAACATAGTAAATTAAAATTAAGTTGAAACATGATTAAGTTCATTAATGTCATACAGGCTCATGTCAATCAAAATCTTTTTGAATTCATTTTAAATTCCTTTGGTAATTCTATCAACCGCATCTCGTTGGCAATTTTGGTATATAACCTAATAGTTTGAAACCACGGAGCGTGCTCAACCACTTTAAAATGAGGAGTAAATAAGACAAGTAGAGTAGAGCTTTTTAAAAAAAACGTCTTTCTGCGTTTGGATTCTCGTATCAGTTTCTGTTTAGCATTCTCAACACTCATATGTTTTTTTCCTAAAATCCGTCAACAGGAGGAACACATACAGATAAACAAAGAAATAAAGAAAGAGAGACATTTATTCGCTGTACAGATGAGCAAGAGACATACAGTTAAACATAAAAAGAAAAAATAAACGCTTTGACAAAAACAACATTGGGAAAAAAAAACATGAAAAAAATTGTATAATGATAATAGAAAAAACAATGTAATACATAACGTATTAGATAAAAATAGAAGAAGACAAAGATAGCAAATAAAAAACTTTTTTTTTTAAATAACAACATAAGTTGACCATTTACATACAAAGGTCTCTGCACAGCGAAACGGTGCTGACTCAGCATAACAATGAGGCATTTGTATTATAAAAGTCTAAATCAAACTGTCTACTTAGCGAATTAAAGCTTTGAGTCACTCGAGTCATAAAGGTATTTCTACGGTAGTTCGTACGAGCTAGCGGAACAGCAAGAGCTTGTTGATACCGTGAAGTTGAGCGCGGTACCCTTAACGGCCAGCGCTGACTGCCGGCATGGCATGGCAAAGGATTTCGGTACAGATATAGCATTTTTAATTGTTTTACCATGCGTATAGAATTCATTTTACTTCATTTTGACACAACGATGCCGACGTTCTGTCCTACCGCGGCCTCTCTCGGCATCGTTGTGTCAAAATGAATTCTATTCGCATGGTAATAAGATTAAAAATGCTATATCTGTACCGAAGTCCTTTGCCATGCCATGCCGGCAGTCAGCGCCGGCCCTAAGTATCCTAAACCTCTTTTCTAATCATTTCAGCTAATGTAAAACTGGAGAAAAATGATAGCGACTCAAATGACGGGGCTGCCGATGATGATATGGAACAAGGTATGCAATCAATCACTATCACAGCTCGTTTATAAGAAAGAAATAACATACATACTCACGGCTATAAATCTCATTAAGGGATAGCCAGGGCTCTAGAGCTAGAAACTCTTCAGCCACATTTGGAAGTTGATAGGGTGTGAGATGATAGAAATAAATAAACTTTGGTGATGAAAAAAAACCATACTTACCTTACTAATTTTAACCCTTTAGGGCACTATACTCAACCTTTTTTTGGAAGGGGCCACAGACACGCTTCATTCCTGGTAGCCCGGGCCGCAAGTAAAAAATAATTAGTTGTATAAATGAAAAAGTAATATCAACCTAATTTTTTATTCAGATGTATACTTCTATATTAATAATTTCGTCACGGGGTTCGGTAGACTCGATCGGACCTTACCTTAATAAAACATAAAAAATAATGATTTTGAGTCGACAACACTATCCGCAAAATTCGGACTGTCGAGTATTTAACTAAATTCTAATGGTGCTGACAGAAAAATTTCAGTCGCCATTTTGACTGACATAAACGTTTTGTTTCATAATATTTTTCAATCGTTTCGCAAAGGGCACTTTTTTAAAGGAGGTTTCGATCGAGTCTACAAAATAAGCATAAAAATAAAATTAAAGTATCTAAAAAACCATCGTTTTGGTTTTACCCACATTCACCATCGTTCCCTTTCTTACAAAAGACTCACATGCAATATTCATCATCTCTTGCAACTCTTCTGCCGATGATGCAAGTAGCACTTGATCGTCAGCGTACAAGAGGCATTTAATGACGAATCCACCCATCAAATTCCAATGGTTCCCGTTCAATTACCAACTATATGAAGGGCACAAAATTTGAACTTGTTTACAAATAAGTTGCAACCACCAGGTGGGCCAACCAAAAAGCCTCCGCGGGCCGCACGTTGAGTATAGCTGCTTTAGGGGCAAAATTTGTTCTTTTCCCCTAGATAAAAAAGTAATTTAAAACTTACGCAAAAATTTTCATACTTTTAATTCCAGTTAAAAATCGCCTTAATGGTTAAAACTCCAAAATTATTTTCTTTCATAACGTAAACGTTCACGCCGTTTATCCCCGAAGGGGTTGGCAGAGGGACTAATACTTCTGATCATTACTGGACATTGCCACCTGGTGTTCAGAGTACCCACGTTTTGCATGGACAGTGTACTCACGTGATAGGGGGCAGGCCTACCGCCGTTTCATATGATTACACTGTTACATGACAAAATACAATTTAGCAATGTGGGTTTCCTCACGCTGTTTTCACTTACCGTTAACAACCAGGATAAATGAACTAAACATATGACTTTAGAAAAGACAAATTTAGGCTCGAAATTAACCACACATATGACTTTATAAAAGACCAATAGGTGTAGGTTCGTCTGCAGGATAAGCGGTTTTCTACTCATTGATCTATCACGGTTGTCAAATAATACACATAAAGTAACACAGATAAAGTTAGGCCTTGGAAAGGTAAGGGATACTAATAAAACGATATAATTTCATAAATACATACAAACATACATACATATACTCACGGCTATAAATCCCTTAACGGGGTAGACAGAGCTTTGGAATGAGAAATTCCTTAGCCACTCTTGGAAGTTGATTGGGGAAAAGATGGTAATAATAAATGTTTTTGGTGACGGGTCTCCAACCGCATCGCCCAAAAACCACTTAAAAAGCCCCTATACTCTTAGTCGTCTCTTACGATCACCCACGGGTAGAAAGGGTTAGTGTTATTCCAAGCCGAAACTACACAGCAATACTCACGTCTTTAAATCCCTTGGAGAGGTAGCCAGACCTTCAAAATCGGATATTTCTCAGCCACTTTTGTAAGTTGTTGTGATGGGTCCCAAACAGCTTACGAACACCCATTGGAAGAAATGGGGTCGTGCTATTCAAAGCCGACACTACGCATCAAACACACCCTTAAAATAATACAAGTAAACTTGGGATACTAAATCAATGCTATATTTAATATTATATAACATACACATAAATGAGGAGCTGGCGAACAAAACCGGAGAAGTCCACTATAATAAAAAATCGTTTTTTTTAAATCATGATATCTAAAACCGGTTGCGTCGATCCCTGTTAATATTTTTAATCAAAACCTGCTCTCAGTAGGCCATATAAGGCTTTGAAAAGTGCATTTTCAAACGTTATATTATATGTTGCTATTAGTTTTTTAGCCACTGTGTAAAATTTAGTTTTGTGGACTAATCCAGTTTTGTTCGCCAGCTCCTCAAATATCACCCAAGACTAAGAAACAATTATATTCGTCACATCAATGTTGCTCTCAGCCGGGATCAAACCCGCAACCTCAGGACCAAGAACCTAGTCACCTATCCACACGGCCTCGGGCTTACGACTATATGCAACTGAAACCGTTTGAACTTAAGTGTGAAACAATTTAATTAGAATGTTTTGTTCATGAAAACCTCATGTGGGGATTATTACTAATTGATAAACGAAAGAAAAATTGACTTGATTCTATTGCTCAATTGGCAGAGCGACAAGGGCGTATACCTCGAGGTCGTGGGTTCGATCCCCGCTGGTGTCGAAATTTTTCTTTCGTTTATTTAATAGACACAATTTAATTTCAGAATTCGAGTTTCCTTTTAAGATGGAACTTCAGGAAGAGATCAAGCCTCCTCGGAAAATAAGATCAGAAAATTTGAAAGTGAGAAAACTGACGTCCGACGGGGAGACTTCGAAAAGTAAGTGAATTCGCATTTTAAGCGCTTTGCAGATGACGAGGTGGGCCGGTCAATTTCTATCCTACCAAGTGCTATCTATCATCATCCTCACAGCCCATTAATGTCCCCACCAAGGGGTTCGAGCCTACCATATAAAGGGCGATTTGGCCATAGTCCACCACGCTGGCCAATTGCGGGTTGGCAGACTAACGACTACTACCGTAGTAGTAACCGGGACCGGGTATACTATACTAGAATTAGTTCGTCCGTGCAAACTCGATCATAAATCATACGAGCTGTAGAGCGATATGTTATATCTTGGTGCACAGGATAGGTGCCTATTGTTAGCGCGTAGGGTTACATACATACATACATACACTTTGGGGTAGGCAGAGACTATCGCCACTTTGTACGATCCTGGCAAACCTCCCTAGCTTCATTCACATCCTTCAATCTTTTCATACATGCTCTTATATTATTCATACTTCGGACACCTGCCTTTTTAAGCACATTTTCTATTTCTATGTAGGACACATTTGGATCAAATAGAAAATGTGCTCGCCGAGGTCGTCCTCTACTAATTACCTTCCTCATTGCCACTATAGATCTCTTTCACCAATTTACTGTCATCCATCCTCTCTATATACTCATCTATCTCAACATTTCTTTTCCTATCTTTCTTACAATAGATTTTATCAGAACTATATTATTTTATTAGACTGACTAATGATAATCAGATTGATTTACAAATTTTTACATTAGTTTTGTATTAATTTAATGACAACTCGTGCTTTAATTTGAATATTAGCTCGAAAAATTGTAATAGTTGTGTGAAGACCCTCCGTTTCAACACTTTAGAAATCGAAGCAATGACTATAGTAAATATCAATACGTATTAATGATTGATAGTATCTAATAAGCAATCGCCTCTAGTCGATGATTCATTTTCTTATCGATAACGGGCCTGCGCCGATAATTTACGGCTATAATTACGATCGAGTCCGCACAGACGAAAAAAAATTACCTATACAAAGTATAAAAAAATCTAGTATGCAAAATCTAAAAAACTAGTATACACCCGGAGGGCAAAAAGACCGCGCCACAGGCATCGCGGGCAGACGCGGCCTTTATTGCTTCGCGGTCAAAAAGACCGTCCCGCCCCGTCGTCTGCAAAGCGCCTTATTTCATACAAAACTGTCATTATGTGATCTAATCAAAAATTAATGTTCCTTCCTTATTCATTGCGGGTAGGCAGAGACTAATGATTTCCACTTGTTCGATACTGTCTCGTGTTTTTCTAAGGCGATAATTTTCTCATGTTATTCTTGCCACGGGTGGCGTAAGAGGTGGTCAAGGGGGTTTGATCTTAGGTCGATGTGGCCGAAGAGCCATCTCCGACTTTAATTTATATTACATCCTCTTACAAAAGTGGTCCTTGATGATACTTACATAATTTCAAAATCAAAAATTTTTAGTCACTTTTGGAAGTATAGAAATGTTGGTAAAATAAAGGATCCTCCAACTGCATCGCCCAAACAATCACGAAAAGCCCCCATACCGTAAGTCATCTCTAATGCACTCGGGTAGTAATAGGTAAGTGCTATTTCTAAGCCGTTACAACTTATTTAAATATGTCATAATGTCAGTTTTACCAAAATATAATAGAACAAAAGTTTTTTTTTCATTCCATAAATTTCCTGGGAATTAAAATACCTTCTCATAGGAAACTTTACTGAATAGAGCGGAAACTAAACGTAGTTCAGTACAATAATTGCTAAACAAATTCCGCCAAAAACTGATCGTCAAAAGAAACTGTCCCCACACACTGTCACAGATTGGTTGATTCAATGTTCTGACAATTGATGGTCATACATTGGCTTCGCTTAAGTCAGTGGAAATCCACTGAACTATTTACGGATATTGACATTCTTCGTTTTTTTCCTATTTAGCTGAGTTCTCTATTAGCTGAACGCAACGTTTAACCATTTGACTAAAGGTTTGTTAGGCATTATCTATACTTATAATATTATAAAGCTGAAGAGTTTGTTTGTTTGAACGCTAGGATCTCAGGAACTACGCAATCAAATTGAAAAATTCTTTTTGTGTTGGATAGTCCATTTATTGAGGAAGGTTTTAGGCTATATATCATCGCTGCGACCAACAGGAGCAAACTATCAGCGAATAATGTTGCAAAAACGGGGATAATTATTCATACTAAGGCTTCCGTTGTGTGCGCTGCGTAAACGGTTTAATTTACCCAAAAAAAATGTATAAAAGAATTATTTCTCTTTAAATGATCTAAAAAAATGCCCGCGACAGTATATGTCTAACTTTTAAGTTTCACTTACTATAACCATTTTTATGGTAAATAAATTTGGTAGAATTTAATGCATAATTGCCATAATGTTTTATCAACATAATATTAATCTTTATCCAAATAAATATGTTGTTGATTGAGAGTATTTAATTGAGAACAAAATTGTCCTTGACATCACTTAATTTCAATAAACATCTTAGAAGATAATACAATTTTTAAATTACTCCGTAACAAAATTTACACGCGTGCATGAAGCGCAAGACAAGACTCTGCGCTGGCCGGCGAGCGAGGTCACCTGCGCGAGAAGCTTATGTTTAAGCCTTATCCTATTAATATGTGAAAGTTCAGATGTTTGTGTGTTTGTAGCTAAATGTAGACTAATTCACAGAACGTATTTAAAATAAAATTTACAGGATGCCAGATAATGATCCCAATTAATACAATAGGACACTTTTTATCCCAGAAAAATTTAGAGATCAATAAATTTTCTTAAAAAATGGTTAAACAGGCTAAGAATCAATGCTCAGCCGAAACTACTATACTTATAAACTTAAAATTAATAAAGTGAAAAATTGTGAGGACACTATGAAAAACACCTTTTTTCTCATCGCATGACAGAGACCCTCAACAGGTCAGTTAAATCTTTCAGTTTGACGACGTGAAAGTCTACACTTTTGACAGTACGAAGTCTGTGGGGTCAGCTAGTTAATTATATAGGTGACCATGAGTTTTCCCCACTTTCGATATCATTCTACTTTTAAAAAATTGTGACCTGCTCTCTTGGCTATATTTTCGTTTGGGTGTCGATATCGAGTGTTGACATATACACAAAAAATATGGGTTAGTAAAGGGTTCATCGACTAGAAAACTGTAATATTAATATTGTTCTGTACTTATCGATGTGTCAAAATCCGAATATTCTTTGCGTGCGAGCGAGACAGAAATTAACGTTAATATGGGGTAGAAGAGATACGTATGCTAATTATCGTTCTTGGCGTGAAGAGTACACCTTTATTCTTATTTATCTGTGTACTCATTTGATGTTGACAAAAGATTATTATTGCTAATAAATAAAGGAAAGAAAAATTTAGACACAGGCGGAAATCGAACCCGCGACCTCGGGTATACGTCCCCGTCGCTCTGCCAATTGAGCTACCGTGTCAATGGCTGCCAGTGCGAAATTCTTCTATCCTTTGTTTCTGTTACACGTTTTCGTTTTGTTCGATTCCCGCCTGTGTCGAAATTTTTCTTTCCTTTATTAGTAATAATTCCCACATGAGGTTTTCATGAACAAAAACATTCAAATTATGTGATAGTTAGGTGTTATCAATACTTGCATTCTATCAGAAAAAAAAGACAAGTTGCCTTCCGAATTTGTGAAAAATTCGTAGGTAGGGACGGAAACACTACTTAAAAAAGTGTAAGAGAAACAAAAGATAGAAGAATTTCGCACTGGCAGCCATTGACACGGTAGCTCAATTGGCAGAGCTCTGAATGTTTTTAAGCTGCATTCACATTTCTTTAAAACCTTTACCATTCAAATCATAAAACAAAACATACTAAGTTCAACTTGGGGCAAATAAAGTTAACGTATAAAGGAGAAAAAAAAATGTGTATCAACAAAACAGTCTTTTTTCATTATTCATTATAAATTATTCATTAGAACCTATATGCCGTATTGCCGGCTTAAAATGTCACTACCTCTTTCTACCTACGGGTGTCGTAAGAGGCGACTAAGGGTATGGGGCTTTTTAAGTGATATTTTGGACGATGCGGTTGGAAACACAGCACCTGCGATACTTTACTTCTAGCATTTTGTATCCTATCAACTTGAAAATTTGGCTGATGAGTTTCTAGCTCCAAAGCTCTGGCTACCAATTCTTGGGATTTATGGCCTTTAGTATATGTATGTTTGTAATTTATGTGACTTTTCGCAATCTCTCAAATCATGCGTCAGGCTAATTTAAATTGCGCAGTATTATTTCACTATAGCTATCTCGCTTCCATGAGTAATAAAAGAGTAAAGGGATAAAAAAGCATGCATGAGAAGAATAATGACTCGTGAATATATATATATATATATATATATATATATATATATATACGAGTCCCAAAAGTAACCTAGTGTTTAAGAAATGAAAATTATTCAGTCAGTTTTATTACTTTACTTGGCAATAAAATATAAGGAAAGATCTTTTGAAAAAGGTCTGAAGCCGCACCGCCCAGCAATCATTAGCCCGGAAACCCTAAGTCGCCTCTTACGACACCTTCACTCACTACTTCATCACTTACTCTTTATAAGTGCCTAAGTAATTTCTAATTTTGAAGGTCTGTCTTCTTCTTCTTCTCTTTCGTTTCGCTCTTGTCAGAGCGGTCGTGGTCTTCATGAGGGAGGGTCGGGGGCTGCAGTTGCCCGCCTAACTCTTTATCCTGTGCTATCATGATGACTCTCTTGGGAAGTTAGTGCAGTGGTTTCCCCTTGCCTTGCACATTATTTCAAATACGGGTATTTGAAATAATGGGGCTTTTGCCTAAAATACATACATACATACATATACTTACGGCTATAAAACCCTAGAAGGGATAGCCAGAGCTAAGGAATTAGAAATTCCTCAGCCACTTTTGGAAATGTGAGTGGGGAAAAGATGGTAAAAATAAAGGTTGTTAATGATGGGTCTCCAACCGCATCGCCCAACAATCCCTTAAAGGCCCCAATAACCGTTAGTCGCCTCTTACGTACACCCACCGGAAGAAATGAGGTAGTGCTATTCTAAGCCGACACTACATAGCAAATAGCTTGCCTAGAATGTTCATGTATTATAAATAATAATGTGTTCTGCACAACTGCAGGATCATTTTCAGCTACTATATGTTACAATGGAAGAACATGTACCTCAATATCAAGATATTTTAAAAGAAATGGTTTATTGGGTCGTTCTCTTTATACAAATACAGAAAATACATACATATACTCACGCCACACACACACACACTATATCACATAGTTAGGCGTTCTCAACATTTGCATTTTACCTGAAAAGGTAGACAAGTGGCCTTCCGAATTTGTAAAAAAGTATATTTGTAGGTAGGGAGTGCAAACACTACTTAAAAGTGTAAAAGCAACAAAGGGAAGGCCAATTTCGCACTGGCAGCCATTGTCACGGTAGCTCATTTGGTAGAGCGACGGGGGCGTATACCCGAGGTCGCGGGTTTGATTCCCGCCTGTGTCAAAATTTTCATTCCCTATATTTTATTCAAATAATATGCTCACGCCGTTCGTTTCCATTGGGGTAGAGACTATTTGACTTGTAAACCTCCAGAGCTTGAACTATATTTATAAATCCATACATGCCCTTTTATTGTTCAGACCACGGACGCCTGCCTATTTAATTACATTCTCCATTTGATCTAGCTGTGTCGTCCGTGTGAAAATATTTGTTGATAATGGAATTCATAGTATTGTAATGAAGGATTTAACCCCTCTTAGAGCAAATAGCAACTGTGTAGTAAATTTAATTATGCGATGTAATATAATAGTCTCTGCAATTATAGAATTCAGTTTATATTTTTTTGTATTTATAAAAAAAAAATCGATATCAAACACGAAAATAACAGACTTATTTGAATAATTTTCATTTAAAATGACTAATTGTAAAGTTAAGATTGTTTAAAGATTGTTCAACTTATGTTCTTAATGACGCCATCGATCAACAAAATCACGTAACATACAAATGAAGTGAAATGTTTAATAAAATTGTTGCTGATTGCAAACGAATTTGTGAAATCTAATGAAATTATTACTGCGTTGCTACATATATTGGGAATAAAAGTTAACTAAATAAGCTTCTGCCAAATAAACCTATGAATGGGATTTAAAGTTCTAAATAGAAAATTTAAAGGAAGTAGCTAATTAATCAACTTCAAGATAAGCTAGATTCGATAAAAGCTAAGGAAAAAGTGATGGGAAGACAGAAGATAACTGATGCGTTTATTGTTATAGGCGCGGGATCCGGGAACAAGAGAAAGAAAAAACGCAAACTTCACAGACACGAAGAAAGCGCCACTCCTGAAAGAACCGAACATAGAATCAACTTATCCACCATCCTTCAGCATTCGAATGCTAGCCCGTTCAGAGATAAAACGGCAAAAGGCTTCTCCTGCCTCTATTGTGCCGAATATTTCAAAAATATCAACGACCTTAGAGCTCACACCGCTCAACAAACAGAAAAGGACAAACTTAACTCAATGATAGATTACAAATTGAGCTACAATCCCATCAAAGTTGATATCACCGATTTGAAATGCTTGGTTTGCGATAAACTGATGAACGATTTAAATGAACTAAAGGATCATCTTGTTAATGCTCATAAAAAAGTCATTCATAGGGGTATCAAAGATATTATATTACCGTTTCGACTTAACGATGGTAGTAACTTTACGTGCGTGTTATGTTCTATGGTCCATATATCGTTCAAGAATTTATATCATCATATGAGTAGTCATTATAGGAATTATTGTTGTAATGAATGCGGTGCCGGCTACATTACTATCGCGGCTTTAAGAAAACACGGTAAAACTCATGCTAAAGGCAATTTTCCATGCGATTTTTGCGAGAAAAGCTATACGTCTTTGACTAAAAAACGTAACCATGAAAAGGGTGTTCATACAGCTGGTTGGCTTCGAAACAAGTGTCCTTATTGTCCAGAAACCTTCGTAAGTTACTACGACAAGAGCGAACATTTAACACAAATACACAACGAAACACCCATAACGTATCCTTGCAACGCTTGCAGTAAAATTTACAAGAAGAAATTCGAACTGAATCGCCATATAAGACATCATCATTTGCAGCAAAGAAGTTACCAGTGCGATATGTGCAAATGCAAATTCTTTTCCAAAAGGGGCCTTATAGACCACATGGCCAGGCATATCGGTTACGAGGCGGTGACCTGCGATATATGTGGCAAATCCTTTTCGAGAATGAGGACTTTGAAGGACCACTTGAAGACTCACGAAGGTGAAGCGGATTTCCAGTGTGAAATTTGCCAAAAGAGTTTCGTCAAGAAGAGCAGTTTGAAAGGCCACATGAAGTTGCATCAAGACGATTTGGAGATATTCAAGGAGTTTGAAGACGTGAAACATTTAATTGATAATCGAGTGTTGACGCTAAAACAAATAGCAGCGGAGAGTAAAAGAAAAGAAGAGCAAGAAAGAGCTAGGCCTAATTATAGTTTGTTATAGCTGTTGAAGAATTTACAAACATAACATAACATAAACGTTTACGCCGTTTATCCCCGAAGGGGTTGGCAGAGGTACCAATACTCCTGAACTCACATGGCAAGCGCCATCTAGTTTCCAGAGAAGGTACCCACGTTTTGCTTGGACAGTGTACTCACGTGATAGGGGGCAGGCCTATCGCCGTTTTGTACGAATACAATGTCACATGACTAAGTACAACTCAGCCATGTGGGTTTCCTCACGATGTTTTCCCTCACCGTTAGCAACCATGATAAATTAACCACACATATGACTTTAGAAAAGACAAATTGGTGTAGGCCCGTCCCAGGATTGGAACTCACGCCCTTCTGTTTTTCGGGCGGGTGTTCTACCCACTGGACTATCATGTCGCATTTACAAGAATTTACAACTTTTCTTTTATAATGAATTAAATCACTTCGTACTTCACTAGTGCTTGTGCCAGATCGCATTCACAACTCTTCGCCGCAAATATGCTTGCTAAAATATTAAACTAAGAAATGCTCTTAAGGCGCAAATTTTACCAACAATATAACAATCTAGTGCCTTCCTATAATAGTACCGCACCGCTGCTAGCCCTTCGGGGACATCCGGCGTGTTGTTGTTGCTGTTGCTTAGATAACTGGTATGTATCGTCACGTCACGTAATGTCGTTTCACGCTTCACGTCATTTTTAAGATCTAATCGGTCTTTACAAAAAAAACTGTTGACGAAGCTTATCTGCTATTAATAAACATAACATAAACATAAACGTTCACGCCGAATATCCCCGAAGGGGTTGGCAGAGGTACTAATACTTCTGAACATCACGTGACTTTGTCACCTGGTGTTCAGAGTACCCACGTTTTGCATGGACATTGTACTCTTGTGATAGGGGGCAGGCCTATCGCCGTTTTGTACGAATACACTGTCACATGACTAAGTATAACTCAGCCATGTGGGTTTCCTCACAATGTTTTCCCTCACCGTTAACAACCATGATAAATTAACCACACATATGTCTTTAGAAAAGACAAATTGGTGTAGGCCCGACCCAGGATTCGAACACTAGTCGTTCGCACGATAACCGAGTGTTCTACCCACTGGGCTATCACGGTTGTTAATCTGCTATTAATGTTAGCAAAAAACACCAAAATTAAAATTTGTATGATAAAAATTATATAGCATTAATTCCATTCCTATTTCTAATGAAAAATTATGCCAGAGTGTTGCGTTGTTTTGACAACTGAATTGAAAACTATTCTTATTTTAATATGAATTTAGTTTTAACCCTATACTTGACAAAGATTTTTTTTATAAAAATTTGTGGATATTTTTATATTTATTGGGTCTTTTGAATACAGACAATATATAAAAAATATAAAAAAAATAATTGCATGTATATTTTTGAAAATATAGCATGTGCCTTAAAATGCACATTGCCAGCTAGCTGAGTTATCACTGTCGAAAAAGGGTGTGCATTGAAATATACATTGTCATGTGCAGGAGAACAATAAAACAGATTTTTTTTTCAGACAATTTTTTTTATTTATGCAAAATGTAACTCAAAACTATTAAATTTCTTTAGTATCAACAATCACAGTTATTAAATAGAGACCAAAAATCAAGTCATCAACAACTGACTCAGCTTTGCCTTTATAGGCCAAGTCCACCTTTAAGAATTTATTGCTTATAAACTAAGTACGAGTTAAATTCAACGTAAACAGTTACAAAATTTCTGTAAATATTATAAATGCAATAATAAGAGATCAATATATCAGTCAAATCTACCATAATTACTATTTGACGTCTGAAATCCGTTGATCTCAGACATCAAATAGTAATAGAACATGGTGATGCTAAAAATTATAATAAAAATAAAATTGGTGTCACATCAATTAGCTGGACTTTGTGTGATAATCATAAAAACAGTTACGACCTTCGACTAAACAAAGCCGCACATTGCACTTCACACAAGTGAATTTCGTTTGGCATTTTATGCAATTCTTGCATCTACCTTTACTTGTAAAAGATGGCATGTGCCCAATTTGATCAAATCTACCACAATCAGATGTTTGAGGAGAAACAAAATAGGAACCCCTAGAAGAATTTGGCTTTTGCTTCGTTCTTTCAAAGGTGAGGAGTTCATTACTGACGTCAACTCGAAAATGCTTGAGTTTCAATCGTTTCGTATCTTTATTTTCGCGACGATAGATGAGCCATGCATTATTGACGCATATATCAAGAACCTGTGAGAACAAAGGTATATACCAACGATGTGCTCTCATTTCTGTCCGGTACAATGCTACGAGCATGTCCGCTAAATCTACTCCTCCCATGCTAGTGTTATATTCCTTTACGATGTTGGGACACGTTACATATTGTCTAGTCTTTGTGCTTTTACAGTATCGCAATATCTGTTGTACCGGGTATGAGTCAGTGTAAGTGCTGGCTGTAGTAACACATTTGTTATCAAACCACTTCACTATCGCAATTTTAGATTCATTCGAGACAACCTGGGCGAAAGATCCACGACCTCGTTTCTTCAAATTTTTATCAGTCGGTAGTTTAGCTGCAGCTCCACGAAGTCTATTTTGTCTGATAGTCCCTAAAGCAAATATGCCATATTCTTTTCTCAAATGTTGCAACAATTCCAGAGACGTAAAAAAATTATCGAAATAGAGCACCGAACAAGGTTTTTGTTGAATTGATTGAGATAAAGCTAATACCACTTTTGCTGCTAAACCCATGGCATTTTCTTCATCAGTAAATACATGATTACGAAACGTATCTTCACCGCCGTAAACTAAAAAGTCATACACAATACCAGAGACTCCAGCACGAACAAAAATTTTGAAGCCCCATTTACGTGGCTTGTTCTGGATATATTGCTTACGACTACCAGCTCGTGTACCTTTATAAGGCACCATCATTTCGTCTATGCTAAAACGATTTTCCTCTTCAATTTTTAGGCAATTACGGCGTACACTATTCAAAAGTTGCCTTACTTTGAAATATCTGTCGCCGTCATCATGTAAATTATCTGTAAAGTGTAAATACCTTCGTATTTGTTGAAATCGTTTCAAGGGCATTATATCAGCTATTTTATTGTAACGCAACTTTTTAGCCCAATAGTCTGTATAAGCTGGTAGTTTCACTATGCCCATTAATAATTGGATAGCAATAAAATCTTTAATTTCGTCTTTTGTGACATTCAATGGTGCACCTTTCATTTGCATATAATACAAGTTAGTTTGATGAAGCATTAATTCTATGAGATCGTTATCAAAGAACATTAGAAAGTATTCTAAAGGAGACTTAATTGGCTGCGATGCTGATTGTATGAAAGTTTTATCTTCAATTTCTGCTTTACCCATAAATGTTTTTTTGCAAACCCATTTTGTGTCTATTCGCTTCAGTCGCACCATTTTCTTTTTTACAATAACAGTTGTAGATTTTTTCTTCGATCGTGTAACACTAGAGGGAGATGCAATATTACTTGGACCAGCTGACGGTGAAAATTGTGATGTGGCAAGTGTTTCGGTTAAGTTTGACGCACATGGAATTGGAACAGAAGCTAATATTGATGGTGAATTTGGGCTTTGATTATGTATCATCTCGTTTACTGAAGAACTTACAGTTGTTAGACACGTAGTTTCTTCTTCACTATCTGATAGTAAATTAAGATTCTCTAATGAAGATGGTAGTGATGGAGGGTCTGAAGATATGTCAGAATTTTCAATGATCCTGTTTTTGACAATTTGGCGTGCATGGTGAAGTTCATCTTCCGAATCATCACTTTTCTCTATGTCGGAACCGGCACCAGACTTAGGTACCAACGCCAAAATTTTTAAAGATCTTGTTGAAGGCTAGAACAATAAAAAAAAATCAAATTAAACAAGGAAACAAACATTGAAATTCATAATAGTATTTTAAAAATAATATTCTATCTAACCTGGCAATGTGTCTACAAATGCACACAGCTTAGTACCAGTAAGTATGTTGAACAACTGGCAATGTGCATTTAAAGATACATGAAAGTTGAAGAAACAAAATTGCCTAGTAATCTCATTCAAATTGATGAAATATTTTATTTATTTACAAGAATAACTCTTTATGTACTTATTTTATTCATTTTTATATTATTTCTGTAAGTAAATTATACGATTTCAATAGATTTTTACCTTGTATGTGGTAGACGCACGCGCACGCTCCGCCATCTTGCAATCTACTGACTGTCTTGAGTGTTGCCAGTTGTCATTAATATTTTTGTATGCAAAATAAGGATATGTATTCTTGGAACTTGGGCAAAACTGGTAAACAACACGCGTAGTTAAGACTGCAGAATTTTAAAAAAAATGTGTGTACGTAGATGCACATTGTCAAGTATAGGGTTAAGATATTTTTTAGGATTGTTAATCATAGATGATAGAAGGTCGTTTGGAAATTAAATAAATATTTATTTACATACATTTTCATTTTATTTCCCACATTCCACAACTTAATTGTTTTTAAGTAAGATTGCTAAATGAAGATTTCCTTTATTGAATACTCACATTTTTATTACATTTCTACTAGTACAATATTGTAGTAGTAGGAAGCAGCCTAAGAACGTACCCATACCACAAAGTTCACAAAAAGTTTTTTAGTCCAGTGGCCAGGGAAGGCGCTAGGTTTTTGTCAAGAAGTCGAAATGTTCCTAATAAACTGGTGCTTTACTTAGGGTTGTCGGTGTCGCAAAAACAGTCAAATTGCGCAAGAGGTTGCTATGATTAAAACGCATTATTTAAAAAAGTTCAAGGCGATTATTATCAAAGTAAATTAGCCAAAAAATATATGAATAAAGGTGCTTCCTTTTATTTAAAGTTAATTCAAATATAGCTCGCCATTTCTCTTCTTTTATAAAAGAGGATATCCCTGAATGACTTTAGTGAAAACTAGCGGGGATTGTACTACAATTATTAATTTTATTATACTACAAGTAGTCTTTAGAAGTTAGTTGCGAGAAAGAAAATTAGCCCATTTACTATGTATAACATAACATAAACATAAACGATCACGCCGAATATCCCCGAGGGGGTTGGCAGAGGTATACTTCTGAACATCACGTGACTATCACCTGGTGTTCAGAGTACCCACGTTTTGCATGGACAGTGTACTCACGTGATAGGGGGCAGGCCTATCGCCGTTTTGTACGAATACACTGTCACATGACTAAGTACAACTCAGCCATGTGGGTTTCCACACGATGTTTTCCCTCATAGTTAACAACCATGATAAATTAACCACACTTATGTCTTTACAAAAGACAAATTGGTGTCGGCCCGACCCGGGATTTGAACACTAGTCGCTTGCACGTTAACTGGTGTTCTACCCATTGAGCTATCACGTCGTCGACTATGTATATGTTCTGTAATACAAATAATTTTGTTTATACCATGGGGGGATTAAATGTAGGATTTTGATAAGGTTAAACGAATCGTCGACACGAATTTAAGTTCAATGTATTAAATGACAATTATCTGGGTGATTACGGGGTCGTGGAGCAAGAAAGAAGCATTTAACTTACTTTCTCCTAATCATCATGATAGGTCAGGACTAACAGTACACCAGCGACTTATTTAAGTTTAAAAAAAAATAACTGCGACTATCCGAGATCATGGTCACTCTACTATTTCCCAAGTTTTTTTTTGTCAAGTGCATGGATTTAACAATCGTTGCAGTAGTTGCAATTAATATGACAATATTGCTGATGAAACATCTCACTTGCTCTGGTAGTGTTGTGTGTTTGATAGTAAAACATAACCATATCTGATCGCTCGATATTAGAAAATGGGTACGGCAGAGGCATAATTAATTTAATTTATTTTAAATCTTTGTTTCGTTATTATTTATTGTTATCGTTTATTGACTTTGACGTGTTTACACATTATTACTCATAAATTATTAAGTATTCTAACAAAGAGTTTGTTTTCTAAAAAGGTGTAATATAAAAAGTAGGGTCACCACGCATTTAGAGTCAGTAAATAAAAATAAGTAAATAACGAATCATCTTTGTTTCAATTAAAATAAATACAGGTAGCATCGCAATCATTTACTGAGTCAGAAAAAAATGGTTGGGATCACGACCCCGAAATCACCCTGTATGTTTTCTCCGACTGTGTTAATCACTTTCTACGATCCTTACAAACCACCCTCGCTTCTAACATATATCAAACTTCTCATACATGCTCTTTATCCTTGTATTTAAGTATCAATAACGTTTCTTATAATAAACAATGGAAAACAAACATCAATTTTAGTTAAAAATATTCATTGATGATGATGTCGTACATTTTTTTATTTATTACATCATTGCTGCTGTTAGGAAATTATTCAATTTTGTTTTTCTGGTGTATGTTATACTGGACAGAGCTTTTAAAAATATTTACAATTGTTTTTACATCTGAAAGTTATTACCAAGAATTGAAAGTGAACTATTGGTCTTTTGTTTATAGGAGCTCAAAAAGGAAGTTGGCTGGCTCAGAAAAACAGTGCCATCGAAGAACAATACACAGAAGTCGAAATGCATAACTTTAATGTGAATATAATCTTAAAATATTCAAACGCTGTTCCGTTCAAATCCCGAAATGAATTGGGATGGATGTGTTATTTTTGTAAACACCAATTTCAAGACCCTAAAGATCTAAGAAGCCACACTAAAACTATACATTACCTTCAGAAATACAAAAAAAGTGCGCAAGACAAATTCCGACTCCTAGCCAAGTTAGATATTCAGGATCTCGAGTGTAACATATGCTTAGAATCTTTCGAACATCTCGAGACGTTCAAAAGTCACCTGAGATCAATACATCACAAGAGGATTTTCGATATGAACGATTATATTCTTCCTTTCAAACTGACGAAAAGCAAAATTTGCTTCTGTTGTTTGTGCTCACAGGCTTTTGACACATTTAAAGTATTGTCCAATCATATGAATGAGCATTATAAGAACTATCTTTGCCTCCAATGCGGATCCGCATTTATCAACAAAACTGGACTATTTAAACATGAGTTATGGCATAAAAATAAATCAAAAGCGAACGCTTCGTCAAAGGTACATATATGCAGGGTTTGTAATGCGAAATTCAGCAACTACTATCAGAAATCGAGACATCTTGCTGAGGTACATCAATCAGAGCTTTTCAAGTGCGATGCCTGTGACAAAGAGTTCACTTGTAAATCAACATTACGAAGACATTGGCGGCAAATGCATTTAAAGGAACGTTCTCACGAATGCGATGTTTGCAAACTCGGTTTCTTTGATCGGGCTAAGTTGCAAGAACATTCTGTTGTGCACACGAGAGTTCGCAAATTCGATTGCAAACTGTGCGACAAGAAATTCTTGAGGAAGAGGAACTTGGCCAGTCATATGTTAATACATGAACGGTCTCAGATAATTGGATGAAATTTAAGTTATTTCTAAATCCGTTGTCCGAAGATTTTTAATAATTATATCTTGCTTTTTTGCGTTTGGTAACGCTCAAGGTGCAACCTTGCGTCACCACATTTTGTAATTTCCTTTAGATAGTTATTTTTTGTATGCTATAAATAAACATTTTCTTGAATATGTAGAATTTTTTCTTCCGATCCCATAATAATGCGTGCGTCGAATAGTTGTAGAACGTAACTAAATGGTTAACATATGGATTATTATTATTGTTGATCTAATTATTGAATGCCATATTCAACGACCTTATTCTCAAGAGTGCACTTCCAATCTTTACAGTTGTATTAGCATACGGATTCGCATAGAAACTATTATAAGAGGGGTATAAATACACAGGTGCTTGATTCTGCAGTAACTATATTTTTTGTTTGTGAATTAACTTCGTATTTAAACTTTAAAAGATTTTGTGTAAAAACAAAAAAGGTTCAAAGAATCCAATTGAATGAGTGCCATGTGGTTTGTTGTTGATTTGTCAGTGCTCTCATCAACAATTAAAAATTTTTTTCACTGTGTACTATTTATATTTTACAGTAATATTTGTCGCAATGGTTTGTGCCTTTGTTCTTTCAAGTTATTTCTTTGGCTAAATCTGAATCAGGGCATGCTTTTTGAATAAGTATCTTCAGTTTACCTGTAATCATATGATTTTAACGCAATGCATTTCAATTTGGTAATATATATAATATAATCACATACCAGCATTGCAAAAAGATAAAATATTCTTTGCTAAAACATGCCACTACTAATTTCATTAATACAATTAATTACATTTTGATTTATTCGATATTTATCTCGACCTTTCTTAACAGAATCAACATAATAAATAGGTAATATAGGTTTCAATAAATTGTAGATCCCAAGTGCCCGCTAAATTTGCGAATTTTCTAAAGATAGGTTGTCATATCAAATTAGGCAGTTAGAGGACATAAAATTAGCGGAAATCCTCTTGGATTCTAAATAATAAATTCCGAGAACTTTATACGAAGTAATTTAACAATAGCTTTTTACTTTGATAAGGTATAGGTCCGACTGCATAAAATAATTAACCTTTGTAGGTTACTGAAAACATCACTGCTCCTCATGCAGGACACGTGACGTTCAAATCCTGAGCTAATTTATCAAGATTGTCAACGATGAGGGGAAAACATGGTGAGAAAAATTACTGATTTCTACTTTGTCGTGTGACAGTGTATTGTACAAAGTAGCCTTAGACTGCCTCCTATCACGTCAAGAAGAAAAAGTGGGTGTTCTCAACAGCGTTAGACGAAAATGTCTCGTGATGTTCAAAAGTATAAGTTTGTCTGCCACCCCTTAACGATCTTCTATAGCGTGAACATTCATTTCAGTTGCATCAAACGAACACCCCAAAAGTCGTGGAGTAAATGCACTGGATCAAGATGTTAATTATTAAGTTGTTACTTTACTTTATATGAGAAAATATATAAAGGTGTTCAGTTTTTCGGGTTAGTTTTGTTTAGAAAAAGAACATTGAAACCAGTACAAATAAATATTTCTTGTTGGTTTTAGAGTTGGTCACAAGTTGTGTTGTGCCTCAATGCCAGAATTCAAAAACGTTGACGCCTGATAAACACTTCTTTCAAATTCCCAAAAAGAAAGATGTAAGAGATAAATGGTGCATGCTTATTGGCACAGAGCCTATGGAACATCAATCAGACCGTCTCTGCTGTGAGGATCATTTCGATGTAAGTAATTTTACCACTGTATTAGAAGCGATTTGTTGAAGTGTGGTATAATTAAAATTAACAACAAAATAAACATTATTATTTTAGGCATCAGGCCAGTCAAAAACATTTAAAATTAATATTGGATAAATATATTTTGCTTTGCGTCGACAAATATTGACAAGTTGAATAAATTGAAAATAAAGTACATTTAATTTGAGTTTAGAATTACTGTATAGTATGTATATGTCTGATATATTTGGATGCGTCGTGTGAATTTGACGTTTACGGCGCAAAGCCAAAATTTATCAATATGCCTTGGTTGAATAAGATAGTATACAATTTAAATAAGTCAACACTTGTAACATTACTTATATTTTTATTGTAAGTTTCAAAAGAACTCATTAAGATACATTTTTACAGTTACAAAACGACGTAGAAAATTATATGAGAGTTAAGATCATGGGTGGCTTTATGAGATTAAGAAAAGATGCGGTGCCACACAGATTTGCTTGTCAACGCAAAGCTTCAAAGCGACCCTCCATTGAGTTTGTTAAAAGTGATGCAACCGACAAATCAACTGATAAAAACAAAGAAAAACAGCCCAAAAGAATAGAGAACAAACAAGTTACTAAAATTGTAAGTAACGGAACAGAAGCCCGTGCAAAAGTGAAAAAGTTCGTGAAAAGTGACACTTTATTTAAAAAACGAACAAAGAAGAATGCAACAAACATTAAAAATGATAAAATAATACCTGCTGCACCTATTTTATCTATTAATGGACGAAATTTGAACGAAACAACAACACAGAAGTATCTGCCAAATATATTAAAGAAAACGCCAAGACCAAAATCTCAAGTACTGAACGAAATCGACAAAATACTTAAATATAAATTGCAAATACTAAAGGCTACTTGCGACGCAGCAAAATCGAATGACGTCGTTTTAGAAAATTTGGTACCCAAATTAACACCCATCCATTCAACAGTCAACACAACAATCGAATCTAATATTGGACAACATCGCCTCGACAAAGAGCTTGAAATTAAATTAGAAAAATGTGACGCGTTTTGGAATAATGCTCATAAAAAACTCTGACTTGAATAAGTCAAGCATATGGGAAATAAATAAAAGAATACTGACATATGACAAGTATATGTCATAGGTAGTTTCGATTTTTTAAGCAAAACATTTTAAAATACGCTATGAAATTTAATCCATAGTAATTTTTCGATTACTAAGCTGAAATATTTTAGTAAAATAGTCTTATCATTAATAATAAACTTGTTCAAAAGTTTGGTTGTTTTATGGCACATGTAATAGGTGGAAAGTTCTTTGATTCTAACCTTAACGTACAAAAAGGGTCGCCAAAATTTCTGCTTTATACACTGTGCTTATCTTTAGTAGGTCCATAAAAAATATTGCTATCGTAGTATTACCCATAAAGTAGTTTACGTCTCCCTTAACACGCTGAATGTTTTTTACTTCATTAAAATCGTTCAACGGCTAGAAGTTAATAAAATATTATTGTAATAAAACCTTGGTCTCTGATTACTATTGTATTTGTAGCTCATCTGAACTCCCATTCGTTTATGTGACAATGTGACCATCTTGATTTCCTCAAAACATGTGATCTATCAGTGGATCTGCCGTGATATGATATTTTGGGCATTAAATTCAAATGTTTTCAGGTTTCATTAATAAATCATCTCGTATCGAATTTAATATGTGAATTTTGTAATGCTCCTATGTGTTTACAAATAAAGTAAAACTAAACAAATTGTTGATTTTTTTTATAACATTCATTCATTCATTCATATACTCACGGCTATAAATCCCTAGAAGGGGTAGCCAGAGCTAACGAATTAGAAATTCCTCAGCCACTTTTGGAAGTTGTGTGGGGAAAAGATGGTAAAATAAAGGTTGTTGGTGATGGGTCTCCGACCGCATCGCCCAAAAATCCCTTAAAAAGCCCCAATACCGTTAGTCGCCTCTTACGTACACCCACCGGAAGAAAAGGGGTAGTGCTATTCTAAGCCGACACTACACATATATATATATATATATATATATATATATATATATATATATATATACAGATATTTTTTATAACCTTTGTTTTTAATCATTTGTAGTATCAGTAGAACCGCTGAAGAGTTCTGTAGTCAGAGAATGCAGGAATTATATTAAGGTCTACTTTCTTTCTGTCCTACGAGAAATGCGATGCGATGCAGGCCATGCAATGTTCAACGTAATGTTGATTTTTCCCAATAGTTCAAAATCAAAATCTTTGTAAGTGATGGGGTATGGTATGTGTCTATTTACGGAAGAGTTATCAGAAGGTTTATATTGCGATAAAGGAAACAACACACTTCAGTTCACGAATTCCCGGTTATATTAGCACGTAACAATTTAGAGGTTAAACAGTTCAATATAGTATTTATTAAAGTAAAAGTATAGTATATGTCTGGATATGAGAGCGAGCGAACGATGACTGGCTAGCGAGCGCTATACGCTCCACAGTATGACTTTCTGCTTACCATGCGGTAATGTAACCCTACATCTTCAATCGCAATATACATGACATAAAGTACATAAATTTTGACATGTATACCCTGCAAGCAAGGGCATAGCAAAATTTACTTATTTCTAAGTTTATTATCTCATTTCAATCAAAACTAACACTACTACACATTAAACTCGATAAGACAAAACACATTAAATTTAAAAGTAGAAAAAGTAATAATTAATAAAATTCAAATTACTATTTATCAATAAATCAACCATAAAAACAATCTATCAATCTAATTAAATAACATTAAATTAAAACTTCTGGTAATTATTTAAAAACTATATCACATTAAATTATACTAGTATCAAAATATTCCTTAGAATAATAAAAACAATTTTCTATTAACATAACATAACATAACATAAACGTTCACGCCGTTTATCCCCGAAGGGGTTGGCAGAGGTACCAATACTTCTGAACTCACATGGCAGCGCCATCTAGTGTCCAGAGAAGGTACCCACGTTTTGCTTAGACAGTGTACTCACGTGATAGGGGGCAGGCCTATCGCCGATTTGTACGAATACACTGTCACATGACTAAGTACAACTCAGCCATGTGGGTTTCCTCACGATGTTTTCCCTCACCGTTAACAACCATGATAAATTAACCACACATATGACTTTATAAAAGACAAATTGGTGTAGGCCCGACATAATTTTCTATTAAATATTATCTTAAAAGTTTTATAAAAGATTTGTAGTCAGATTCTTGAACAATGTAATTTGGAAGGTAGTTGTATATTTTACAGCACATAGGGAGAGGACTTGTATAATGAATATTTAATCTTTAAGGCGGTACTATTAATTTATCCCTTCCGGATCTTAATGGCAATCTTCGATTATAGTCGGATTGTGTTTTAAAGAATTGTGGATGCTTTCTTACTAATTTACAGCTTTCCAAAATATTAAGTGAACAAAGAGTTAATATTTTAAGATTCTAAAAGTGCGGTCTACAGCTGTTTGGAATTTTTATGTTGGCTAAAATTTGTATGCACCGTTTTTGCAATACAAATATGTCTTGTGCATCTGTACTATTACCCCACAAGACGACACCGTAACTTGACCTTGAATTTACATACGCATAGCACAGTTCCCATTGGGATAGTCGGAGACTATCGATCGCCACTTTGTGAGGTCCTGGCAAAACTTTCGAGGTTCATTTACATCAATCAATCTTTTCATACATGCCCTTTATAATTACAATTAATAATTAAAAATAAAATAAACTTCTAAGGGGGCCCCCATACAACTAACTTTTTTTATCTGCGGTCTTAATACAAAGTGGTGCAGAACCCTTAGTACGTGAGCCGAATCGCCCTTGGCCACCCCTATTTATTTTCATATAGCAAAGCCATTGCTAATTGTAATCAAAATCTCGTGTCTCAATATTTGCACCATAAGATTTTAATACATTTGTTACACCTCTAAGTGAGAAGAGTGGTTTTCCCGTATCTGATGTTTATTGGATCGGCGTTTAAGCAATTTGGGATTGTATTGGAAATTTTTCTTTTTAAAATCTTATACTAACCCCAAAGTAATGAAAAGGCTATCAAAGATGTTTTTAAAGCAAATAATATTAAGCAGCATCAAACACCTACTTATATACCCGGTCAAGTATTTTCTAAAATATCTACCACCAATGACTACTGTGAAATTTTCAGCGTTTATTGATAAAATATCAACACTGCAATTTCAAGCATTTACAAGTTATATACTGCAGTTTCTATTTCATCACGAGTATTTTTTCTTATAGGTTCAAGAATAACACTCGTTGCAATAAGAAAATCGAAAGCTGCAAGTTCACAAACGTGTGCGAAAAAGACGAGCCGTAGAACTAAATGTAAGTATTTATTCATAAATATATTATAATTTTCTTTTTTCATTGTTTTCTACATAATACGGCTTAGTGTTCCTCCATGTTCCATTCTAAAGAAACTTTATACTAGGGGTTTTGTCAACAATTTAATTGTCTTAGCTTTAATTTCTAGCTATGCATCTATTAGATTAGATAGATATCTAAGTCATATGTTTTAACGAAATGACCTTATAGAATATAAGTTCGTCATAATAAATTAAATTTTTTAATAATTATAATTAAAAAAAAATCGCAATAGTAAGGAAGATAAAATTTATTTTTACATTCGTATATTTTTTTTAACTGACATTACGTAAACTAACTATAAATGTATTATTTTTTCAGCTGAAACGACTACAGAAAGGAAGATTAGAAAAAAAGTTATAAAAATCGAAGTTGATAAAGACATTAAAAAAGAACCTTCAAATAAAGGGAAAAGGAATGTAATAAAAATACAAAAGGATGATTGGGGTGATGCTAGAAATTTTAAGTTGCGTAGCCTCCCGTCTTCGTCGAAGAAATACAAACATTTGCATAATATTCGTACCATTCTACTTAATTCAAACGCAAATCCGATAAGAATACTGTATGCTTCTGGAGTTGGTGAAAAACAGTACGGATGTGCATTTTGTGTTGAGAGTTTTCATGAGCCATCTGCACTGAGAGAGCATCACCAAGAGCATGACAAAAATGACTTTGAAAGCTTCAAAAAGCACGATTTTTTAGAAAACTCTTACATCGTACGGCTAGATATCACAGATCTACAATGTAAAATTTGCGTCGAAAGTTTCAACAAACTTGAAGACTTAACACATCATTTAGTAACGACACACAACCAGACATACTTCTATGATATTAAAGACCATATCATATCAATGAAATTCCCGAATAACGAATTGATTTGTTTTCATTGCAACAACGAATTCAATACGCTTAAGTCATTGATATCCCATAAGCATATACATTACAAGAACTTTCTTTGTGACCAATGTAATTTAGGTTTTGTCAACAGACATTGTTTAAAGAGCCACGCGAAGATACATGATGTTGGAGAATTCAAATGCAGTTACTGCGACAAAATATTCAACACCAAAGTAAGAGTTAAATCACATGAAAAACAAGTCCATTTACTGTGCGGGGTACCAATGAAATGCCGTCATTGCCCTTTAAGATTCAAAAGATATCAAGACCAACTCAAACACATGCAAATGGAGCATGGGCGTTTAGTTGTTAAATATATGTGCAAAGCTTGTAACGTTGACTATAAATCTAAAACAGCGCTGACGACTCACATCAAGAAAGATCACTTGATGGAGAGGAAGTTTGCCTGCAAGGATTGCGACAAAAGGTTCTTTTCCAGCAATTTACTTCGAAACCACGCCGTCAAACATACGGGGGAGAAAAATTTTCAGTGCGACGTTTGTATGAAAGCGTTTCAGAGACGATACACTCTGAAGGAGCATCTGCGAATTCATATGAACGATAGGAAACACAAATGCGATTACTGCGGACAGACATTCATACAAAAGTGCAGTTTGAAGAGTCATTTGAAGTCAAGGCATGACGTAGTAATTTAGTCAGCATCAGATCAGTAATTTTTAGATGTATTCATATTTTGTATTTCTAGTTTTAATTCCAAAAAGAGATTGAGTTTTGTAAACATTGGTCCCTTTGTAATTCTGAGATCAATCCTAAGGGTAAGATGATCCGAACTCTTGTACCGGTTCCATATGGCTATATACTCCATACCCTTTTAAAGTATCTTATAATTTGTTCTAGAGCATCCCAAAATTATACTTATTAGTAAGTGACACTATTTGCTACCCAACACGTTACCAACTCAACTCATGCTGTAAATCCACTAAGGGGATGCAGAGGTACTAAATACTTCTGAACATCACGTGACATTATCGTACACAGTATGGTAGAGTACCCATGATTTGCTTGGTCTATGCATCCTTATTATTGGGGCTACGCCTACTGCCGTTTTGTACAAATACACTTGACATATGATTAAGCCCAACTCAGCCCTGTAGGTTTCCCCACGAACCTTCACTGAGCTATCAAGATTGTTATACTGTACTTACTTTTATTATACCACAATTTTATATTTTTGCTGCCTAAAGTGGCTCAGGAATACTTGATGATAAATACCCAGCTACCCCTATATGGATATATTTCCACAAAATATACCATGACCATTGTTTTATGATATATACAAAGCTATCTTAGAGATTTCCCGTCCTTTCGTAATAAATATATTTCTGACTATAATGTATAATAAATATTAACAAGTTATCACAAATAATGACTTAATATAAATATTTACGTCAGTAAAGTCTTTTTGTTCTGTGTAGTGTCGGCTAAGAGTAGTACTACCTCATTTCTTTCCCCGGGTGTTTTCTGATAGGCGACTTAGGGTATTGATGATTTTTGGGCGATGCGGTTGGAGACCCATCCTCAACAGTGTTTATTTTACAATAATTTTCCCACTCACTTTCCAAAAGTGATTAAATTTTTTTTTGATTTTGTAGTTCTGGCCACCCTTTTTAGGGTTTTATAGCCGTGAGTATATGTACGTTAGACATACATACATTTGTATGTTTTTGTGCCTAAAGCGAACTGCTTCAGACGATGAAATACATAGGTCCTAGAATAACGCTAAAACAGCTCGGGGTTTTTGATCCCGGAACACATGAAAAATTAACGCAACCTTATTTTTAATTCGGTATTGATTGTCTGAAGCATTGGAAGTAAATTTAAAAGTTGCATGTTTAGTATGTTATATGCCCAAAATGGAAAAATCTCTTTTCACTATATTCTTTAATTTTCAACACATTTACATTTAATTTATAAATTCTATCGAACCATACTATCGATTACTAAATGATAAATAAATTCGAGCTGAGTACAAGTTTCTTCTCAAAAGTGTTTGTTGGATCAGATGAAATATTCTTTTATTATTTAGATCAGTCTTTGCTCTTTCGACTAGCGTCTTAGCACGTCTTTCAATTAGCGTCGTAGTGACTTTGAGTAGCACTAACCCGTTTATTCTCGTATCAGGATTGTTTAAGTGACTATTGGCTAGATACCCATCATTGATGGCGACGCTGTGGGGCACGTTGTTGTCGATGACAATACTGATTCCGAAGATGGGGCACTGGTGGCGGTGTTCGTCTCATTATCCTGGACCCCGTTAGCTCCCCGTGAGTTCCTTGCAAACGAGAATAGCCTGACCAGTTTTATTTTATTTTCTTTGGGGGACTTACAGCCAAATTTCCAAAATGAAATTATTACTTAGAAAAAAATTGGCCAATAAAAGCTCCCACATATGCATAAAAATGAAGAACACCGAAAACAAAACAGAAACAGAAGGCTCATAGATCGATGAACTTAACATATTAATAAAACAATACCTACAGTAATGCACCCAATGCATTAATGAATATGATGAGTCAATAAACAGCAACCGATAAATTCGAAAAACTAAAATTTAAAGAAGTCTTTTGCAAATGATCGCTTTATGTGAGTTATGCTGTTATGGAATAGATCCAAAATGAATTTATCATAATAAGAATTAAATTCATTGCAAGATCTGATAAGATAGGCATTACGTCTGTAATTTAGTTTCCCTGTCCAATTAACTTCCGGGTTCCCAATGTTGTTTAGGGCAACGCCTTGGTACTCATATTCATTATCTACAAACCAAGGCCTTGATTTTTAATCGATTTTACTTTCTTATTCTTTTCTTGGAAATCAATCCTGAACAGGTTTGCACTCTTCGTTTTGTATAATGCTTAATAAAAAATCATAAAAATTTGAGACATGCAACTTAATTCTCTGTTGTCTTAATTTGTTCTAAATAGTCTGCACGCATCAGACGAAATCTTTTCTTCCTAGTTGGTTCGTTTCGATTCGTTTACAACCTTCGGAATTACTAGATTCAGAGTGGGTAATTTTAATAACTTGTAGGAATAAGAAATTGTAATTAAAGTTCTTTTTCGTTCTTTGGAAAGTTCATTTACTAGAATTAGGGTCCACCTCGTGGCTGAATCCGGTAAAATATTCTCATTAAAATTAAGACCAGAACCTCTGCTGGCATGGCAGGTCTTATGTTTCTGTGACATGGTTTTCTGTAACAATTGAAATGGGTTATTTCAATGAACACTTATTAATTGCTGTGTAGTGTTTCTACTTTCGGTAAGTGATTTTTGGGCGATGAGGTTGGAGATCCATCCATCATTTCACCATCTTTTCCCCACGCAACTTCAAAAAGTAGCTCATCAGGCCTTGACAAGTTTATTTTCTTATTCTTGTCTCTTCATATTTTTATCTTCTAATATTTTTGTAGAGAAAAGAAGTTATGACTGCTGCTATAGCAGCTGTTCTTCCTCTGTTAGATACTTTTCTTTGTTTCTCTGGCACTGGACTTATGGCTAGCGGAGACACCAGACGCAAACTGCTACGAATAAGCTCAGAAATCGAAGGTTCAGGTTGTAAATTAGTAGTTTAAGTAAATTAGAGCTTGACTAGTTTCAGTTCTTGATTCCAGCGGAGGGATATTGGTTGTACAACCGTCTATTACAGCATTTTGTTGCGCAGCAATAAAAGTCCACATCACGACAGACATTTTTATTGAAAGGCCACAATCCAGTGACTTTGAACCAGTTGTACTTTCAAATAGGATTTGCCAAACAGCTCCACAATATCATATGGACTAAGAGGTCTGTTATTGTCTCTAATCCGCATGCGTATTTCCTCACTATAGTGTGTTTTTAAGGGCCCCATGAGAATCTTATATAATAGCTGCAATTTATGAGCCGTATGTGGAGGTAACGAAACTATGTCCACTTTGTTTTCCCCAGCAATATCTATTATATCGATGTTGTGAGTATAACTATAGAGACTATCTAGTATCAGTGATGATGCACTGACCGTCGCTATCCAGGGTTTTGGGAGATCAGGAGGGAATAATAAAACTAGCTTGGCAGCGTCTTAATACTTCGAGGTTTATATTCGGAATGTCATTTTCGATACTTGGGCACTGCAAGTGCCCTCTGTACATAAATAGCAGAAGCTTCTAGAATACATAACAAATCGACCGTTAAACTGGTTCTCTATTATTTCGAATGATCTGGAAGAAACAGAATGTTCTAATGTTCCTAACGGTTATTTTACATTGATCGAGAATATTCTATATTACATAAATACTTCATTTACTACAGGCTATAGCGACATCTAGTGAGCAGCAACAAGATCTATCTTAACATATCAATATGCCTCTTGACGGTTTTAATGTCCATACTTTCACACCAGATGTCGCCACCTATCAAATACAGTCCTTTAATTATAATCTTTTCCAACCCTTTGGGAAAGGCGCAGCACTATGTTATGATAGTGCGGCTTAACAATCAGTAAAACCCTCGATTCAGGAGTTGGGTTGGTGTGTTGAATAAAGCGCTTGAACCAGTCTAAAGAATTTCATTTGTATCCACCCTGATGGATGTGCGACTCTGCCTGATCCTGGAGGACAGCTTCCCATTAGCTGAGCACTCATATATTTTCTGGGAAAAATAATGAACGGTGGCACAAAATGACCAGTAGCATTCATACAAACAATAATTGTCATCAGAGACCCTCTTTCTGCTGAAGTCAGTGTAGCCACCTTTACCTTTGTAGCTGATGATTTGTGGTATCTTACTTTGTGCTATTGTGAGGCCTGATTCATCCACGTTGTAAATACGATTTGGTGTATCGTTATTTTTAGTGTAAAGCTTTTCAAGGAGGTTTAAAAAGGCTTCCACTTTTTCTTTACCAAAACCAAATGCTCGGGCAAATGATGTACGAGATGTTCTTCCTATCGTAAGTTTTTCTTTATGACGATTTAAAAATAATTTGAGTCACTTTTTTCCAGCCATACCTGATTCACCGAAGGGATTCTGCAAATTGCGCTTTGCTAGCATGAACGCCATACGGCGAAGATCAGTTCTTGTTAAACCGTGAAACTTGCTCTCCATTATTAGTATGTATTCTACTAGCTGACGTTCAGGTTCGGAGCCTAAAATAGTATTTCGTCCTAATGTAGTAGCCGTTGCCACTTCTGGAGACAAACAATACATATATTTTTTAAAAAAATAATAGCAAGTGACTATCATTATGAAATACTAAGACCTATTAATGGAATATTTCATAATGAGACACCCACGACTGTCCATATTTGGATTTTTATACTTGTTCAAACTCTTCCCAATATTTTTTGAAGCCACAATATTTGAATGACAAAAGATCACGAAATGGTGAAATAAGCATAATTCCGATATATTAATTAGTATAACAGTTTTGTATACAAACATAACAGCTGGTAATACTCATTTATTACTTACCTGTAAAATTTTCTGTACGATAACAAAATAGACACACAAACTATATAGACATTACTCTGATTACTTATCAGACTACAAACTGGAGAACAAACTCATTCAGTGATAGAACTTTTTTTTTGAACTGGTCTTGCATGACAGTTGTTTTTTTTTTGTTTCGTTCTATAAGTTGGGTTAAAATTAAGCTAAGAAGTTAATTCACAATGCCTAATGGATATTCCTTGCAGGGGATAGGAGTGCTAAGCTCAAAATGAAATACTGCACTTTTTGGGATGTTTTATATAAACAATAGATTAAATTGTTGAATATATTGCTTCTAAGAAAATATCCCAAAAATTTCCATATTGCCTGGATAACTAAATTTTTAATTTTTCTTATCTTAAAACTAAAAACAAAATGATACTTATTAAATTATTTATTTTTTGTTTTTTTATTATATTTGTCTTATGCTTGTTTTTGCAGAGCAGGCAAAGATTTATTTTTTAATCTTATGACGTCCCTTCAAAATTGTATTAATTGTGCTACACCAGTTTCATCGTAAACCTTACAGTGACATCTATGAAATGGTCTAGAACTTTAGTTCTATGCTCGGCACAGTCAATGAAATCAAATAAATACTTAGATAAAATAATTTGTTTAATAGTAGCTGAAACATTATTCTGATGAGCATTTTGTTTCAAGTATTCATTTGATTCACTAATGACTGTGCCGAAACACCGTACAGCACTTTCAGAAGGGTGGCTAAGGCCTGTTTAAAATTTATTGAACTCCCTGTGAGATATCCAGTCATGTACACTGGATACCGTGTCGGTTTTGAGGCTTCTTTTACAGGATTTGCATTTATTTGTTTCTAAAATTTTCCTTACTACCCATCCGGTGGTGTAGGCCCTCGAGTGAATGTTAATTCGTTCGCTCCGGGACTGTTCTAAGACCATTTCATTTTTTGGGCGACCCGGTCTAATATCTTCATTATAATCATTAAAGAGTATTATATTTAATTGAATAATTGGGTCGGCCGAGTCATCCTCAAAGTTGAAAAAATCACTATGAAAATTTATTATTGTAGTAATCAATAATGACTTAAAAGTGCAGTTGAAACCGTGGCAGTTTGGGTCATTGTTTCTATAATTGTATGCTCTTACTTGCCCAAAGAAATTTTCAATTGTGTCAGAGCAAAAATATCTCGGTCGCATGATTATTGTATTTAGATTTTTGAGAATCTGCCACAGTCTCTGGTAGCTTTCAATTGTACTAATATTTTTTTTTAATGAAGGCAATGACTTCTTAGCTCCTGATGCATCTATAAAAATGATTGGTTGTATTTTTTAATAGCTTCTTCCCAAAACATGTGATGGGGCGATCCTTCACTGACGGCTGTTCTTAGTGGTTTTCCTTTTTTAGCTCTTCGTTTTTTCTTCTTTGCATTTTGTGATGCAGCACCATTAACTGTTGAAATATAGTACTGGCCTGCTAGGCTATTAGCTGTACAATGTCATGAGTTGTCACATTTTAAATTATTGACACAATAAAATTATTAAAATATCAACATCTCGTTTACTATTTTCACACGTTATCAGCACGAACTACGGCAGCATTTTTCGGGGCTTTGATCCAGCCCATGTACTTCTTCAATGATGTCTCACCGTTCAGGTTAATTAGCAATTCTTTTGCTACGTAAGCAATGGACTGGAACAATGTAGATCTTGCAGTTCCTAGAGACTTATTGAATCCAAAGTATTGATTTCCACCAACAAGGGCGACAGCTGCAGAGAAATTCGTTATTTCACCACCAGTCAGAACATTTAATTTTGCCCATGGGAAATCTGGGTACTTACGGATCGCTCTACCAATTGTAACAAACGATGTCAAACCAGAGTTAGTTGCTTGTTGTAGAGTCAACCTAACTCGAAGAGCTACCTCGGGAATGTCGTCCAACCACCGATCCAAGATCATGTGAGCATTATCGGCAGTAATCTGTCCACCATAAAACTTGTAAACTAGCTCAATTATTTCTTCGTCCAAGTTAGCAGAATATTGCAGATCGTCTTGCAGACCATTCGTGATTTTGGTAATGAAATCTGCAGTTACGTTACCTCTCTTTGCTACCGATACGTACAATGTTGTAAACAAATCTAGGGGCTTCATTGATTGATCAGTATTACTTTCCAGTAGAAGGTAATCGCAATACCTGACACCATATGTATTCAGGAAGTCTGCGTCAGTAATATCATCATCAATTTCGGCATACTCTGCATCTTGTTCATCAGCAGGAACTGCATTATGAGCTACAATGAATTGGTTGAGTGTTCGACCTCTATTTAAGGCAGTTTCATTAAAGTAAAAGTAAAGTAAAAATACGTTTATTAAAAGAAATACAGCATTGTCGATTTACAGGGGTTCCCAAACTAGGCACAGCCTGTCTCTTGGGAAACCAATTAAATAAATTATTGTGATATAATCTGCGCTTTAGATATAAACGAGTAATAAAAAAAAAACAAAACAAAACAACAGGAGTAAAAACAATAATAATTAAGAGTTATCCATTATGCATGTAGTATATGATGATGCTCTTAATCTTATCGTTTGCTTCATTTGGACCAAGGAAGTGGGTTGTGGGGAGCACAGGAGCCAGCAACTCACCTATGCTGACTGCCTTGATGTGTTGCATAGTCGGCATTGGTGCATCTCTCAGCAAATAAGCACCATATGTTAGTAGCAACGCCCAACGGCTTGCCTCAGCTTCTGTTAATTCTTGCTTGTTTACGTAGATTGTTCCATGTCTTGTCATTAGCTTACGGATGAGTTCGTCTTCTTTGAAAACTCTTCCTATCCTCTCCCACCGCCATCCACGCTGGTGGCGGCTGGTGGCCATATTTCTTCAAAGGTATACAACTCAAGTTACTCAGCTGACCACAAACTTTACTTAAACGGCTCTACAAAAATACTGTAAAAGAAGTGTTTTAGTAAAAATATGTTCTATTATATCTTCTATATTCTTGCCTATGTCAGCTAAATCCTGAACTGCGCTTAATATACCATTGATGTAGGATTCGACATTTTCGAAACCTGCGAGACTTAATCTATAGAGTCTCCGTTCAAGAGCAAGTCTGCGACCCATTCCATTGTCCTCGTACGCAATCCTCAAAGATCGGGACGGAATAAAGAAATCACAGATTATTTGAGTTCTCAAGGTATTCAGCACCAAACGACCGCGCCCTATAGCCCTCAGTCAAATGGTTTAGCGGAGCGTACAAATAGGTCGATAGTGGAGAAGGCTCGCAGCATGTTAGCTGATAGTTCGCTTTCAAAGGCTAACTGGCAGGATGCTTTTGATTGTGCTGTATATCTGAAAAACACATGTCCTCATAGCGCCCTGAACTTCCAAACTCCTTATGAAAAATGGTCTGGTGAAAAACCTAATTTAAACCATTTACGAGTTTTTTGGATGTAGAGCAATGGTTCATATTCCATCTTGTACTAGAAGGAAATTAGATCTTAAAGCTGAAGAACAAATATTTGTTGGATACACAGATGATCCAAATACGTATTATTTTCGCAATCCTTCCTATCCAAGGAGATTAATTAAATCTCGTGATGTTTCTTTCTTCGAGAATCGTTTTTCTAGAATTAGTGATGGTGGTAATACTAATAATATTAACCCTGTTGTTCCTATAGTTCTTTCTTCGGATAATGATATTAATCATGAAGCAGTAGAAACAGCAGAGGATGAATTAGTTGTAGAGGAAGGTACGGCTGAAACAAACTCATCGCATAGCATATAGATACACGCTACCATTTTATTCGTGAGAAAATTATGGATAACATTGTACAGTTTATATATACCCCTACTGAAGAAAATTGGGCTGATATGTTAACAAAGCCATTAAGTCACGTTAAGTTTAAAAGATGTGTTTCTAACGTACTTCACGTAACTTAATTTTTATGTTTTGTTTTTTTTTGATAGCCTAGTTTTGTTATTTTTTTTATTTTGTAATCTTCAATTTTGGGCTTTCGATTAAGAGGGGTGTGTTGAAATATAGTACTGGCCTGCTAGGCTATTAGCTGTACAATGTCATGAGTTGTGACATTTTAAATTATTGACACAATAAAATTATTAAAATATCAACATCTCGTTTACTATTTTCACATTAACACTGTCAAAGAGTTTATCAAAGAATGATACAGTTTCCGCTGTGTTTTTTAATGTTTCACTGACAGATTTGCCATCTGTGTAGTGTGCTGTAAAATATAGAATTATTTATTTTACATCATAAGTTTACAATCAGGTAAAGGTAATTTATAAGATGGTATAAAGGTAGTTAAGAATACAAAATATTCCAGTCTAATTTTGTTTGACGTCATAGTAAGTTTTGTATGGTAAAAGAATTATATAAAATTATTAATGAGTTATAAATAACTTATATTATAACAGCCTATCGCCCGATTCCTGAATTGAGTATTCCAGCTGAGAACAACTTAAGTATCGTTCTGTCGCGTTGAAATCTAAACAACTGAATGAGACAAAATGGTACTTAAGTCGTTCTCAGCTTGAATACTCAGTTCAGAAATCGGGCGTATACTTACTGAAGTTTGGTGTGTAGGCTAGAGCAGAAGCTTCCGTATTGCTCAAAACTTTCACACAATTCTTCACCTAAAAGAAAAATACAATTTTAAAAATATATCACGAAAACAGCAATAGTAAATGGCATTATCACAAAAAAGTAGTTCAAATAAATTTACTTTCATCTTCTTGATCTTATCAGGGATAATATGTTGGTCGTGAAGTTTATGCAGCTAGATTCAGTATGGTTGCAGTCAGTTTTATAAATTTCAACGATAACACTCCATTTTGATATTTTACCATCCATCACAATATCCTTTGTTAAAAAAATATTTCTTATGCCTTTAATAAAGTGTGATGGATCGTAAAAAATTACAAGATTTACTCCACGTTTTGTAATAGTGTTATCTGAAATTAAAAATAAACGGTTTTTAAATATAAATGGAATGAAAAAAATAAAAGACAGTTTGTTGTTGCCATTTATAAACAGCTCCTCTTAGCATAAATACAAGGGCCTGATCTGCGAATTTCCTTTTTTTTCTTTTAGCTCTACTAATCCACTTATATTGTCCTTGTGCTTATTGTATGTCAAAGCTGCTTCCAAAGACATCTCATCAAACACTACCGAACATCATTTCTTTTTGTCATCCCACTGATCAACCTGTAACAACATTTCAGCATATCATATAGGCCCTTACAAATAAACCACATACATATACTCACGGCTATAAATGCCTAGAAGAGGGATCCTGAGCTAAGGAATTAGAATTAGAGCCACTTTTGGAAAGGTGAAAGTCTCCAACCGCATCGGCCAAATATAATAGTCGCCTCTTACTTACACCCACCGGAAGAAATGGAGTTATCCGATTCTAAGCCGACACTATGCAGCCTTACAATACAATCAATCACAATACAACTTAAATTGTATATTAAAAGTCAAAAATACAGCATCATATAATAATTTCAAAAAAAATATGTTACGTACCTCCTTTTTAAGTAAATCAAAAACTTTTGGACAGATCCCAGTTTCAATATTAAATTTAGATATTAACTTATTGAGAGTCGATCTAAATGGTAAAATAAATATTCTGTGTAGAAAGCGATACCCTCTAGGGCTTTGCTTCATAATTGATAGACCAATCAACTTCTCTTGCAATGAGAACCGTCGCTCTTTGTTTTCCTTCTTTCCGAGTCTCATATGCGTTTCCATATTTTTTTTGTATAAGGGTTAAAATGTATGGTCAGATTATCAAATGATTCAGATTTACTAAATCTTAATGCTCTTTTGGCTCTCCTTAAGTAATCCACTTGCCGTTTTGACTTTAGCCATTCTGAATATTTTTTTTGACCTGTTGGTGTCAAATGTTTAATGTTATGTACAAAGCGTCGTTTCTTCTTTTTTAAATCTAGACAACAATTTTATATGCATGAGCATGAGAGAGCATAAACAAGTCTTAGCTTTAGTTTAGAAAGAAAACCATAAGGGAGCTGTTTAAAACAATTTAGAATTAAATATGTGAAGGAACCAATTATCAGCACTTTAAGAGTAGTCCTGACTTAAGCCCTTTTATTTATGTGTATGTAATATGTTCGGCTGTTCGGGTGGCACGGGAAGTGCATGACAAATTTTTGTATGTTTTTTATTGATTCTCTTTTTTGTTTTTTTTTTTATTTTTTTATTTTATAACTATTTTATTTTAAATGTTGTTAAAATTAAGTTCTAAAAATTTATGTTACTTGTTCTTCTTGTGCCTACAAATGGCGAATAAACGTTTTTCTTTCTTTCTTTATACAAATACTTTTCTGGAAGAGATCGCTTTTAGCGATAAGACCGCCAATTGTACCTCACTGTAAACTGTTTGATCATATTATTATATTTGTAAATTTTTGTTTGATGTGCAATAAAGTGTTATTCTATTCTATTCTACTTTTTTGTCCATTATGACGAATTTAATATAATTCTCAATTAATTAAGTAAATTATTTTTATCGAAAAAAGTATTCTGGCTATATATTTATATTTTCTGAATTAGAATTTTAAAATTATCTCCAGTTATTAGCACCATGATCACCATTTATGAGCATAGAGTGGGCCAAATATCAGCACCATCACCAAACATCATCAATATATAGTTATTAATGAGTTAAAACATTGTTTTATTAGAATCTGTATTATTGTTTTTTTTAATAATTTACCCTGTTAATCGAAGTATCAGAAAAAACTATTAAATTATAAATACTTTAAACAAAACTATTAAAATCAGACAGAGCTTTCCATATTATATTATTATGAAGTCTATACCTATATTTAGTTTTAATTATTTAGTTAGATAAGTTAGTTAGGATAAGTTTTGTTATTTATTAACTTTTAGAGTAATTTTACACAATATAATGGCACAATAATCACAGTATAGGTATCAAGCATCACAGAAAATTGGCTATTATAATGTTGGAAGGATCCATAATCTTAACAAAGTTTAACATAACAATTATGTTCTACCTATGTATCTAAATACCTAATAATGTTCAGACTTGTAGTTACATCTCACTTGAAACTTATTAATAATTAGTACTTAAATACCTATATAGGAAACATTAAATTGCAGGTACCTATTTGGTTTGTATATCACAATTAATCTTCAGACAGTATTTGCTCTAATTCTAATAAAGAGTAATTTTTCTTTCTTTTATTAGTTATTATTTTGTCCAGTGGATCACCAATTGCCTTGACATCTTCTTGACCAACTTGAATAGACCTAGTCTCGCTTGGGGGATTTAGTGTACCTAATGTCCGAAATAATTTGGATCCTTTTATGTGGTGGAAACTTAGACTCATCTTCAGCTTTTCGTTTTATGTTAGATGGGACATCATGAATCATTTACCTGGTGTATATAACTTTTGAGTCTTGTGCGGTTGAGTCTTGTGTGGTTGAGTCTTGTGCGGTTGAGTCTTGTTCTTGTTTGGTCGAGTCTTGTTTTTTTGTTTCTTTGATTTTATTAGCTTTTGTCTCTTAAATTTTTGTTTTATCAGTCTTATTTTTTGTAGTTTCAGCTTTCAATTTCTTTTTATCCAGTTGTTTTAGCAACCTGTTTTTCTTTCGTGACTCCTGTTCTTCCTCTTTAAGTTGTTTAGCTTTTATCATTTTCAGTTTTCTGTCATTCAGCTGATGTAAGAACAAATGTTGATCGTTGTACATTCCTCACACCTTTCCGTTCAGGCGTTTTTTCCGTAATCAATGCATCCTGTAACTTGACTGGACTCAATAAAAACGATTGATTATCAAGATAAACCAACTGACTACTTTCAATACAATCGTCATTCTTTTTTTCAGGTGCTTCATTCGTTATCACGGTGTTATTAATTTGTTTTTCATTCTAGAAATTTTCTACTAATATTACTGGTAACTGATCAATAGATAGAATTTGAATTTCTTTGATATCATCAATCTGGGAAACATCTCTTTGTGAAGTGGACACATCAGTTTAATTTTATTCAAAATATTAACATATTTTTTTAAGATTCTCTCTGGTTCTGAAAAACTTTTAAGTGGCATCGTTTTAAGATATGTAATTTGCTCTTGCCCAACGATTTTTTTCAAAAGTCTCAGCTGTCATAACAATTTTTGGCGGTTTTAATTTGTCTTCAATTAGACCTTGAGAAAGGATAGCGGATATAGCAAAATTAGAAGCGTCACACGTTAGGATAAAAGGTACAGTGAAATCTGGATATGCTAGGATAGGAGCTTTAGTAAGTTTTTCTTTAAGGATTTCGAAAGAGAGTTGTTGCTCATTGTTCCATTCAAAAGCTACATCCTTTTTTAGTAATGCTGTTAATGGTTTGGCTAATTTGGAGAAATCTGGAATAAAACGTCTGTAGTAAGAGACGAGTCCTAAGAACGATTTTATATCCTTAGGTGATTTATAGCGACATGATAGTCCAGTGGGTAAGAACACCCGCCCGAAAAACAGAAGGGCGTGAGTTCCAATCCTGGGACGGGCCTACACCAATTTGTCTTTTCTAAAGTCATATGTGTGGTTAATTTATCATGGTTGCTAACGGTGAGGGAAAACATCGTGAGGAAACCCACATGGCTAAGTTGTACGTAGTCATGTGACAGTGTATTCGTACAAAACGGCGATAGGCCTGCCCCCTATCACGTGAGTACACTGTCTAAGTAAAACGTGGGTACCTTCTCTGGAAACTAGATGGCGCTTGCCATGTGAGTTCAGGAGTATTGGTACCTCTGCCAACCCCTTCGGGGATAAAACGGCGTGAACGTTTATGTTATGTTACGTTTATGTGATTTGGGTTTAGGGAAATTAAAAACTGCTTTAATTTTCTCAGGATTAGGTTTAACACCGTCACTATTTATTAGATGACCAAGATAAGCTACTTCCTTACATAGGAACTCACACTTATCTGGCTGAAGTCTCTCGAAGGCAGCAGATAGATTTTTTATACGAGATGGAAGATCAGGAGAATAAATAACAATATCGTCAATATAGACATAACAACGAGATCCTTGAAGTCCTGATAAGCATATATTCATGAGTTTCTAAAAGGTAGAAGGGGCATTTTTAAGCCCGAAAGGCATCCTGATGGAGGGCTAAATCCTCCATGGCTGCTACACGTCCAGCAACTTCCATCTTCTTTTTTGGTGGGATGGATATATTTATTTCTGTAATTAATTTACCTAAGCATTTTTCGATTCTTAAGGCAAACATGGAGACTGTTTCTGAAACTCCTTGTTTGGAGTCCTGCAATTCCGATAAGAGGTGCGCATAATGCTTTCTCTCCCCATACTGATTTTTGAGAAAATCAAGAAATTGAGCGAGGTCCTCAAATTCTTTGATACTACATGTTGATTCAGCTGCACCTTCTAATTGACTGAGGATATATTTAAATAAAATTGTTTGTTGCGATCTACTTGCCAGTTCATGAGCATTCTGGCAATTTGCAATAAATGCATATAGTTTGTCTCTACTCCCATCGAAGGGTTTAATAAATTTTAATAATACATTGAGATTAATCTGTGATTCCCTCATATCTGGCCACTATTTTTATGTTTTACCACTATTTTTATGTTTTCCTTACAAACAGGTAATTTAGCTGCAGATCCCTTGTTTGTCGTACCTAGCACCACTGATTTATTTTTAGTATCAGACATTTCGATACTATATAACTTAACATACCTACATTCAAAACTAATAATTATAATACATACATATAGAAAATTTACACAAATAATAAGAAGTCGTCTCCACACTTAATATTATTAAACAACAATTTGTTTCCTATTAGAGATACTCTGAGACCGATTTAGTGAAAAACGTAATGACTCACAGAATCACGAAGAATGGAGTAGGCAGAACCACACGTTCATTGCTTGACCGTGGTATCACAAGCCAAATCTTCAAGCCTCTCTCAGGAAAAGGCTCGCAGGAACACAGGAATATGCACGACTTTATTGTGATATTTGCACTTGCACTTTGTAACATGGTAATAATATACTTTTGGAAAACGCCACCAAAATGTTATACGAGAAATAGGAATTGGGTTTTTAAAAAAAAACTATAATTCCAAAACACTTAGAATAGTAAAACTAAATTATAAAATATTAAAGAATTAGAAGATGGACACGAATTAAAAATAGGATGAATGACGATTGAGACTTGAAATAGAACTGCGCTCCGCCTTCAAGTTGGCGCCCTATATATACTAATGAAATAGTCGTGTAAGTAGAATAGGGTTGTTTATTAGGCAGATCTCTATACTACTCAGGAGTATTACAGCCTGCTCTACGCTCAGTCGAAATTCATCGTTCGTGCTAGTCACTCGTTGCGTTCTCGGCTACCTCAATTTTCGCTCGCATTCTGTGTTCTACCAATCTGTTTTATTCGCCGCAAATCACCGAAATCGCTATGGATTCGTTAGAAACGGGTCATCGTAATAATAAAAATGTGCGTTAATAGGGATTAGCATAAAAGACGTCAGGGTTACTTAAGACCATATTTTAGGCCATAATACTCGTACGGTCGTGCGATCATACTTCGCAAAGCCATTATGAATGAGTCGGAGGTAAATGAGCTCACAACTTTAACGAGAATCGCTCTTATTGTCAAACATGTAAATAATGCGCCATATCTTTTTTCGCGCGTTCTTCTAAACTTTTTGCACTCAGTAAGTTTATGATTAGTGAACCGACAGAAACGACACGTATTCGAAGAAAGTTCACTTTGCACTAGAACTGCTTGCGGTTGAGACTGATAATCAGTATTGTCCATGTATCTGTCTTTTTGAATGTTTAATAATATAACACTGCACTTTGAAATTTTCAAGAAATTGAGCGAGTAGGTCGAGCGTACTATATGTACATCGAGACGACGAGCTTCCTTTGTCATGCGCGTAGCATTAATCTTAACTATAGTCTTAATAAGACCCTTTTCTTTCTTTTTGTGGTAGTATTCACGATCTTTCTTTCGTTTTTCTTCCAGAGCTATTGGATTGCTTTTCTCTTAAACGTCGCATAGTAAGTTTTTTTGTTCTTTGCGTCTCTTTTCCTTTTTTTCATTCGCATTCCGATTCTTTTTCCGATTCCAAAGCTATAAAGCAAAACGAAAAAGTGATAAAGAAACCATATGAAAAACCAAGCCCCACATCAAACCCCACAAAGTTAGCGGGATCCAAGAAAAAGAGAGCATTCAATAAAGAAGGAAGAAGGTTAAATAAAAACACAAATATTGTTTTCAAATTTAAAACCACTGAATTCTAAGTAACAAAAATTCTGTCGAGAGAAGGATTTTTTTCGGTGGTCACTTTAGAACAGTTACTAGTAGATTTTGCTGTTGATTATAAATGTAGGGTGACCATAATGAAAATAATAGTCGAATAAATCAAATCAGTCTTTATTCATCAAATCCAATATTGGCTTAAGTATCTTAAGTAACAAACTATTAGGGTTTATACTTTCAAAAAACATATCATGTTACGAAATTAATGATTAAAAAGCGTAGTATTTGCGTTAATTATTAAAAGACTTAAGAAAGTAATTAGACATACTAACTCAAAACATTTATCTTCTTCTTAAAGTGCCGCTCCATCACTGGAGGTTGGCAATCAGCTCTTTGCAACGCTCTCTGTTCATGCATGTTCTGAACAATTCTTCCACGGTTTTTAAGCCGGTCCATTCTTTGATGTTGCACAACCATGACATCTTCCTTCTTCCTGGCCTTCTATTTCCTTCTATTTTTCCCATCATTATGGTGTGTGCGCCTGGCCTGTAGCGTTCGTGCCGCATAACGTGTCCCAAGTAAGAGACTTTGCACTGCTTGATGGTACTCACGAGTTCGACCTTTTTACGTATGCGCCTGAGGACTTCGACGTTAATGACTTTATCCGTCCAGCTAAAACGGAGCATCCGTCTGTAGCACCACATCTCAAATGCTTCAAGTCTCTTTCTCAGGTCCTCTTTAATGGTCCATGATTCACATCCATACAGAACGACGGGCCATATGTAGCACTGCAGAATGACACTCGGGCTATTTCGATACGCACGCGTATTTCAGTATCGCTCTCCCATGAGTCAGTCAGCCAGGAGCCGAGGTACTTGTACTTGTCGACTCTTTCGACGATGTTCGCTCCTATCCGCAGGTCTGCTTGCTGTAGAGTACCGCCGCTAAACATTTATAGACTCACAAAAAGCAAAAGTTACAAATTTAAAAATAAGAAGCAGCAAAATATTACTGGTCATAAAATAACAGACACTTTATAATAGATAGCATTTGCGTTAACTTTTAAAAGAACTTAAGCAAGTAATTAGACATACTAAATCAAAACATTTATAGGCTAAGAAAAAATGAAAGCAACACATTTTTAAAACAAGAAGTAGCAAAATAGTACATAGTACAAAGTTACAAAGGTACATGAGACACTATTTTTATTTGTTTGCACATGTCAAACTTGAGTGACATTTTGATTCACAAAGAACTTTCTTCTTAAAACATGCGCACCGGTTGTTTTTGCACTGGTTTTTAGCAGGTTTGCACAAACATTTACTAAAACCCTGCCCACCAGGAAAAGATTCTTTGGACACTGTCTTTCTTAATGAAAGAAGATTCTACAGGATTTCTTCGAGAGTTTTCTTTGAGGATATTTATTTATTTATTATTGAGTAAAACAAACAGCACTTAATCTATTAACAAACATTTTTAAATATAACAATTTATCGTGCCAATTATATGTTTCACAAATTTCATTAGATAAACTGAGCATTTATTTGTAACAGAAATATGTATGGACAAATAAAATATAATTATTTTTCTCTAAAGTGTGTTTCATGTGTGTTTGTGTGTGTGTGAGAGTGTGTGTGTGTTAGAACTTTAATGCATGAAATATATTGTATTGGACGAATACATAATATTTATCAAGTAGTTTCCTTAAGTAACACCGTTTTAACCTTTTTTAGTAATGATAGTTTAGTTTCCGCGAACAGATCTATTCCCTGAAACTCAATATTGTATATATTGACCATTCTGTTAATTGTTTCATATTTGTAAATCTTGTCGTTAAAACCAGTTTTTGATTACTCCATTACTTTTTCTAATTTGGTAATCACCGTTCCGCTTATCCAATAATGTTTCCCGTAATATTTTTGTAATATATGGGTCCTGTATCAATATTGGGAACGCTAAAAAAATGCCATCACTTACGTCAAGCGTTGGAAATTTCTTAGCCGTATCATTAATTATTTTTTCTGCAGCTCGTTTCACGCCCTGATGTGATTTCTTCCTTTATGATTGGATGTTTTGTTCTCTATGATACAGAAAACATAGAACATTAAAACCATAACCTTCATTACCGTTTGCTACTCCGCAAATAGTGTGAACTGGTATATGACACAGAGGGCATTGGTGAGCTCCATTAGTAACATATTTGCGTATGTACATACATATAGTCACGGCCATAATTCTTTACAATTATTTAATTTTTTTCTGCTTTTTGCCTAATATTTTGAGAGTAATGTTAGTAACACCCTTTTAAATTTATATTCCGAAAGTTAGATGTTATAGCGGACATAGCTGCACTTTCAAAATCTGTTGTAAATTTGGTTGGTTGCCATTGTGGCAACTGCTATTTAATAATTTCCAATATAACCTTCATTGCGTTTGATCATGTCAGACATGAAACAATAAAGAACCTCACCTTTTATTCGTGTTGTCGTCTCGGTACTTGCAATATCCGCGTGGATTGTATAAAGCTGTTTAAACGGTGGTGGTGAACAATTTTCAAATGTTCTCTCTCTATATTATTAATCACAAGTCGTGCTTCATTGGACCAAAATATTACGATCCTGACACTTCCATCGAAATAATCTCCTAGTAAAAACTGAACGAATTTTGAAGGAACAATGACTTAAACAATTGTTTTTAAAGTTAACTTTTGGCATGCAACAGGATTTATTTCTGTTATCATAAAGTTACGCTTTTACTGATAAATATTTTGGAATATTGGATAAAATATCAAAACCTCTATTTACCAACGACCTTTTAGTCCTTTTATATATGAAGGTTACGAGATCACTACAAGTAGCCACTTCTTGTCTGCATTTGCTAAATTGTATATCGATTTCATTTTTCGCAATATCTGCTTTACAATTTTCAACGTGACCTCTTGTTTTTAAAATATTTACATCCTGAAAATAAATTAATTTAGAACAATACTAACTTGTATGTTACCTTGACAGTAATGTTAACATCGCAATGAAGTTTTTTTTTATATTGAGCGCATTTCCATATCGTAGGCCCATTGGCAATCAATTTATTTTAATAATATTGATATCATGCATACAATAAAATTTTGCCTCCTCTTAGTTTTATGTAAACCAATTCATCTACTCCAGCCCTTATTGAAATAATTAAAAATATATTAGAAATTTTCAGAGATAAATTTCCACTGACAGATGAGAGTTATGGGTAAAGAATCATTTATCGTTTTAAAAAGTCATGGTCAAAAAATTATGTATGTCTTAATCAAAAACTTATTTCAACGCCTAATATTTAACAATAAGACATTTTTATTTCATTCGAAATTTGATGTGGTCCAGCAAATATAGAGAACTTAGCTTTTACGGGGACTGCAGATATATTTTTACATAAAAAAAAAACCGTGATACCTCCGTGGGAGGACAGCCGCCTATTATACTGAGAGACGTGGGTTCAAATACCCTATCGGGCATAAAGCAGTAACTTGACTTTATACGAACACATATCACGTCAACGGTTCATCCGGTTGAAATTCACTTTACGATACAACCAACTTAAAATATACCTGTTTTACATAAGGATAAAATGGTTATTATGGGCCGAGAGAAAACACAGCATCGCTTGTGAAGAAGCAGTGTGAACTCACCTTTATATTTGTACTTACTTAAGTGTGATTGTTGTTTTTTCCAGACATAACCTCCATGTTTGTCTATGAGCCGTCACCGCAAGGCGGGAATCGGCTGTCAATGTCATTGCTGTCTTCACCAGGCAGATATTTATTGCGATGCTGTGTTTTCTCTCGGCCCATAATGGCCCATAATAACAGTTTTATGGTTATGTAAAACGGTTATATAGCATCGCTTGTGAAAACGTGTTTGTTATCTGCTGGGTGACTAGGAAAAAGCACACGCAATGTTGAAATAAGAAATTTTTTTTTTTTTTAAAACAACTTAAATTTATTGGTACCCATTCAATGATCAACCTATGAACTTATTATAGTTATACTTCCAAAACGAAAAGAACTACTAATACTTATTTAAACACAATAACATAGAATTTTGTGACATAGTAAGGAACATTCTTGTTTTCCAAAAAAAGTCAAGAGTTATATAAACCAAAGCTAAATTGATGTATTGTCGCGTTCCTGTGTCTGTATCTCTCGGCAGTAATGGTTTCTAAGGGTTTCAACTGCTTTCCAGTTACCTCTCTCATGTATATCCTGTATCGGTTTCTTTTCTAGCCATGCTAGGAAAGCTATAGCTGAGCGGCATGATCCAGGTGACGCATTAATTCCTGCATCTTTGAAAACGGTTCTAACTAAGCCTCCTAATATTGATGTAGAGGCAGGTTTAGGAGTGCCTTTTAGGGATGTGACTTGGCTGGGGAAAAATCGATTTTTATTTATACAAAATGATCGATTTTCTGAAAATCGATTTTTTTTCTAAAAATAATCGATTTAAAAAAAAAAATATTTTATGAGAATTATTAAAAAAACTCAATAATTCAAAACACACCATCTTTATTTATTCATTTATAAAAAAACTTACATACAGACATACAAAATTACAAAACAAACAATAAATTTAAAGTAAAAGAAAAAAACATTTTTATTATGGCCATAAATAACTTGGTAAAGAATTAAGGAATAGAAGTTTGGGTAATCGTTTGACCAAGATGCGATTCCTTGTTTTGCGAACCACATTTCCAGCCTTAGAAAAAAGGCGCTCTGCTGGGTCTGACGAAGCAATTATTAGTAAGTGCTTTTTGGCTAATTTTGAAAGTTTAGGGTATGCTCCTTCGTAGTTTTTCCATACCACCAATGGGTCACTTTTTAAATCGGACAAAGGAGTAGCAATATATAAATCCAAATCAGATGTCCCAATTCCTTCATTTCTTAAATTGTTTTCTGTTGCAAGCTTTTGACGATGAGCTTGCCATATGTCGTCGGACTCAACTTCATCAGACATTGAAGTTTGATCAACAGATGCAGTAGCCAAATCATTATTTTTAATTTAAATATATTTTTATAAAAGTTATTGTTTTCGCCAATGCTGTCCCATCATCGAAATGAATCTTTTTAAACCGAGGATCTAAAAAAGTCGCCATTGAAAATAAGTGCACCTTTTGAATATTGTCAAATCTCTTCTTTAATTCGTTCAAGAGCACATTTCTCAAATGAACATTTAAATTATTTGTTGGATTAATGGAGTCCAAGTACTCTCTTAAACATTTTATCATTGGTATTGTGCTATACTCCCACTTACATATTTCTCACTACTCATTTCTTCGGTGACTTTTTGGAATGGTTTTAATATTTTAACTATTTCCTTCAGTATCAAGATATCACTGGCTCGGACCATAGGCGGGGCATTCTGGTGATGGATTATAATTGATCCAATTGTGCTGCTCATTAATATAAACCTTTCGATCATAAACAGCTGTGAGTTCCAGCGAGTACAAATGTCCCCAATCAAATAATTTGGCACTGACTTTAATTGTTACAAATAGATGTTCTAGATTCTTATTCCGTTATTCCTTTGTGCTAAGAACTAATTGTCGAATCCATCTCACCGGGCATAGATTAATGTCATCGTTATTGGGTAAAAGACTCCAGCCTGAATGGCGTCTAGTTCCCGTATCAGTTTTAAATCCAAACATTGGCCATAGGCAAATGTCTGCACCATTGTCTTGAAAGTTTGGACGATGATAACTTAAGTAGTGTCAAGTCCTGTAATCTTCTGCCAGAAACTAACAGCAAGATTGTTGTTGTCCTCCTCGTAACTTCGAACAATGAGTATTCTTGTGGGTCCTTTTTAAGCCATTCAATCAGTATTTTAGCATCCCAAAATTGGAGGTTTGAAGCTAGGTGGTTAAGAGTTATTTTTAGCTTTTAGTAATACAAAATTAACTAATACTAAAATAGTATTTGTTTCACAAAAAAGTTACACGATATTTCTTCATTCATTCCATAAAACGTTGATATGGCAGACTTCTGTACGAGCATTGTGCTGTATGCAAGACCTTCTTTGAGAAATGTGTGATACTTTCTCCGCAACAACCTTTCGGGATTATCACAGTGGCTCTTAACCCTTAGATGAATGGGTTTTTTTATTTCCTTGATAAAAATATATGTTTTAAATAAACACGGACGAAATTCAGGAAAAATAATAAAAAAATAAATTTTTACTTTTTTATATGTTTATTATGAATAAATGTCGAGGTATCATTAATGAAGTAAAAAAAAACGACATGTTCATTAAGCTCTATTAATTATAATTAACTTATATAAATTAAATTTTGTGATAACAACTAAAGCAGCTTCGAACTTTAGTATCACATAGAGAAATTTTACACTTTGCACACATAATAAAAGTTAATCTACGACATTTTTCGATCTTACATTTATTTCTTTTGTCAGAGTATTTTTTTACATGACCTACTTTATCATGACAAACATCGATTGGAGGCATACACTGTTCATGTGCCCTTACGCTTCTAGATTTTTTTGGCTCACTGTTGATACTGCTGCTATTACTTGGTCGCCCTCTTTTATGTTCGACATGATAATTCTGGAATCGACATAGGGTATCTGCCAGCTCTGTTCTGAACTGAGCTAAATTTATAATGTTTTTAGCTGATGCTCCCTTTTTATGCATACTTTTTTGTAAATAACCCAAGCATTTATAACTGTTAAGTCTAGTAAATGATAAAAAAGCCGCATAGTCCATTTTTTGGACTTCATTTTATTTCGATAACGCCCAAGATAGCTGTCCATCAGGTCTACACCACCCATGTGGGCATTGTATTCTTTAACGACTTTTGGACATGAAACAGTAATATCCTTTTTTAGTTTTCTGTCAAAACATTTAATTGTTTCAGCCGGTTGTGAACCTACAAAAGTAGATAAAAAGAGCACCTGTTTATTATCTTTCCAGGTAGTAGCTGAAAAGTCGACTCCATTATGGGAAGTAACGTTTTCTTCAAAGGATCCTCTAGCTACATCAGATTTCATTTTCAAAATGTTTGTTTTATCTTTCACGTATTGTATGTTCAAAGTGCCGTCGTCGTTTATCACTTCTGCTAAGTACGATACGGCTTGGTGGAATTGATAAGTGCCTGAAAGAAAAAGAAACTATTAACGATCAGAAAATCAACTAACTGTATGAAAAACATATTGTCCCGTACTGGCAGATATGCGTAACGAAGAAAATATGCCGAAATAGTCTTGAAGGGCTACCTACCCGTAAAAAGAATAATCATTTCACGTTCCGTTAGTTCAGGAAAGTCCAGAATAGCACTTGAGTCTACAGCTTCAAAGGGGAGTTTTTTTCGGAGCCAACCATTTTTTTCGACTTCGTTTTCTAATGTATTGTCAATATTTCTCATACTATGAAAACGGTTAAGAACCTCTTCGGTTGTGGTTGCATCTGATGTTAACCTTTTCCCGAAACCATTAAGTAAGTAGGAGGCTACTCTGTATAAACTACCGGTTTTAGGTAGAATTTTGTTGTTAATAACATTGTCTAAAAGCTTATTTTTTTGTTTTATCATGCCATGCACCGCTTCCACAGGCCATCGAATTTTTGTTACAAATCGAGACTCATTAGCCTCTTGGCAAGTTAATTGTTTCCGGTTGCCCTTAAGAGCTGGCATCAACACTTTAAATCCTTTTGTTTCCAAGTATGGCACAATATCGCGAAAACCCCTATCAAGAACAAAAATATCTCCTGGGCACATTAAAGAACGTTGATGGATCGTCCATTATTTTTCTCAGTATACTTGCATCATTTTCATTTGCAGTATAAGGGCCCAACATGTCAATAACGAAGCCATCCGTTGCACATATTGTAAAAGGTTTGCATAAGTGCTTTTTCTTTTGACCAGAATATGACTTTCTTTGATAGTTGTTGTTTTTACTTTTTTGGTGGCTCGCATATGTACCATCACAAATAACAATCAACGTATCATTAGTGCCACATAGCTCATTTGCAATAATTGTGGTGTGGTTCACAATCAAGTCTTGTCTTGAACTTTCTCTGTCTGTAGTCTGCAACTTTTGATGCCAAATCGTAAAGGTAAAATGATTTCAAAAGCATTGATCACACTTCCCACATATTCTGAAACGGCTTGTTCATACGGCAGTTGTAAAATAGTTTTAATCATTACGTTAGAGTTGCCAGTTCTCAGTTTCATGAGAAAAACTACAACTCCTTGTCTTCGTGTCTCGCAACGATGATGACAGCAAGTTCGTTACTGCAGTTATGTTTTCCCAAGTCAGACCAGTAAATACTTTTATATCATTATCTGCTAGAGAAAAGTTACCTATTGATGTAAACATAGTATTTTTGGCATCATTTCCCAGAAGTCCTAAAATCGTTGTTAAATCCGTTAAATCAAAAACCGATGAAGGAGAATAAGCTCTTATCATTTAAACAATTATCAAAAAATCTGTTTTTAATTAGGTGATCTCTGCAACACCTATTTCCCTTTGGAATAAAGATTTTCCGCATTGTGTATGCTTGCACTCTAGCAATTTGTGGTACAGTAGTTATGTTAGTTTTTTTTGAACATAAGCAACAGTATTTATGAGTCGATACAGTTCGCGAGATCATATGCTCAATGTGTTCGGAGATGTTATCATTATTTGTATTCACTGCGTGCAAAATCATCATCGGATTCGTAACCAGGGTTAATATCATCAGAGTCGTAACCAGGGTTAATATCATCGGAGTCGTAACCAGGGTTAATATCATCAGGGTTAGTAGCAAAACTACTATTGCTCGGCGTGTTATTATTATTGATGGAGCTTTGCGCTTGCAGAACTTGTAAATCGCGATATTTTTTGAGTCGACATTTATTACACCATATATCTCCGATAGAAAATAGTTGCCCAGTAATATTATAAAAGTATTCAACATCCTTAATTTTCTTTTTCTTCCAGGAACATTTTTTAGTAAACGATTACAAGCAGCACAACTCACTTCCCTTTTATCAGCCATCGCGTTTGCAGACCACTTAAAAATAAAGATTGTGTATAATATCTAGATAAAAGTACGTATGTACATATTATGATGTTGTTTGATTATTGTGTGTCATGTTTTCCTACTGATATCAAGAATGACGAGTGCTACCTATGTTGACATCTATCTACACATTCTTACTACATTCAAAGATTCAAAGTCAATAAATCCAAAGAGTATATTCACAAAACTATTAGCTACATATAATAAGTTTCCTGCAAAAATAATTCACCACCGCAACGTTCACAATAGAGATTATGTACATTAACGAGTTCTTGATTATTATATACAGGATATGAAATATTTTCGCAGTCTTGGCACTGGCCCGTGGACACCATTCCTTCTTCAGAGAGATAGACCTCATATGGCGGAAGTGCTATAAAAATATTTCTACCAATATCACTCTCGGCAACGGTAACGAAAAAATAACAGATTGTATGTTTGAAATTATTTCAAACACACATTCACCTGAATTAACAAAATCAGCAATTTTCGCTTCATTCAAGCAATCGATAATTTTTTTTATACATAATTCATATAATCGTTTATTTCTTTTTGCAGAAAATATATTTTTGATTATAATTTCTATATCCATTTTTTCAAAGAGAGGATTGCGTCTTTTGTGAGAAGTTCAAAAACAAGTCGATTTCTAGCTTTAACCATAAAGGGGCTTTGACTAGATAGTCAAAGATTTCTAGTAATCTGTCAAAGAGACATTTCTTTAATTCAAAATAGTTTTGTAGTTCTCCCCCATACTATTCCCCCCTGTCTGTTAAAGGGCTCTTTAGCTGTCCGATTATTTTGACGATGTTGTTATGTATTTTTTGAATTTTGACAGTGTTACTGGTTTGTTAAATACCTGATTTTTTTTCAAGGTTAATTATAGCGATTAAAGGCAAATATCAAGTTGTAATTTAGAGTGGTCGTTATTTTAGAAGTGTCAAAAAAAAGTTTCAAAGATTTTATTTTAAGTTTTCTTGGAAATATCAAAGAAGAAGTTTTATGATTTAATTGCCAGATTTTGCACAATAATCGCTTTAGTACCTCCCCAAAAAATCAAGCATTATAACAAAGAACTTTCGGAGAAAAAATAAAAATCTATTTACATTTACTTGTTTCATTTTATACGGAACCCTAAATGATTTTGGACTAATACTTGGCATACTTGACAAACTCTACTTAGGTAACCACTGATCCAATTTAGGAGTCGATAGCTCTGGGGGCACTTTTTGCTCCCAAGGCTGCTACGGCCTTTGGATTTTTCTGGACTGCATATTTATTTGACTCTTCTACTATAACTTTTAATAAAGTGTCTTGGAAAAAGTAGGAAAAGAACTGGTATGGTGTTTCAAGCTGCATAACAGTGTTTGGATACTCAGTATTTCCTTTGAAATTAAAAGCTTCTTCATTTAGTTCCAATTCTTTTCGTTTCCATACAAAATTTCTTGATACAGTACTCAGAACAACTCTTTCTGACATTGATGGTAAAGACTGCTCACCTAACGGGGATTCAAAACTAATCATGAACTAATGGTGGATCTTCATATTCACACTGCTCCTCGATGGGGTCTTCTAAATCAGCCTGCACATCTTCAACACCACCGTAATAATCTAGTCCATCTTCATTTTCATCTATATCATCTTCAGATATTTCACCAGTTTCTAATTGAACCAATAACTCTTCGATATCGTGTGCATTAAGTGATCTCGACATTGTCTGCAAAGGATAATAGAAAACCAAGCTAAAGCAAGCGCAACCAAAAAATCATAATATTCAAAACTAAAATCATACGAATAAGTTCTGCAAAAACGCTTAAACTGTGTAATTTCATTAGGAGATACTGCATAAAGTATAATTTTGATACCTCAACAAAATCAAGCCAAACTGCCGCAATAAATTAATAATTGAAAAAATACTTGTCAATACATAGTATAAAACAAAGTCGCTTTCGCTGTATGTCCGTATGTATGCTTAGATCTTTAAAACTACGCAACGGATTTTGATGCGGTTTTTTTTAATAGATAGAGTGATTCTTAAGGAAGGTTTGTATCAATACATAGTATAAAACAAAGTCGCTTTCGCTGTATGTCCGTATGTATGCTTAGATCTTTAAAACTACGCAACGGATTTTGATGCGGTTTTTTTTAATAGATAGAGTGATTCCTAAGGAAGGTTTGTATGTATAATAAATGCATAATATAGTAGAGAAACACTGATAAATTTAAAGGTTTCTAATGTGATGTCGTAAATAAGCACGTTTTTTTGCGCTTATATTGCAAACGCTGGCTGAACCCTACGAGATAGACCAAAATAATGTACTACAGTATTGTTTACCTTAAAAAGTTCAACAAAAAAGTCCGCGATGGTATATGTCTATCTCTTAGGGAAAACCCAACATAACCCTTTTTTATTCTTTACTAAAAAATGGTTATTTACGAAGTGATTTTAAACAATACAACATTAATCCTTATCCAATTAAGTACCTTAAATAAATTGTGCATTTATTATAGATCAATATGCTTTTTACAGCATGTAATTTAAGTGAATATTACCGAAGATATTACAAATTTAAAATGCAGGGTCGTAGTTGTTTGCGCCGGGCGGCGCGTGCCTATAAATAGCGCGTCGATGGCCGCGCTTCGCCTTATAGCACTTTATGATTTGCAGCGATCGCACGCGTTTATCGGAGCTCTCTAGCGAGGAAAATATCAAGAATTAAACATGTTTGTATTGGCTAATGACAAAAAAGCTGTGAACGTTGTGTATAAGGACATTCTGTAGTAGGTATATTTTGCATTGCACCCGTGCGAAGCCGGGGCGGGTCGCTAGTAATACATAAACAACAAATACTTACCGATACCAATTATTATTTCTTTGCAGTAAAATAACAATAGATTCTAATGAAATAATTCGATAACTTTTGGTTGTTTTTAAAATCACACTACTCCAACGGAATGCAAAAGAAAAGTGGGGTTATGAAAAAAAACAGGATCTAGGAAACTTTTTTATTATGATGAGTTTAATAGGTCTGGATAAAATACTAAGCAGCCAATACAGTGCAATGTTTTATTTTTGATCGGTAGTGGTACAACTTTATATCGTTTACACTCACGCAGCTTACGGTAGACAAACTCAAAGAGTTCACGAACTAGCGCAAACTTATCATTTTCTCGGTCTGTATCACCGAAGTTTCTCTCCCTTTCGGGAAAGACTGTCCGCATCTCAGCGAGCTGATTCTTAACTAGTGGAACAGATGGTCTCCATCCCAAGAGATTGGCTGTTGGTCGGCTAACGGTAGCAGCTGGCACGCTCTCCTCCTGCGCAGGCTCCTCCACACCTCCATCGCTGGGTGGTGCTTCAAAACCCCTTTCCTGCCTGGCTCGCTCTTCCATTCTAGCGAGTCTTGCTGCAGCTGTAGCTCTTGCAACCGCTGGAGAATCAGTGCCGCTATTTGGACGGATACTTCCGATTTCCCAAGTTGTGTGCTTGTCGTAGTCCCGCTGGACTGAAGCGGCAACATCCTCCAAAACTCTTTGGAGGCATATTGCAGGTGCGGGAAGATGCTCGTAGTCGCTGTGGTTTCGTGCAGTGATAGCACCGAAGTGCCCCAGCGAGTTCGGCTCCCTAGGGGTCAGAAGGTGATAAACACCGGTGGCGTCCTTGTAGTCGCTGAGACCAGCCAGGTACTTTCTGCTCCTGCTCCGATGACGGTTTGATAACCATCAACGAAGTGAATTAAGCGCTCCTGCTCATAGGAGGCCAATCCACGTTTGTGAGCGATTAGTGCATATTTGTACCACAGTAGTATGTGGTGGTAATACGCATGGGCGGACGCTGGCACGCATTTCGCGTACTGTTTGTGACAATCCGAAATCGCTTTATATTCCTCCTCTACAAGTGTCACGTAGCCTGCTGCATCCGCTTCGAATTGCTGCGCAGCCTTTTGGGGTCCAATCCCAGATTCGCCTTCGACGGCAAAAGCGTCTAGCCTTAGTGTATCATTAGTCAAAGTAGTCTGTATTGTTGAAATCTTCTTCGGCGTAGGTAGCTTCGTGGTGTCGATTTTTGCTGGAAATCTTTTAAAAGGTTTCTTCCTTCTGGGTTGGGCTTCAGCTGGTTTAGCATCAGCTTGCATGCTTGCAGTTGTTTCACTCGAGTAGTCATTTATGACAGGTGCCTTTTAAAGATGTGTATCTAAAAAGGGCTGTAAATATTTTTGCTGTGTAGTGTCGGCTTAGAATAGTACTACCCCATGTCTTCCGGTGGGTGTACGTAAGAGGCGACTAACGGTATTGGGGCTTATTAGCGATTTTTGGGCGATGCGGTTGGAGACCCATCACCAACAACCTTTATCTTTTCCCCACTCAAATTTCCAAAAGTGGCTGAGGATTTTCTAATTCCTTAGCTCTCGCTACCCATATTTGGAATTTATAGCCGTGAGTATATGTTTTATTTTTCTTTTAAACAAAATGGCGCGAATAGTTTGGGGTATCATCTATGATACTCTATGCATCAAAGGGTTAAGCAATTGCAAAATGCGTTTGACGTGTTGTGAGGCCTTAACCACATCCAAAGCTATGGATTGGAGTGCGTTGACAACAGGTTCGAACAAAGCAGAGTATTTAGCTATCAAAGTAATACAAAGTATAAACGAAATTTTGAAAGCAGCCGCATGGAGTTGAAAGGCGTTTTTTCGAGTCGAACTGTTTCCTTCACGCGATAATTTTTCTAAGGCTTCCAATATGACAGGAAAATTTTATAAATAGAAAATATGTTTTTTTTTATAATTAAGTTAGTTGTTTAGAAATAGGAAAAGATCAATAAAAATACATGTTGTGTTTTGAATACCAGATTTAATTTTAAAAAATCATCCTTATGAATTTGACACTGAGGAATATTTGCGCCTCGACTGCGATGTACGAAAAGCTTTATTGTTAAATATTATTGTTTAAAAAATCCGCATTCGTATAAAAAGCTTAATTACATTTGCGCTTATTAAAGCGCGCGCATACACGGCGCTCGGCGCGGACGCACACATTCAAATCGGTAACCACATTACTGTGTTTTTTTCATTACTGTGACTAAAATACAAGAAACAGCTGGCAAGTATTTATAATATACTTATAACTTTGAATGCAAGAAAAAACTTCAATCGTGGCTTTTAAATCTTACATACACGGAATCAGAGGAATTGCTTAATATAATAAGTTAATATAAGATGTTTTTATTTTTTTATCATAATAATACAATTAGTTAGATACAATCGAGTCTGATAATAATTTATACACTACTTACCAATACCATTATATGAAAACTGATAGTTTAAGCCTTTTTTGTTTATTGTTGCCTGAAATACAGGTAAATTACCTAGCTCAGGAACAGGAAAATGTTATATTTTGTACTTTAAATAACTTACTAGGTTAAGACGAATATTATGTACTTTTGAAAACTGAATAAATTTTTATTATTTTTTTATTATTATTAATATCTGTTTTATCACAGCTTATTACCTACCTACGGCATCATTATTACCTAGCTTAGAATAACACTACCCCATTTCTGCCGGTGGGTGTACGTAAGAGGCGACTAACGGTGTTGGGGGTTTTAAGGGATTTTTGGGCGATGCGGTTGGAGACCCATCACCAACAACCTTTATTTTGCCATCTTTTCCCCACTCAATTTTCCAAAAGTGGCTGAGGAACTTCTAGTTCCTTAGCTCTGGCTACCCCTTTATAGGGATTTATAGCTGTGAATATATGTATGTATGTATGTAATCTCATTAAAATTTCATAATAATACTTCGTCTAATTGAATAATGTAAGTAGCTAAGTATTTATATTACTACATATAAGTAAGTAGATAGGCTAGCCAGGGAAACTATCGGATTATTTAACCCCAGCGTAGGTACTTTGTAGGTATCTACTTAGGTCATTCGTGTGTCACTTTTTTCACCCTATTCACTTATTTATTTATTAATCTAGGTATTTTGCTCGAAGGACAAAGCGAAATAGGTACAATTTAAAATATAAACAAATTAAGTACTTACTAGTAGGTAGGTACATAACACAGCCCAATATACTCTGCTATTGCTCTTTGCCATAATAATATTCTTCACAAATCGCACGCCCATTTATTACAAGCTATCACACCGTTCGTTCGCCACAGCGGGCCATCCGCAACTGACTGAACACCGAGATCATCCCTAAATCGAGGCGCATAGGCGCGGTGTAGGTGTAGGAACTTCAAGCAAATTAACTGGAAGACTTAAGACTTTGGTTGCATTATATTTGGCAACTTTTTTAGAATCTCTAGGGGGGGGGGCAACTTGCAGTCTGCTGTTGGCTGTCTTGCAGCACAGACCACTGGGAGAATTTGTCATGATCGTGATTACTCTTGGTGGTTAGTTCTGGGACACCCGCAATGGCCAATTGCTTAGAAATGGCATCGGCTAGTAAATCTTGTACCCGTTTACGGGTGTTACTAGCTTCGTTAGGATCACAGCGTTTCTGTATCTAGGATCCAAAAATGTGCAGACTGAAAATGTGCCACTTCTCTCTACATTAGTAGGTATATCTGATTACCAACCCAATCCTTAACTGATAAATGTCGTTCATTATTGCTTCATAAAAAAATCGGACATAACTTGTCGCAACTAGAAATAATACCCCTAGCATTATGACTCAACTTGCGGTCTATTATGACTTTGACCACTATTATTTTTAATTTAATTTTATTATCTTTTCAGAAATCGTGAAGTTGCAAAGATCTCCAGAAGTAAAAACAAAGAAAACCATCGGAAAACGTAAGCATATTATAACTATTCAGCCATCAGCCTCGAGAAACACATCAACAGAAAATTTGGAACTGTTCCAGCTCAAAAGAATAAAAGATATCGACAAACTCAAACAAAACTTAGCCTTGATATTACAATTTTCGAATGCAACTCCTATAAAGAATAAAGGCAGTATGGGATATGCTTGCGCCTTTTGTCTTGAAGAATTCCAAGAGCCAGCGGATTTAAAAAAACACACGCAACGACATGGCCTCGCTAAAATAACGACTTATTTAAAAACCAAAAACTTGTCTCAATTCTTAGCCAAACTAGATATTACTGATTTGAAGTGCAATATTTGCTCATCAAAAATTGCAAACATTGAAGCTCTTCAATCGCATCTTTTAGAATTACACAAAAAACCAATAATACTGGGTTTAAAAAATTATTTTATTCCATTCAAATTTGACAGCGACATCCTTAAATGTGCCGAATGCAATTCAGAATACAACAATTTCAAAGTATTACAAGAGCATATGAATTCACATTTTAGCAACCATGTTTGTGATAGTTGTGGGGCAGGTTTTGTTAACAGCAAAATGTTGAAAACCCACTCCCAAATCCATAAACAAGGAACTTTTCCTTGTGATCTTTGCAGCAAAATTTTCAAGACTGCTGTGAGAAAACGAGAACACTCATTGGCCATTCATGTGAAGAAAAGTAAACGTAGTAAATGTGGATTTTGTGGTGAAATGTTCAATGATTATGCCAAGAAAAATGTGCACATGGTAGAGATGCATGGCGCGAAGCCAAATATATCTAAATGTCACGCGTGTGATAGAACATTTAACGACCAAAGAAGCTTCACAAAACATTTGAGGAGTTATCATATGCTCGCTTATAGTCTCAATAAGAAAGATTGAAACAATGATTAAATAATAATAAAAAAAGGGAGGCATATAAGGGTATCAACAATCCCTTAAATACTATTTCGAGGATGTAACATTTAGGGATAAATATAGTACATAGAGTTTATGGTCATTAAAGGTTCAACCAGCCATGTGTGACAAATCTAATTATTAAATTAACCTATTAATGAGAATAGCATACTTTCAAGTAAGATTGTTGTAGTAACCTTAAAAATTGTTAACTCTAAAAGCAAAACTTTTGTGGAAAATATTGTTAATATTTTATTGTTTGAAAAACAAAACAAAGGTATGCGTCCGAAGTATAAAGAATAGAACGACATGTATGAAAACATTGATAAATCTGAATTAAGCAAGAGAGGTTTGCCACGAGGAGAATAACTAGCGAACGATAGTTTTTACCTATCCCAATTAGAACAAATAGCGTGAGTACGTATGTTGGATTATGATCTCAAAAGTATTTAAATTTTAAGTGAATGCAAGTGATATCATCTTAATATGACTTAATGTTACCAGAGTTACACAATTTGGCAATATATATAATGCTGTACTGAGTGAAAATACTTTTATTTAAATCGGTTTTTGAACAAATTCAGGGGTCTAGCGGCGTTTTTTTGACTAACGAAATTAAAATATTATCATCAGGTGATCGCCGAAAAAAAGGTATTTTTATGTAATCGGTTATTATGAAAGCCCCCACACACACAGATAACAGATGTTTTAAAAACTTGTCTATACAAACGACTACCTTATTTAATTTTATAAAACTAAGAGTATGCCCCTTTGGACCTGTAGCCAATGTTAAAAGGATCACATTTTGTTTACGTATGAGTCGAAATAAAAAATAATTTTATTTACTATTATCATAATGTTAGGGTCCTACTGGGACGATAAATGAAAGCGGACTGTATTACACTAACTGCTGGTTTAATACTCTAACTGTCTTTATACAAAAATATTGAATAGAACAAAAATATGAAGAGGTCGTTCGTAAACGGTGGCCTTCCAGAGTGTGTCTCGTCCGCGCGCGGGTGAGCTCGCTGTGACGACACGGTGATGATTCACTCTCCCCACGCTGCGGCTAGCCTAAGAAATCATGGCTCCAACATATAAAGTGAATGATGTGTGTTTCAAATCACTTTTATTTATCAATGGACATAAATTCAATAAAAATAAATAAGACCAGAACATATCATATATATTCGACAGAAACATTCCACAGGAACATTTTATTTTTCTCGAATTGCAAATTTATGTTGGGTACATTGCCTTTGCAATGGGTACAAAGCCTTTGGCTGTAACACTGATTACTTTATAATAATAATAAATCTTTATTTCAGACAAATTCAGTCCATACAAAATAATACAAACTAGTGTTAGTAAAGATTTACTTAAAAAACTATGTTAGAAGATAAAATAAACGACACAATAAATTGATATATGTTATATACAAAATTTACACAGTCCTGAGGTGCATACCCAACCAATGCCTTAGTATGGGACAATACAGGCGTTCAGCTATGCTGCTCAGGATGCTATTATTGCTGTCACGCAAGCGACTCCACCCAGATGCTATGCGTTTTCTAATAATGGCCAAAAAGCCATCTACTCGCGCTTGTAAAAACATATTAGAGGCGCTGCAATAACGTGACAACCCTAACATCACCCTGAACGCATTGTTGTACTGGACCCGAAGGGCGCTGAAAGCCCTCTGTGTGTATCTCACCCACAAGCTGCATGTATAAAAAGATGTACAATAGGCCTTAAATAATGTAATTTTTACATCATCAGTACAACGAGCAAACCTGCGAGCAAGCATATTACATCGGACAGCCAACGCCCTCCGTTCCCTTTCCATGTCCAAATCATCATGAAGTTCATCGGTTACCCAGTGACCCAGATACTTAAACTGCGTTACTCTCTTTAAGGGAGTTCCATATAGAGACACAGGTGGAAATACGGTGAAATGTTTACCAACAGCTCTGAACACCATGAGCTCTTTATTCATTTATACTCTGTATATATTTATTTTAGACAATAATACAATGTTGCCAGCTGGCAAATATAAATGGATGCGTTCTTATTAACTAACACTCCCTCTAGAACGCAATCCCATTTTAGAAATACAGTACAGATGTTTTTCATAAGTAACACCCTCAGTTAAATTGTCAGCTATCATTTTACAACCATTCATAAACAAAAAATTAACTTTAGAATTAACAATATTTTCTCTGAGAAAATGCAACCTTATGTCTATATGTTTAGTCTTAGGTTTATAACAGTCAGTTGACGCTAGTCTTAATGCACTTTGGTTATCACTATAGATAGTTAACGCACTGTCCACACCTTGACCAAGTTCAGCTTGTAGTTGTCTAAGCCACAGGGCCTCCTGGGTCGCCGAAGCCATCGCCATATATTCGGCCTAAGCTGTAGAAAGTGCCACCGTCTGTTGTTTACAGGAATTCCAAGATATGCAAGCATTTTGAAATATAAAAACATACCTGGTGCATGATCTTCTATCCTGTGGGTCGCCGGCCCAGTCTGCATCACAGTACCCAGTTATTTCTTTGGAGTCTTCTCTCATATAACATAACTTAAAGTTTTTAGTTCCTTGTAGGAACCTCAATACCCTCTTTACTCCAAGCCAATGTTGTATCTCTGGATCATTACAGTACCGACTCAATTTATTCACTGCATAAGTGATATCCGGTCTTGTTACTTGTGCCAGATATATCAGACAACCCACCGCTTCCCTGTATGGAAAATTGCTATCTTCATCCTTAGGTTTCGTATCAAATTTTGAATTTACCTCTATTGGAGTGCGAACCGACTTGCATTCAGACATTCCAAAGCGTTCTAACACTAGATTTATGTATTTTTCTTGGTCTAATATAATTTCACCAGCCTCACGATTTCTATTAATATTTATGCCAATACATTGCTGTAACTCACCCAGATCTTTCATGCAGAATTCCTCTTTTAACTTTTCTTTAATATCTGTTGCCTTTTATATAGAATTTGTAAAAATCATAAAGTCATCGACCCAAACTGCAATAAAAAACATTATTGATCCATCTACGAGAAAATATATGCATGGATCTATTTTTGATCGTATCAATCCAATTTTCAGTAGCACATTATTCAATTTCAGGTTCCACTGACGGCTAGCCTGCTTGAGCCCATAAATAGATTTATGTAGGTGACATACCTGACCATTCTGTTCGTAACACTCTGGTTGTGACATGTAGATTTCGGTGTCTATGTCGCCCTGTAGAAATGCGCTTATAGCATCCATCTGAATCATTTCTAGGTCGTATTTAGCAGCTAGAGCAAGCAAGAATCGGACTGAGGTATATCTTACCACTGGAGCATAGACTTCATCATAGTCATTTCCTTTTCTTTGTGCACACCCTTTGATGACTAATCTTGCTTTAAAACGAACAATCTCCCCCTTTTCATTTGTTTTACTTTTAAACACCCATTTAGATGGTAAAGTTCTCTTATCTGACGGTAAATCTACTAGTGACCAAGTATTATTCTTAATCAAGGAGTCATATTCCTCCTGCATGGCTTTCTTCCACTGGTTAGCATGTGCAGATGAAAAAGCTTCATGAACAGTTACAGTTACAGGATCACTCAAATTAAGTATGGAACAAAAGTAACTCACATCATGATCATCCTCTTTAATACGCTGGGGAGCTCTGCGTGGACGTAAGTTTATATTACATACTGGGATTGAGTCGTCCAATGTCTTATCTGGCTCGTAGGATGGATCATCATCTCCTCCTGACTGATACTCATCACTTGAAGACTGATTTGTGCTTGTTTGTGATTCTCTTTTGCAGGTTTCTTCAGGTAACTGTATTTCAGGGTCACTGTAAGGTGAGCAAGGTAAGTACACATTATGCTCAAATCTTTGAACATTTTCTAAAAACACTACATCTCTACTCTTAATGATTTTATTTGTGACAGGTTCAAGCAGGCGATATCCCTTGCTTGATTCACAATAACCAACAAATAAAAGTTTTCTAGACTGAGAATCCCATTTCTGACGTTTTTCTTTGGGTACTTGAGCCATCACTTGAGAGCCAAAAATTTTTATATTCGATAAATTTGGTTTCTTGCCTGACCACATCTCTAATGGGGTTTTGCCATCAAGTGATCTAGTGGGTGATCTATTGACAATATAGGCTGCTGTAGCTAGTGCCTCTGCCCAAAATTCTTTTGTAAAATGAGCATCAAACAACATACACCTAGCTCTTTCTACCGATGTCCTATTCATCCTCTCAGCTAGGCCGTTCTGTTCCGGTGAATATGGGGTACTGGTTTGATGCTGAATGCCATGCTTACTCAGAAAACCATAAAACGCTCTGTTACAATATTCCTTCCCATTATCTGATCTAATATTTTTTATTGTAGAATCAAGTTCATTCTCGTATTTACTTTTATAGTCTTTAAACACATCTAGCACACTCAGTTTGTCTTTCAAAAAATAAACAAGAACTCTTCGTGTATAGTCATCTATGTAAGTAATGAAATACTTCATACCTCCCAGTGATGTCTGTTCCATTGGTCCTCATAAGTCTGTGTGGATAAGCTGCAGTGGGTGTGAAGCTCTGATCCCAATGTTATTGAATGGCAGTCTTCTTTGTTTACCTTCGAGACAAGTGGTGCATGTGAAAGGTCCTTTGCTTTTGTCTGGCAACAGAGTGACTCCCTCTGCACATTCTGGCAACTTGCTAACATCTGAAAAGTTCAGGTGTCCCAGTCTTCTATGCCATAGGACAACATCATTTAAGTTATTTGACCATGTTAGGTTAGATAAGACTTCTCTGTGAGTGTTTAACTGATACAAATTATTTACTAGTGTGGCTGAGCAGAGGAATTTATTATTTTTATCATAAATATCACAATATTCATCTCTGAAATTAACCTTACAGCCATTTTTCACCATAGCACTTACTGATAAGAGATTGGCAGCAAGTTTGGGTATATACAAAACTTCTCTCACCTGTATTTTTCTTTGTTCATTACCATTTAGCAACAAATTAACCTTTCCCATATTTTGCACAGGTAGTGGTGTCTTACTGGCAACTGTTATGGTGGGTATCGGTGGGCTTGTAACATCATACATCCAGTCACATCTATTTGTCATGTGCATGGAAGCACCTGAGTCCACATACCAAAGGTCCGGATTCATTGTCTGTGAACATGCTGATAATGCTGCAATGACACTCTTATTTCCTTCTGCTTTCTCTACTGGTTTCTTCTTTGGAGCACGACAGTTCTTAGCAAAATGTCCGTGCTTGTTGCAATTGTAACATCGGGGCCCTTTTGGATTGTAGCCCTTTCTCATACTGTGGTTCTCAGAAACGGTTGTCTTCCTTGTGAAGAATGCTGTATTGTCTGAGCATTGAACTTCCTGCAGGAGCTTTGTTTTAATGGAGTATGCGCTGATCTTAATCCCTGAGCTCTCTAATCCCATAATCATCGGCTTATAAATTTCTGGTAAGCCGGCTAACATCAGCGTTCCAAGCCATTCATCGTTAATGTCAAATTTAATGTTCCTTAGCTTATGAGCGGTCGACATTATCTTGGTCACATAGTCATCCACATTACGAGAACTGTCTAACGTAGTAGTGATGAGATCTCTCAACAACGCAACTTTTCTGTACAAACTGCTGTCATCAAAAGCTTGTTGTAAGCAGTCCCAGACTTCTTTACATGTATTTGCGTTCTGTACATGTACGTAATTAGTCGGATCCAGCAGCAAAATAAGTTTAGACTTCGCCTTTGTTTCCTTTATGACGTCGTTGTTGGTTCCTTCAACACAACTCCACAAGTCATCAAGCTTGAAATACGCTTCCACAGCAAATTTCCAAGTTGCATAATTTTCTCTTCCGACTAGTCTGTCAATGTGGAATGAACTTTGGCCCATACTGGTCATTTTTAACGTATTTTCGACGAAGGAGTAGACTGAGCACGCCGCCACGAGGTTATGTTGCAACTCAAAAAATATGCAACTTTGCGTCCTTTTTTTTTTTGCAATTCTCACTGTGTTTTTACTTCTTATTATTCCCAGCAACCACGCTCTGCTACCATGTTGATATATTTAGGGTTGATAATAAGATAAATTAGACAACCATTACACGCAACAGTATTTAATGCAACTTCACTTCACAGTACAGTGTAGCCATTAGACAATAATACAATGTTGCCAGCTGGCAAATATAAATGGATGCGTTCTTATTAACTAACAGTTATTAATAGTTATCAAATTACACCTATCATTGTAATAACTTATCAAAATACGTTAAATAAATAGAATAATCAACTTCTGATAGAAATAACAAACATATAAAATACATTTCTTCAATACCTGACATAATAGAAGTGTCACTTTCTTCTCCCTCGCTCGCTTCACTGTTGGAGCTGTCTTCACCCTCAAGTTTCTGCAATACCTGACATAATAGAATTGTCACTTTCTTCTCCCTCGCTCGCTTCACTGTCGGAGCTGTCTTCACCCTCAAGTGAAATAATAACCTCCGTTTCTCTTGTTTCCTGCAGTCGATCTTTCACCCAATATTCTTTTTCAAGTATCTGTACATGGTCTACCTCCTTTTTCCTGTCAGCAGCAGTTATGGAAACAATCGCTTCTTTAGTTAATTTTACAATGTGTTTCTCCGACTAATCGACATGCCTGCCACCCTTTGTTTGACCAAATTCCAGATATATTCGATCGGATTAAGATCACAGTGGTAGGGTGGCAGACGTACGACCTCGTGGCCGTGCTCCCTTAATAATTCGTCTACCACATATTTTTTTTCTGGCTTATCTTATAATTTGATATAGCTCAGGTTTTGTCATATTTGCAGCATAACTTATATTAATCTTTGTTAACCAGATTTGCATGTCACTCTTCAATGATGACTGGCACGAAATTTTTTCGGATTACGTTGAGTGGTACGGAGCATTTTCAATCACAACTATGCCGCTTGGAGGCAAGTTCGGCAACAATTTTTCATTGAGCCACTTTACAAAATGGTTGGTTTCCATTTCATTATGATAATCACCTGTTTTACTTATACATTTGTAAAGTAACTCAGCCCCAGGGATAAATCCGTTCTGGATGAGAATCTAACGTTGACCGGGACTATGATTCTTTTTCATACTAGCATCGCCGCTTTTTTGCCAGCTCGTTGTTTTCTTTCATTCGCCGAAGGTAGCGGGCCCTCCACGCAGCGATAATGAGTTTTTGTATCAAAACCAGTTGGGGATTCTTGCATTTCTTAAATCTGTACCCTAATTGGTTGTTAAAGATATGCCGCATTGTAGTATTTTCACCTGAGAAAAAAATGACGTTTATTATTTATTTATCATTTACTCCTAGGCATTGCTAAAGGCATCGAAGTAGGTACTAAATGATATAGTAAAAAACAAGTATACTAATTAGATACTGATAGCGCCATCATTAAACATAAAAATAAACTTAAATAAACATAAAACAACTAATAATATAAAAAATAACTCATACCCGGAAAATTTAAATCCTTTTTAGCCGCGGCCAATATTTTTTTCAGCGTTGGGAATTTTTTCGCACGGTGTAAAAGCTGTTAACTAAGTTTCTGAGAGCGACTAAGTCGAAACTGACTAGATTTTTTTTTTACTCGGCTGCCTCTTTTTGCCAGGTGTTGATGGTCAAGTTATTGGGGCAGACGTAGAAGTACTCGGTACTGGTGAAAAAGGCGACTCTGTCTGCTTTACTTGCTTCTTTATTCTAATTAATGTGCTTTGGGATATACCAGTAACAGCGCAAGTTCTATTTATTGGTTGATCCAACGGAATCATGAACTGCCATAATATATCATAATATACGACCAGCTCGCAGACAGTATCCTCAGTCGTCAGGTATTTTATTAAATAATTTTACACATAACTATTACAGTTAAAATTTTATTATTATGTCTAGGACGTCTATCACAGTTTTTTGGAAATCCTTTTTTTTACACACATGATGTTTTCTGTACTATACATACATACATACATATACTCACGGCTATAAATCTCTAAAAGAGGTAGCCAGAGCTGAGAAATAAGAAATTCCTCAGCCACTTTTGGAAGTTGAATGGGGAAAAGATGGTAGAATAAAGGTTGTTGGTGATGTTTCTCCAACCGCATCGCCCAAAAATCCCTTAAAAAGCCCCAATACCGTTAGTTGCCTCTTACGTACACCCACCGAAAGAAATGGGGTAGTGCTATTCTAAGCCGACACTACACAGCAATTACTGTACCTGTACTATCTTTATTGTTTTTTAGTTTTTCGTATGTCGCCACAGGACATCGTCTTGACCAATCACACCGGTGAATTCGTGTTCAGTCTGATTGGTGGCTTTATTTGTTTGATCGTAATGTTCAAGTCAGAGAACGGATTATCCATTCATAAATGTAAACCGTTTCAAACAGTTAACCTCTTTATCGGTTACTAATTAAAACGGTTAACAGAAATCTTGGTAAACCCATTCGTATCGGTATTTAATTTATCCGGTTTTATCTGTAATCTTAAGGTTAACAGAAATAATTTTAGTACAACCTAAATTTATGGGTTACTAGTTGAAACTGTTAACCGAAATAAAACAATATGTAAGTATTTGACTGACAATAGAAATAGATAAGGAAAGTGCAAACGTAAACAGGGAAATGACCGTGGGGAGCGGGGAGGCACGGTCACCGCGCCTCCCCGCTCCGTTGCTAGCGCGTAGTGCCTAAGATCGTGTTGCGACTTGCGTGTGTGGGCTTGAGTTGAGCCAGTGTCCTGCTGTTACCTACAGGTGCCCGCCCTGCTGCTATTTCCAAATGGTAAGTTTTTATTTCTTTCAAATAATTTGGGTTGATATTGCAATGAATTAGGTAAGTATATTAGGTTACGATTTTACCTATACAGTAAGTTTATAATTAACATTATTTTAAAATGTATTTTAATAACCTAATATTTTTAATTATGTAATATTGTTATAATTAGATTACTTAGATTAAGATAATTGCTGTGCCCTTCCTATCCTTTTACGATATGGCCATAAATTATTTGCATTTGCGTGAAAAAATTACAGGAGCCGGCTGAATGAAACCTCATTAGCTCATTATCATGTCTCTTTTTAATATTATGCATGCGAAAGTTTAGATGAATGCATGAATTGATGTTTGTTTTGTTAGGTACTCAACCACACCAGAACGGCTGACGAAATTTGGCACAGAGATAGATTTATAGTCTGGAATAGCACATAGGCAGGCCACCGCCAATCGGCCGTACCTACAGCGATAAGTGCCTACACTACAAATTCGCGTGGCGCCGTCGCCACTCCGACGGCCTGGTGTCGCCGCTTTAAGCTTTTATGATTACGAGAGCAACTGGAAATTGTGGCTTTTGGTTGTTGAGATATTTTAACGATTTATGAATAAGGTATAAAACGAAAGTTCTAGGTCTAAAACTATTCTTCCGTTTGAATAATGTATATCGGTCTACTCATTTAGGGAATTAGAAGAATTAAGAATAGTGAAAATCCAGACTTATATATATAAATAAAACTAATAAACTAACTAAAACATTGCGAGTGAAGCCGCGTTTCGGAAAGCAGGTTAATAATAAAGACCTGCAGCAAATCGGAGTGGTGTACTTACCTAGGTGTGACGATTTTGTATTTACAGAGAGGCTAAGTTCATACCGTCGTTTGCAATAGAATCCAACAATCATGTAAACAAACCATATTGTCACGATTACTCCGTAATCACATACATTTGACGATCAATTATAACCATAGTCTGAATACAACGAACGCACCATTGTTTTCACATTATCTTCAAGACGATTTAACTTGCATATATAAGTTTAATTTGTTAAAACATTTGCAACGTAAAAATTTCGAAGTATTTGACAAGCCGTCATCTTAGTTTTTTACTCATCGAACTCTATAAGTCATTGAAAAGTTAGTGTTGTTCGTAATCTGAAGTTATCTTTTATTTTTAATTTAATAAATTATTTTAATTTAATATCATTTGAATACAATAATATATTTTTTTCAAGAGCTTAATATAATCAACCAAAACGGATGTATCCTACCTAAGCCATAAAAATAATGGTAAGTTTTTAAAAATTGACAGGTGGCCATTTTGTTAAAATTGTCATTCACTGTTCTGTGGGTTCGCTGTGCATTAGCGTTTTCTGTTTCCGATTTCTACGACTTTGCATTCTCATTTTGGACTTCTGTTTTGCTTTACGATTTGGCTGGACATATTTTTCTTGGAACGACGACCTTTGCACGCCATCACGGACTTTGATATAGCATACGATTGGAATTTTTTATCAAGGAGTAATCAGGAGGTAAGAATGATTTAGATCTATTACCTACAACTAATCAGTTTTATTTTATAGTCTATGGCTTCTATATTTAATCTATGTAGTCAGTTTTATTTTAGTACCTATCCTACTGTAGGCCATAGTCTATGGCTTATATATTTAATCTATTTAGTCAGTTTTATTTTAGTACCTATCCTACTATGTGCTTTAGTCTATGACTTAAAATTAAAATAATTAGAAAAATAAATTTAATTAAAATTAAATTAGAACACTATGACATCACTATGGGCATAAACAATACGCTGTCAATGTCAGTCCGCCATATTTGTTTACATGATTGTTGGATTCTATTGCAAACTAGTGTAGATGGACAACAGAATAAGTACATAGATGGGATATTGGAGTAAATGAACCTTTTTTTTTTCAGTCTAACAAAAGTAATGATAATGATCGTCCAGTATCACCGTCAATTTTGCAACCGCAGAACCTATTGAGACGAAAGAACAAATCATCTGATAGTAGCGATGGTACGGTATCTGTCTTCCTTTACTAATATTATTGAGTGTTATTTAGGTACCTATACTAAGGCAGCCAAGTCCAAATTAAGTGCGAACATAGGGTTTAAGGAAATTTTCAGTACCTACTCAGTAAGTTCTTAGCATAGAAAAAGTCTTAAAACTTGGTATTGACGCTCGATTTTGACTTGGCTGCCACAGTATGAATTAAATAATACCTACCTTAAAGGCTTTCATATGGCATAGGTTTCAACACTGTTGAGAATTTAATCCAAACTCGGTACTTTACCCATGGTACATTGTAAATAAATTTATTGTTTTAATTTTAGACACTGCGAAGAAGAAGTTGAACGTTGTGCACATGGACGGAGTAAATACTGGCCTACCTGATTGTACCTGTTCCCGAAATGAAAAGGCACTTACTTTTCGTTTTCTCATAAACAGAATTCCGGATGAGAAATTAGAAGCGTTTTGGGACGAAGTATTGAATGTAATGCAAAAGTATTCATCTGAATAATTTTATAATGATTAATAACAAATGTATCTACCTACTGATTTTTTAATTCATATGGGCAAATAAAACGAACAATATACTTACATTGTAGCGAGTTTAATTTCAAACATTACAAGTATAAACATTGTTAATCATAAAACAAATCTTCGTTTGATTTTATTAAAATGATATTGTTTAATGTTTCATCCAGTAATCTATTTCTTGACGGCGACAATATAAATTTAAGTACTGAAAACAGTCTTTCCACTGTAACCTGCGTTGTTGGAGCAGCCACTGCAACTTGTGCTAAGTGTGCAAGTCTATGCGATTTTGATGACCAGTACTCTATTGTATTTTCAGAAAGAGCAAGTCGTGGGGTAGCTAAATATTCAGCGATATAAAAATCTAAGTCCAACGCAACAGTACCTCCTGGTGCCCGAATTCTTTGACTGAGGTTTAAAATATCTTCAAGACTTTGCAAATCGGACTGGAAACTGTCACCTGATATATAATTCAAAGTTGTAGGATCACGTGAGCAACCTGGAGATGAAAGTGAATTTAATGTATCACCTTGTTCTTCCTCCTGACTTATTTCATGCACACGTGTCTCTACCGCAAGCATCTGTTGGTGAAGATCTTTAATCCAGCGCTTCGCTTTCTGTCTCTCGTCTTCAGATAAGATCAATTTAAATCTAGGATCTAAAAATATTCCCATTAAAAAAGCCTTGTTATCTAACAGAGTTTTTTCTCGCCTTGTCATAGCGGCCACTAGATCGTGTGCTAAGGATATATTAATTTTTTGAGTTTTTGTCTTGCAAATCATCCAAATAGAGTAAAAATCACCTACAGTAAGCTGTTCTTTTTGAAGTCTTGCAGTGGCTTCTTCAGATGGCTTTAAGGTATTAAGAATATTATTTATTTCAATCCACACATTTTCATTTAGTATTTCGCAAATTTCGTCACAGTTGTCGCAAAAAATTTTAAGTTCTTTTAATCTTTCTAACATGTAGTACGTAGAGGACCATCTAGTGCTGCAATCAAGAATTGGCTTTTTTAATTTTTCCAATTTTATTTTCAATTTCATTAGTGGCCGACGTAGTATTCTTACAACACTACGACATTTTTCAATCACAACTTCATGATCATGTTTTAGAACGTCTTTAATGCACAATTGCAGAGTATGTGCTGCACACGCAATCTGTCGGACCTCGAATTTTTTTTCTATTTCAACGTTTTCATTAAGAATTGATGCATTAAAGGATTCTAGACCTGATTCAAAGTTAAGATTGTGACATTCTAGTTCGTCCTCATCTTTACTTTCACTGTTTTCTGTAACAGTCTCACTGTTATTTAATTCTTGATTTAAAAGCTTTGAAATTTTTATGTAGTTTGCACCATTATCTGTCGTCAACGAATAAATATTGTGTAAATCAATTCTAAAATTCGCCAGTACTTCTAAAAGTGTAGACTTCAAATTTACTGCGGTTTGACTGCAGAATATTTCTTTAAGGGCCAGATTTCGTACCACAATTTTAGTATTTTTTATATATTGTATATTTATACCGATGAACTGCCGGTCCATACATGTAGCTGAGTCCATCTTCACAGATACAAGCTTTTGTGCCACTTCTGCTGCTATTTTTTCATGAATCGTGTATGCTTTTTCTTTTATTAGCGTTCTAACCTTTTTGCTGTTCGCTTCCTCTACAAAATCAGCGGATATCAAAGCTTTCATCTCTCTAAATGCTTTATCTTCAAGTAATGAGAACGGTCGTCCATGAATTGCTACAAGTTTAACGCAACAGTCTAAAAACTTAAGGCGCTTTTTCTCCTTTTCCTCGTCTTTTCGGTTTTTACTTGTAGGCTCGTTCGCTTTAGTAGTCATATTTTTGTTAATAGTCAGCACCTCTTGATATTTGTCTTCGTGTTTTAATCGTAGATGGTTTTGTAAATTACTCGCATGGTTACCCTGGAAATAAGTCATAAGAATAATTTATTTCGTTGCCGGACACAATCTGCTTAAAATTAATCGGTTTAACCTTAACCTTTTTATAACATGTTTCTATATAACCATATTTAGTGTATTTTATAATTGGGCATGACAATTTTTTTTGTGTATGCTCATTCGAAAACCATTTCGAGATAATTGAATTTTATACCCTATTTTATAATATCCCACTCAAAAAAGTGAAAGATAACGCTGAAAACCGCAATAATAAAATTTTACCTTGTGACGTCACAAGATCACAATATGGCCGCAGATATTTAGCGTCTGTGGGCCGCACGAAGTTGAATTGATACATTGAATGAATTTGTGGAATGAATGAAGTATCTTTTTTTTTCTTTTGATTATGGCTTTTACGTATAACGTATTTAGCCAGTTGCAAGTAAATTGATATTTGGTCGATAAAATTATTTTTGTTTCACAGATCAATCAAAGGTTAGTGTGCGTCCTTTGATTGTTTCCAAGGAGCTTTTGGCGACAAATCTGTAAGGGTCCGCTGGTTCACAGCCGATTTAGTGGTGGACGACGACGCACAGAAACGCCCACATAGTCCGCATATAAATATCACCACAGTCGTACTATGACTGTTCACTTTAGATACATCTCTTATTGTCCATTATTATAAGCATTTATAACACCAAACTACACCAATTTCACATCATAAAGTTTACAAGGACCAATTTGAAAAATAATTCAAAGCAAACTCCAACTACACCCTTTGACTTCCCGCCAAAAACTCATGAAGTATCTTATCTGACAGATAAACTTTTGACTTTAGTGGTGTGGACTAGACGGTACCTAGATTTTGTTTGAGATAATTTATTGTTGTGTGTAAATCATTATTTTTATTTCTTACATTTCGGTCGGGCTTCTACCTGGATTTCTTTTGATATACATATTCATACGAACTTTGACATAAAGGTGTTACCTAACAACCATATTCTCATAGTTTCAAATCAGTCGTGTATTTTTTGAGTTTATTCAGAACAAACATGTACCTATATATATAGAACATCTTTCTTCTTCATGTTTAAGAATAGCCTAACATATACTGGGGCCCAGTATATGTTAGGCTAATATTTTAATTGGGAATATTACATACATACAGGTTGAATTGATAACGCCTTTTTTTTAAGTCGGTTAATAAACATTTTTCTTCCATGCTGGTCGGGGAGCAAAAAGAACTTAGAATCCACCAGCTGCTTTTCATCCCATCCCAAGCCCGAAGCGATGCGGCTAGCAACCACCTGTCACTATTATCTAACTTCACACTAATATGCTGAACATGGCCTTTGGGTTTTTATGACCTGAGACTGTCTAACCCGCAAGGAATACAGACGTGATATTATGTATGTATTCATAAGTAATAAAAAACAAAAGATTATTTCTATAAGTAAGTTCGATTTGACACGAAACAATCAAAGGACCCACACTAACCTTTGATTGATCTTTGAAACAAAAATAATTTTATCGACCAAATATCAATTTACTTGCAACTGGCTAAATACGTTATACGTAAAAGCCATAATCAAAAGAAAAAAAAATATACTTCATTCATTCAATGATTGAATATGGATTGAATTAAACTTCGTGCGGCCCTCAGACTCTAAATATCTGCGGCCATATTGTGATCTTGTGACGTCACAAGGGATTTTATTTTAAAAAATTATAAAAACATAATGCATGCGTTAAAAAAATAAATATTCAAATTAGTTTCTTACAAAAGGTTATATTTTCAGAAAAAAATATAAAATAAATACCCTATTTTTTTTGTCATACCCAATTTTGTTCGTACATTTTATGACGATATAATACTTCAATTCAATCGAAAATAAATATTAGTTCCTGGTTAATAGAATGCGCACGCACTTTATACCATATATTTAATACCATATAGTAAAATAAATCCCGTATATAAAGTTCATAGTCAAATCCCACGTTTAGGTACATTCGCCGTTTGTCGGCTTCTTTGAAAGAGGCCGCAGTAGGCTTAGTGAAATTGCATAGGTATGAATTATTACGTTTCGATGTGGCTATTTACAAGCGAGCAAATATTATTTTAAATGCGATTTTTTTATGCATATACACGAAAGGATGACACATACCTACGTGATCGTATTAACCGCCTGATTAACGCCAATCGGTATCGGACAGGGTTTAAGTAACACATTGCATGTACCTATACACATAAATAAGAATTTTCTGGTTAATACCCTTTATCATCGTTCAGCCAGAAGGCATCCACTGCTGGATTTAGGCATCCCCCTTGCCATCCAAAGCTTCGTTTCTTAGTAGGTAGGTAGATAGCTACCTACTTCTATTCCTAGTAGGTAGGTAGATATCAAAGGATTTTGGAATGGTGGCTTTATAAGTAGGTTCCTACCTATCTAGGTAAAATATAAAGCCACCATCCAAAATCCTTTGGTCAACATCGGTTATAGTTCTACTCTAAGCATGTACCTAGTAACTTTATAAAATAAGGATTAAAGAAGACTGCGGTATGTAATCTACTTAACGGATAGGTAGGTGGGAGCAATAGGTAAGTCAGCCACAGCTAACACACAGCCCGCCTATCCCACTGGCACTTGACGCGAGCTGATTCTTCGAGCTAAATAAGTTGATAATTCTGTATAATACTTACCTACAAATTACAATAAATAAAAAACAGTAGGTAGTAGAGAATTTATCATACATACTGCTTTTTGACGAAAACTAAGTATTATTTCATAAATAAGTCGAGAAATAAATAACAAATTAATTAAATGACGGTAAATAAGCAGGAGTTACTTACTTTTAATTTATTTCCGCATTCCTTGCACGAGCTGAATTTAGCACTTTCGTCAAAATTAAAATATCTATGCACAGCGTTAGATATTCTACGAGGCATCTTCAAAAATTCACGTCACTCCAAATAAATACAAATGAATCCGTACCGACCCGAATGACAATTACCGGCGCAATGATCTTTGTGCATGAAGTAGGTAAACAAACAATGCGAACTTGCGAAGCGTCGTTGTGCGGGCGGTGGCGACATCCTATATCTATTTCTTTCTATCATAGAAGTGCGTTAATTCTTGAAAGAGACAGTTGCACGACGCGTGCGGCGAGCGGCATGTTTGTGTGTATGGTATGTGCGAGTGATTGCGACGCCGTGACCGCCACCGCGGTCGATGTATTATTATGAACTTTATGCACATATACCTTTATTTTTCTGATTAGTAGTAACAGAAATGATTCGGTTAACAGATATATTCCTATTATCCGATTTACGGTTGTGTTCATAAACTCACATATTTGTCGATTCTGTTAACCGAAATTATTACGTAACAGATAGTTTCTGTTAACCAATAAATGAAAAGGTTAATAACAGATACATTTCAGTTATTAACCCTAACCGTCCGTTCCCTGGTTCAAGTGATACTTTTTGTTCTCCTACGTTTTGTCGATGCTCTTTCATTTTCGCTTAGTTTTTTTCTTTACAGAATTTTTAAGAATAACTTTTGAGGATCAAACGAACTTACCTAAAGTGAAGTTCGATCCAGATTATGCGAACAGCTTCAATCGAGGCGATTTACATCTTACATGTTGTAGGAGGGCTTCCAGCCTTGGGTACCACACGGACTTTAGAGTAAAAGAATAAAATAAAAAATATATTTTTGACCTGGTCACCCGTTCTACCCTAACCGGCCACACTGCCTTTGTACTTTCCAGTCATTTCGTTTAAAGCCATATTGTTCGGTACTATTACCAGACTAAGTAAATAAAAAATATCAATTTTACATAAATTCACGTGTAATACGAATTTTACAGAGGAGGGAAGAGAGTGACATTTCTTTGGTAGGCAATGACACGCAGGTCAGTGTTGCCATATAACATTGAGTAGGCGCTGAAACATGCCCCCGGGCGTTGAAAGCCCTGCCTTGCTTTCAACCAGAATCCGTCGTAATTGGCAGCGGACAAATCTTGCTAAATGCTCTTCGAATGACACCAGCAGCAGTCTTAATACCAGCTACCCGAGCAATCCCATCAGCACCAGGATGCACTGCTATTACTCGGCCCATCCTCCACTGCAATGGTGGCAAGTGGTCTTCTTTTATAACCACTAGTGAATTCGTCTTTAAGCCATCCTTGCCCGAACGCCATTTTATTCTTTGCTGCAATTCAGCAATGTATTCTTTACTCCACCTTGTCCAAAAATGTTGACGGAGTTGTTCAATGCGTTGGAATCGAGTTAAGTGATTGTAAGTCATATCTTGAACATCGCGTTGTGGTAAAGATATGAGAGGACGCCCAATAAGAAAATGTCCTGGGGTCAGTGGTGTAATGTCGACAGGATCAGCAGATAGTGGTGTGAGAGGTCTAGAGTTCAAAATCGCTTCAATTTGGACGAGGGTGGTGTTAAGTTCTTCATAAGTTAGTTTACAATTAGCCAACACTCGAACTAAATGGTGTTTTGTGGATTTAACACCCGCCTCCCAGAGACCACCAAAGTGGGATGTATATGCAGGTATGAAATGGAAATTTATGCCATCATTCGCTAAATTATTACCTAACTCATTGCAGTTTGACTTAAGTAACTTTGATAAGTCGTTGTATGCACCTACAAAAGAAGTTCCATTGTCGGAATATATAGTAACGGGTTTACCCCTCCGTGCAATGAACCTTTTCAAGGCTGACAAATAACTATTGCTTGTTAAATCACCCACCAACTCTAAATGAATGGCTTTGGTGGCAAAGCAAATGAAAACCGCAATATACACTTTTACTAATTTACATCCACGCCCTTGTCGACTAGCACTCAAAATAGGACCAGCGTAGTCAACGCCAACCGTTTCAAATGGAAAACTTGGATGAAGCCGCTGTTTGGGTAAGTTGCCCATCAATGGTGCCTCAATTTTACCTCTTAATCGCGCACAAACTATACATTTGTGATAACAAGCTCGCGCTAAATTTCGACCCTCGATCGGCCAAAACCTTTCTCTTATATTCGCGAGTAATAATTGTGGACCAGCATGCATTAACTTCTTGTGCTCAAAATTAAATAAAAGCTTCGTAAAAATATGTGTGGACTGTATAATTATAGGATGTTTCTTTTCGTAAGAAAAATCAGAATTGTCAAGACGACCACCAACTCGCATTATAAGGTTATCATCTAAAAACACATTAAATTTAAGCAAAGAACTCCTTTTCGGCAAAGGCTCTTTCTTTATTAATAGCTGATACTCTACAAATGATTCGTCTTGGCATTTCCGAACAATAACATTTAAAGCATTACGCAATTCGTCATCATTAACCCTTTATCAGGCAGAGGGCATATAGCGACCACCATAATTTCAACCTTACCTAGCTTCAAATAGAAGTGAAATACAATGAATTTTTGATCATACCTGGCCTGATAAAGGGTTAATAAAAGGAGTTGTAGCTTTCTGACTTTTACATAAATTAATAAAACGTAGAACATAAGCAACAGAACGGATCAATCTCAAATAATTTGAAAAACGTGAGAAATCAATTAGATTATTTATGTAGTTCTTATTGTCTGTAATAACAATATTTAACGAAAGGTCGGGTCGAGTTTCAGGTAGTGTGTCGTTTTCTTTATATCTAGGTTGGGTAGGCCATACAGCAGATTCTTTTCTCAAAAATTCTGGACCAGAACACCACATGTCATGTTCCTTTAATGATGCAATATCTAAACCCCTTGAAATTAAATCAGCAGGGTTCTTGTCAGTTGGAACGTGTTTCCAGCTGCAGTTACCCGTCAGTTCTAAGATCTCTGATACCCGATTCCGCACAAAGGGCTGTAGTTTTGAAGGCAGCATTTGTAACCAGCCTAGTACTATTGTAGAATCAGTCCAACAGAAGACATGATTAATCTTCAAGCGGAGAGAATTTGATACTTTTTCAAAAAGACGAGCTCCCACTAAAGCGCCACACAGCTCCAAACGAGGAATTGTTAAGGGTTTGATTGGCGCTACACGGCTTTTAGCCATTAACAACCGAACGACAGCATTACCATCAGAATTTACACTCCGAATGTATACGCAAGCACCATACGCTCGTTCAGAAGCGTCAGTGAAGATATGCACTTCAATACTTTCATAAGAATCACTTAAAACTCTTCGCGGAATACGAATATCATTTAACAATGACCAAGTCTTGACAATATTATACCATCGAGATTCTATTTCAGGATTTAATACTTCATCCCAAGAAGACTTGTTCAGCCATAACTGTTGAAGCAGCATCTTCATTGTAATAACAAATGGAGATAAAAGACCCAGAGGATCAAACACTTGTGCAATAACCGATAATATGTCGCGTTTAGTGTTGATTTTGGTAATCGAAGACCTGATAGGGAAACAGAGATCATCGCAATGCGCATACCAACTAAGCCCTAACAATTTATCAGGTTCATTAGATCCTATATTTAAGTCAAGCGATGTCAGTGTATTATCGGACACAACTTCGGGTTTATTTGACTTCCATTTTCTAAGGGACATACCGGCAGATGCGAACACCTCATTAATGGTGGTACGTATAGCCATAACATCATCATAACTATCAGCGCCACTAAGTAAATCATCGACGTACATGTCATGTTTAATGATTTCAGAAACAACGTCATCCTTGCAATCAAGACCGAGTTGTTTAATACATCGTGTGGCGAGAAAAGGAGCACTGGCTGTGCCATACGTAACCGTGTTCAATTCATATATCTTAACTGGTTCCCGAGTATCATGACGCCAGAGAATGCGCTGAAAGAACCTGTCTGCAGGATGAACGACGATTTGTCGATACATTTTTTCGACATCGGCGGCTAGAACATATTTGTGTTGCCTAAATCGGAGTAAAATAGATAAAAGATCGTCCTGAACTGACGGACCGACCATTTGGATGTCGTTAAAAGAAACTCCTGACGAAGAAGGACAACTGGCATTACATACTACCCGAAGCTTTGTAGTGGTGCTACTTTCACGTAGTACCCCGTGATGTGGTATGAAATAGGATTTATTATTTGAATCGCGCTCTTGAATTTGAGACATATGCCCTAGTGATTCGTATTCTGACATAAAGTCATGATACATTTTGCCTAGCTCAGGCTTATGTTTTAATCTACGCTCTAACGAAGATAAACATTGCAATGCTCTTTGATGTGAATGGCCTAATACTTCCGGACCTTGCTTCAGTGGAATACGAACACAAAAACGACCATCGTCGAGGCGAGACGTATTCTGAACAAAATGTTCCTCACACTGCTTCTCTTCTAAAGAATACTCAGACGACTTAGGGCAGACTTCTTCAAGCTGCCAAAAACGTGTTAAATCGTTTCGAATAGCGTCCATCTGATAATCAGTGGGAGAAATAATTTTAGTTAAGTGACATTTAATTTCGCGTGAAAGCAAAGTTAGATAATTACTATTTATAGGGCCTGAAACTACCCATCCAAGTTTTGTTTCAAAAAGCATCGGTTTGCCGTCACCCAACATAATTTTGTGGGAACCTAACAAAACCCAAAAAAGATCAGCTCCTAAGAGAATATCCACTTCTGCAGGAATATAAAACTTTGGATCAGCCAAACTGATATCAGAAGGAATATTTAAGTCTGATAAACGGATTTCTTGTCCTGGAACGCTACTTGTGATAGATGGCAAAACGAAACAATGAAGATCTGCTGTGAAGCAATCATTTAATGACTTCATGTTTACATGACATGTTTTACCTACGTTTGAAACGGCATTGTTAATGCCCAGGATTGACCGGTTTACCTGATGGGTTTTTAGTAGAGATGCACCGAATATTCGGTTTCTATCCGGTATCCGGCTTATCCGGCCCTTTTTTACTATCCGGCCGGATACCGGATGGTAATGTACTATCAGGCCGGATACCGGATAGCAAACTTGGTAGATTTTATAAATAGAATCTAAATAAAGACACAGTTGTAATTGAAGCTTTTTATTATTTTAAACAACTTTAACTTTTTATAATAAACCAATTATTTAAAGTAACTTGGTGATAATACTGATAGTTAAAAAGTGTACTTATTTGTAACTAGTAAATAATAGTAATATTAATTAATTTAATATTGGAAATCCACCAAAGGTAAATTATGATGTATAAAAACAAGATTTTCAGCATTTTTAGGAAGCAAACGATTCCTCTTGTTTTCATATACAAGCCCAGCCTCTGAAAACGGTCTCTCGCTGTACACACTGCTACATGGGGAAGAGAGATATATTTGGGCAAATTTAACCAAAATCGGGAATTGTTTGGCGCTTGCTGCCCACCATGCGTAAGGGTCACTTTTTCGATCAAGAGGAACCATTTTTAAGTAAAAGTCAAGCTCATTGGCTATAGCAGTATTATCAGAGTCTTCAGTTTGATTGTTATCTTTGGCAACTTCATTAAAACAGTCCCAAAATGAATCATGAACACTCATGGAACTGCCTGCTCTTTTCTTCAATGGAGGTGAATCGCCTCCACTGCTGGATGCATCCTCTTCACCGCAACTCAGTTTTAGACCCTCCAATAAGAGGCTTTGGCGAGCCTTTTCTGCTTGTATTACCCCAAAAAATTAGTCTTGAACCTGGGATCCAATAACGTAGCCAGGAAATACTTTAAATTTTCATCAAGATGTTCGAAGCGTTGTTGCAATTGAGTTTTCAGGGACGTTAGAAATTGCAATAAGTTAGGAACTTTGCGTGAAGTTTCTTCCTTTTGAATGTACCTCATCAAAACTGCTACATGTGGTATAACTTCTGAAATGCACGACAGACCTGAGCTCGTGATCTTCGTTATTTCCTCGAACGGTTTGAGGAGAATGATGCATTGCTCCATTAAATTCCATTGCTGAGAAGTCAAGTTGCCGAGTTTATTGTGGTCGGCTATATACAGAGAAACAGCTCGTCTCTGTTCTAGCAGCCGCTCTTGTAAATAGTACGTCGAGTTCCAACGTGTACTGATATCTTGTACCAACCGATGTTCCGGTAACTTTAACTCTTTTTGAATTGCCTTCAGTTTCTCTTGTGCTAATGCTGAATGATTAAAATGAGTTACGATGCGTCTTGCGGCATTCAGCATCTCTACTAAATCAGGTTGATTTAGTAGAGACAAATTTTTACCTCATGATGAACTTGTTTTTTGTCTTTTAAACTTAATTAGTATAGAATTTTCTTTGAATTTATTATTAAAACATGTATCTCATAGAGAAAAACAGAGTTTTATGTTAAATTTTACTTGGTTAACTAAGATTTAGCCCTTAGGTAACTAATGAGTGAAAAATCCAAAAATCTGAAATTTCAATCGCAGGTAGAGGGCTATAAAGTATAATCAAATCAAAATCGTGAAACGTTATTTAAAATTACTAATTATTCTGCAACTTTTGATACCTACCCATAATAAAAATCGTAAAAAAAATCTTTGCCTAAAGCGACCCAACCTAATGTATAACTTAGTTGTTGGCGGCGGTTAGGTCATATTTTGTCTTGCTGCACGGCGCACTGTGGGCAGGACAGGTCGGTATCGGATCGAAAATATATAACTTCATGAGTTTTGGTAGATATATGCAGTAAGGTGTGGATATTCAAATAATTTCTAATTTCTAATTTAAAAAAAAAAAAAAAAACTTTTTTTGTTTTTTATTTATTCTCACGCAAAATAAGTGCAAACTTGATAATATAACCTCGTTATCAATGAATATTAATTAATTTTGAACGGTGGTAAACCGCAAAAGATACCGATTTTCTGTTCCGTCCTTTATAACATTCTTGCTGATATTTTCCAAAACCGCAAACATCCGCAGCTGATTTTTTTTTCTTGTGTTATAGAATAGTTAGACTATCAATTAACACAAATTGTAGCGCGTGGGGAGACGTGGGTAATAATGAAAACCTTCGACGAAAAAAATAAATCAGTGAAAAATATGGTATGTCACTTTTTAAGTACCTACTGATACATTTGTCGCTTTTTTAGAAAACAAAGACATGTATTCTAATAAACATGAAATAAGCTTTCCAAAAATGTATGATACTGCATATCTGTAGCAAATATTTCTTTCACAATATGGTTTTGAAATACGTGTATACAAAGATATAAGTTTGGTACTCCTATGTTGTATATACTTTCTTCACATGAAAAATAATGTCATTTTGTGTAATTTTGTGAAAAAACGTAATGAATATTATATTACAATTATTAGAGAACCAAATAAAATAACCATATTAGACAAATTATGATATTCGTAAAAAGTATTTTCGATGTGCTCTTGTTCTACCGTTTTCCACAGTGCGGCGTTCTGACGGAAGATCGCGGAAAAACACACAAGTCCGATCCGGTATCAACTAAAAATTGCGTTTTGGTTGTGCGATCTGTTATAAATAAACGGCCTGTATAAGAAGGACAGTCGGTGGCCGCTACATTCAACCGCCCGCCTAGTTTCCCACAGTGGTGACCCCCGACAAGAACATGACGAATCTTTCTACTACATTTCTAATCTACCCATAACTTCTACTCCTCGCTTACCTTACCAAACTACTCTACTCAAACTGCCGAGCATCTACTGGCACGCTACTCTGACGGCAAATTCGCTCGCACACTAGTCCCTTTCTACTATTGGTAACAGGTACCTTCTAGCTCTTCGATATCGTCTATCGACTAGGAGGGAAGTACTGTGGCGACCGCTAGACGGCGAACTTACTCGCACATTAGCAGCGTCATAAAATATCGCACATCGCGGTATCGAAATGTTTCTCTAGCTAACCATAAATACAAATTCTAAGTTGCTACACAGCAGGGTGTATTGGCCAGTATATCTTTGCTGTTCCCACAGTACCAATGATGTCAAAAATATGTTTTCATCTGAAATGTCTTCTTCACCAAACGCTTGTTTATATGCACTGCGACCCGAGGAGCCATCACATCCCCACTTTGAAACGAATGTACAAGTTCCCTCCATTTTTGCCAACTCGTTTAGCAGTGTGATCCAATTAACTTTGGATCACACTGCTAAACTTGGACGTTTGAGTTGGTACCTACGTAAAATTTTGTGCTCTCACATTTAATTAATTATTTGCCATAAAAAAAGCGTAAATTGCTTTTTCAAGTGATCAATAGTTATCTTTTAGAGTAGTGCATTAGTTTTCTGAAACAACATAGTAAAAATACGACGTTTTAGTGCAATATTGTGCAAGAATCAAAGTGCTTCATCGGAACGCGTAAGCGACGCAATCTGCACGGCGCTTAAGACCTTTTTCTCACCGACTCTCAAACCAACGGCCAACCGCTTGTGGATTTTTGCACCGCTCGCTGCCGCGCTGCGCGTGAAGATACACAAACATAACAAATCATGTATTTCTGCGTCTACCTCCAGTAACGGCTCTGGGCCAAATGCAAAAAAAAATGTAAAAATAACAAATAAGAAACAAAGATGACTTCTGTTGCTGTAACAAATAAAATAACAAAGATGAACTATAAAACCTTGTTCATATTGTCAGTTTAAAATCGAAAACGGACAAGTGTGAGTCGGGCTCGCCCATTAAGTGTTCCATAGCTAGAATACTCTCTCAGCCATAGAGAGGCCCGCTCGGGATGGAGCGTCTATATATTATTATCTTAATCTCGTACATAGGATTAGCAATTAAAATAAATAAATAAAACAAAACTTTGATTAGATTTTTTAATTCAAAGAGCGATAATAACAATTTACCAATAAAAGATGAGAGATCTTTGCCCCGCAGTGGGATAATGTAGGTTAATAAAAAAAACAATCTTCTCTCTTAGTTATAAATCAGAAATTAAGAAAAAAAATATATAAACAACACGTCGTTGATATAAGATAAAATACTACTTTAATAATATTATATCAGTAAATATTTTGTATATTAAAGTAGGAAAGATATTTTTTTGGTAAATCGACTATAAAAAATCAAACAAAAATCTTCATAGGTATTATAATTTGTGTTAACATATAATCACCGACATTATAAAAAAATGGAAAAACATTATTTAGAATGTTCACCTCCATGATTTTTATAAAAACTAGTTTTAAATGCCAAGCTTTTCTAAATAATCATTTTAAATACTTTTATAAATCAAGACAAAAATTTAAACAAAACAATTTTTTCTGATATCGAACTTAGAACTACTCTTACATTTAACAAGTAGGGGGCTTAAACATATTTTTTCGGTAAATCAGTCTGTACATAATTTTAAATACTTTTATAAATCAAGAAAAAATTTAAACAAAACAATTTTTTCTGAAATCGAACTTAGAACTACTCTTACATTTAACAAGTAGGTGTCTTAAACATATTTTTTTGGTAAATCAGTCTTTACATAATTTTAAATAGTTTTATAAATCAAGAAAAAAATTCAAAAATACAAATTTTTCTGAAATCGAACTTAGAACTACTCTTACATTTAACAAGTAGGTGTCTTAAACATAAGTTTTTGGTAAATCAGTCTGTACAATATTTTGTTAAGTACCGTCCTATCTTTATAGGTATTAAGAATTATGTTAACATAAACATTTTTAATAAATGGCCTTTTTTCGATAAATTATTTGTAATATTGCCCTCCATGATTTTTTAAAACTCGTTTAAAATACCAAGCTTTTCGAAATAATCATTTTAAATATTATTATAAATCAAGTCAAAAATGTAAACAAAACAACAAGTGGTAACAGATTCTTTCTCAAATCGAACTTAGAAGCTACCTTTGCAATTAACCATACCATGTAAACAATACTAGGATATCTGTGTCTGTGACAGACAATGACTGTTATTTCTCTTAGACATGAACAGAAATATCTTTCTCACAAGAATATCTGTGATCATAAAACTATTATATTTATAAGGTATTTGTATATTAAAAGTAAATAACATTAATAAAATAAAAAAGCAATTAACACGGTATTGCACATTCAATGACACAAATTATTTTAGCACATTATATTTTGACAATAAATCATCATCAAAGTATTTTAACAAATATAAGTCTTATTATTATCAACAATATTAGACCGGGTCGCCAGAAAACATCCGTTAGCAAAATATGAGGTCCGCAATCTGTTTTATAAAGTATGCAAAGGGGTTCTAGGACTATTTAAAAACGCACGTTGCCACGCGCTGGAGTGATCACATCGCTCGGAATCTTTATGAAATTATACGTTTAGTGCGTTATTAGTGCATAAATATGTCTATCTTCCGAGGATAACATGCAAAAACCAGGGATAAGGTGAGGGACACGTGACCACTCTAGCGCGTGGAAACAAGCATTTTTGCATAGACCTAGAAGCCCTTGGAATACTTATAAAACAGATTGCGATCCTCATAATGCAAACAAAATGTCTTCTGCGATCTGCATAACATTATAAGAGTATTGACTTTCCATTATGTAACTTAGCTCGTAGCAGATAATCAAATTAGAGTAAAAGAAAACTTCTTCATTTATTTATTTGTAGTTTAGTTTTCTTCATCACTACTAGTATTAAAGAAACTAAATTCTTTTTGTGGCTTTTGTGCCAAGTTTCGTTCGACTACTGTAGGACCATCTGTATTTTTAGCTGATAAAATTTCTCGTTTATTATGTACATTTTCTTTCGTAGGCGAGTTAGACGGCGAAGAGAAAAGCTCATTAAAATCTTTTTTTAAATTGGATGACGAAACATTATAGCGCGCTGTACTAGATAACATTTTTAACCTAGAGCTGTAGCGACTATAGTCAACTTTAACATTTGACAGTACACATATCTTAGAAGTAGCTGGCCTGCCATCGTCTGCTTTAATGACATGAGCCGAGGGCGATAGTCTTATGAGCTTGTTCCTCGCATCCGGTTCTGAGTCCATGATATTTCTAGCAGGATTCATAAGAAAATTCTCAGTTATAGATGTAGCAGAAACAATTTTTATTTTTGACGTTGAAGCAAAGTCTTGACTTTTCGCGATAAGTGAAGTAGCAATCGGTTTCTTTAACAGGGTAGAACAAAAAACATCATCATCAGATGAATCGGATATTTTCTCTTTCGAAACTTTGTTATATTTTGAAATTGATGGAGAATTGTATTCTTTTTCTGGGGTCAACATATTACTGGCAACAGTTTTAAACTTCTTTGGGAAATCGAAAATAGTTTGATAGCTTTCATCATCATCAGATGATGACATGATAATTTTGCGTTTACGAACAGGGAGAAACTTGATAGAGTTATCAGAAGTTGAAGAATCATAACGTGTTGGCGAGTTATTAAGTGAAACTGCTTCTTCTGATGATGAAATATTTTGATCATCGATTTCATTCACACGAATCAATAAGCAATATTTTTTCAATGCAAAGCAATTACAAAATCCTCTTACTTCGGAAAAATCACAGAAACAACTCAAAATGCGATAGCAAACTTCACCAGACTTATTAGCAGTTTGGATTTGATGAATTTTCATGGTTTTTGGTATAGCTGTTAAATTATTTAAGGCAAATTCGTTGTCGTTTTTAATATTATCAATATTTTTAGCATCAATGTAAAATAGTTTAATACTAGTTTCGCCTTTTAACATTTCTATCGCACTATTAGCGCTAAGTACGTCAATTCCATACGATACTTTCTTATCCAAAAGTCTTTTTATAGTTCCACCTACACCATCAGCAGCTCCTTTTCCATGATAAGATTCAGAAAAATTCCAAGTAGCTCTAAAGCCTAATTCATGAGTAATTTTACTGAACAGAAAGAAATTCTTTTTTTGTTTATACTGAGTGCTTGGTCCATCAGAATAGACATGCAAAACATTAACTTCTGGTGTGGTTTTTTTTACATCGGCTAATACTGGCATCAAATGTGCCCAGATTGCTTCTGGAGAATGGTCTGTTGAGTCTGAAAATGTGCAATAAGATTGGGGTTTATAATTTTTTTTATAAACTACGCTGGTGTGTAATGTAATTTGGTATTGTGAAGCCCCAAAGTGAGCCGATTGGATTTGTTCATGCATTTTGCATGTGTAATTTTCGGAAAAGTCGCAATGTAGCATAACTTCATTTGACTGTAAACTATCTTTAACTTTTTTATAGCAGGAGTACTGGTGCCGTATGTTAAAAATATGCACTTTGTAAACAGTGAGTTCTTTTTCAAACATGGTGATTAAATTTGCCAAATTTCCATTTCTAAGATCTTTTTTCACTCTTTTCGAAGATTTAGTTTCATTATTTTTCACATACTCAATTTTTTGCACAACCCATTCCAGCCATGTAACAGTCTCCTCTTCCTTATGTTCAGTAAAATTGTATTTAACACACTCATTTTTACATTTAGGGCATTCATTAAACATACATTCTTTTGAATCAATTGTGCATACTGTATCTTTTATAATATCATCGAGTTCGTTATAAACATTCAACACAGACAATCTTTTGAGGGCCGTAAATTTAAATTCTATATTAGAATGTATCTTACAAACGCAAGTATTTCTATTTGACAGTTGTGGGCTGACAACATAAAAAGGCTTATGTCTTATAAATGTGGAATAAGAAATTTTGCTACCCGTTTCTACTTTGAATTTTCGGTACAAGTTAAGCAAACTATCCAAAAGGTATCTTTTTTGCATTTTTACCATATTTCGCGTCTTCGTCTCTTTTTTGCCAGCAGATGCACGAGATACGTCGTCTTGCAAAAAGAATGTTTCTATTTGTTCTTGGTGTTTTTTGGTACACTGATTGTCCTTTGGTTTCGAAAGTCTAATTTGTCCTCTTAACCCCAAGTAATGTCCTATCTGAGTTCGCATATTATATTTGCAAATCAAGTTTCTTTTAACCAGGTTTTTCATAACATTTCTTTCAGTGTTATTTTGACAATCCCTGTAATGTTCTGCCAAAACCGTAGACATTACATTTTTTTCCAATAAAACTCGTTTTACTCTTTTTTTATCTTCTGCTGAAACACTATTCAATGTTTGCAAAAATGAATCTGATTTCGAATTAGGTGTCAATGGATCTATATTTTTATTATCATGTTGTAGTGTCGGCTTAGAATAGCACTACCCCATTTCTTCCGGTGGGTGTACGTAAAAGGCGACTAACGGTATTGGGGCTTTTAAGGGATTTTTGGGCGATGCGGTTGGAGACCCATCACCAAGAACCTTTATTTCACCATCTATTCCCCACGCATCTTCCAAAAGTGGCTGAGGAATTTCTAATTCCTTAGCTCTGGCTACCCCTTTGTTGGGTTTTATAGCCGTGAGTATATGTATGTATGTATGTATGTTGATGATCATCAGTGGATAATTTTTGACATTTTAAAAGCAAATCCCTTCTGTACACCTTTTTTTGTAGAGACGCTATTCGTCGTTTCATTTTTTCAATTTTATTGTTCTGTCTTTCTACTAGTTTTCTTAATTTATGATGCTTTTGATGATATTTCTTTCGAGATACAAGTTCTTTTTTATCACTATTTGTACTATCTTTCACAGCTTGTTTTTTTTTAGATTTCGCCATGTCTTTCTTCTCATATCTTGTTGGCTTTTAGGCAATAATGAAATTTTAACGTATTTGCTTTTTATCCTTTCGCGATTTTGCCTTTGCATTTCTTCATATTTATCTGGATGATTTTTTTTGAGACGTTCTCTGTATAAACGTTGTCTTTCCGCTGGCGATAAGGGCATTTTCTACAACAAACAAACTGTTTAGTCAAATGTACTAAGTATCATATTATACATGTTATACATATTGTTGCTTATTAGAATGAACGCATCTGTTTATTTGTCTGTCTGCCTGTATAAATATATTCAAAAGCATAAACCGCGGGTAAAGCTACAGGCGAAAGCTAGGATTACTATAAATATTCATGCCTCTTAGTTAATATAACCTTAAGATATATTAGGCAACTAGAATTTTTCCATTGTAGCGAAATATAACCACATGACTCTTGCCAGTTAATCTATTTGAGCAGCATGCAACTGTATAATGTTGATGTAATTCAGAAGACATTATTTCATTCAAAATTAAATAGAGATAAAAAGTAACATGATATTGTTAAACCAGTGCCACAGTAGCAAGAAAACATAATATTTAATGCAACAGCAATGTGTAATGTGTATGCTAGATTTTTTTAAAAATAATATGTAGGTACGTAGGAGAAATCATCCAAATTATATTTAATGTACGGAAGAAAAGGAATGGCTATTAAATGGAGGATTAGTTTAAAGAGTGTCTGGCTAAAACAATTAACTAACGTAAACTATTCAACCTCACTTTTGTAGGGAGAGACCAGCAGTTTGGCACCAGTATGATACTTAACAATACTAATTGTTGCCTGCAGCGGGTGCTACAGATCGACAGACACACATACGTACCGGTCAAAATTATACACCCCTCTTTTTGTATCGGGGGTTAAAACACTGCAATGAATATTATAATTTTAATAAACAATAGGTACCTATTTAATATTACATAGTACACATGAAATAGTTAAGCTTAAGACAACTCTCCTTGGGATTTTGATATACCTAGATATAACAGCAATTGTCATTTTGTAAATACAGGAGAAGTCACAGGATATAACCTATATTCCTCACTTTCCAAATGTGAATACGTCTTTACTTCATATTTGTTACAATTTGTTTGTAACGTCACAAATAAATGTAACAAATCCGCAACAAATATGAAACAAAACACGATGTGTAAATAACCTAAAAAATTCTCAAAACAAAATGACAATGTTTTTAAGCTAACAGTCACCATTTCGAAATAATTCGTTGTCAAACCTTATGATATATACATCAACACAGCATAAATTACTTACCAAAGTGTTTGAAACTGAAGTCATCAAAATGAACAAATTTTTGTTGATTTTTCACTGCACAAATAAAAGAGACGCACGTTGTTGCTAAACTGAACACAAACAAAATGGCTGTCACGCAAAGCATTTAAGACCTACTGACGTTGTCTATGGTTTTAATGTTGCCAGAAATAAAATTTATTTTCTGCTATTTTTTGTGTTCACACAGATGAATAACAAATATGAAAGATTTTATAGACGGCGCCAAAACTATTATTTTAATTAGTTTTTACTAAAATAATTTATTATATTACAATAAAATATCGAATTATATGATATTCTTCATAAGAAAAAACGATTTAATTTATATAATATGGCTTGTAATATATTTTCCTCATTTCAAAAAGTTGATTATGGTTGCATAGGACATTTTCAAATGTATGAAAAATAATCTACTTCGAATTATAAATTATTTCTTTTTTTATTATTTATTCAGAAAATACAATTATTTATATATTTAGTTGATACATGTTTTAGTAAGTAAAAATAATAAATTCTTTTTAAAAATAGACAAAATGTCAAAATATTTTATCTATAATAAGACGTAAGAGGTTTCTGAAATGTACAATTTTTTTGCATTTCGCCCGTATGTAAGAAAGAATCAGGCCTCTTTTGTGAAAAATTGTGACAGACATATTTGAAACCTGAGAGACAACAATAAAATATCAGTACCAAAATACAGATTGTCAAAAGTAAATACATCTTTCATGGGGTTATGCGTAAAAATGTATAATAAAATACCTGAGGACATTTTAAATTTATCAGAAACAAAATTCAAAGCAGCAGTTAAAAGAAATCTTAGTTCGAAAGCCTATTACAATGTCAATGATTACATTAATGATGAAGTGGCTTGGTGTCATCAGGGCTCTGTGCAGGATGTTTCCGGGCTAACACCAAAATTGTAATGGTGTAGACAAAGATGTGTGTTGACGAGTTTCTTACGGGTTCTTCTCTCAACAAAACACCTTCCGAATCCGAAGTAAACTTAGTATTAAGTTAAAATTTGACGTTCAAAAAACAAACATTTATCTTTTTATTTTGAAATAAATGATTATTTTATTTTAACAGATGTCCGTCAAGCGCGATTAATTTTGAAATACCAGCAAAGAGATTTAAAAGGGATATGAGTTTAAATAAATTAAAACCATTTGGATGTAAAGGGTGGATTATACTACCCAGGAAAGACAAATTGGACCCAAGAGCCAAAGAAGTAAGGATGAAGATGAAGATGAAGACTTTGATATGTATGAAGCTTATTGTTTAATGTTAAGCGACGATCCTAAAAGTTACGAAGAAGCTATAGAAACAGATGAATGGAAAATTGCTATTGAAAAGGAAATTAATTCATTAGAAAACTTAGAAACATGGAATTAATCAAATCTACCATTAGGAAAGAAAGCTATAGACACAAAATGGATATTTAAGACAAAAACAGATGGAACTAAAAAAGCGAGACTTGTTGTTAGAGGTTTCCAGCAAGATAGTGAAGATTTAGTATACTCGCCCGTAGAAAAAAGGACTACAATTAGAATGTGTTTATCTCAAGCTTTGGAAAACGATTATGACATACAACAATTGGACATACCTACAGTTCTTTTAATAATATTAAAATTTAATTAACATGATACAATAAGAAAGGCAGCGTTTAAGTAACAAAATTAACATGCTTTCGTTTTCCACTGAGAGTTTCACTGTTTTTAGTAGATGGCGTTAGTAAATCTTTAAAAAATAAATTCAATATGTAAACGAACGATAAAAAATACAACTATGAGCTTAAAATATGTAAAAAAATATGGCCCACATTCTCAGTAATAAAAAACTATATATATCACTACCTCGAACAAATTTTTAAGAAAGTTCAAAAATCCGGTATGCTAAAATAGCCTACCAAGTGGCACGAAATTTTGTTCGGCATTGAGCATCTGTACTAGTATAGTATTATATTATCTGTGGTCGTAGTAAAATAAAAAATATTATGAATCAAAAAACTTATTTTTATTTCTTCCGTTACTTAGGTATGTATAACAAAAAATAATAACACAGTTAGGTGAGTAGGTCATACATCATACAGAGTGTAAAAGTATTAGCTGATCAAATTTTAAGGGATGAAACTACATTGGTTTCTTGGAATTAGCCATCTAATATTTTATACCCTACAGGTAGGTATTTTCCAATTATATTTTATAAATCCTTCGTTTCATGATACACTCTACAACAGGGATCTACACATAAATAAACGTTGCATTCTGCACAGTAATACCGAGTCTGGGATCTGATGTTGTTTTTAGTGCAAACTTTGCACCGTTGACATTTTCTATCCGGAATGAGTTTTGGCATATGCTTTACAGCCGCGACTGTAAGTAAACGTAAAGGGTTACTATTAAGACTTTGTCTTTGTGAAGTATGCGGTATAATGGTCAATACATCAGCTGCCGGTTTATGTTTGCTTATGAGTTGCCGTATCACATTCAACTGGAATTTCGCTAAATCAAGTTTTGTCATGCTTAAGGCGTTGTAAATAAAAAAGGAATATAATAAATGCATGTCGAAAATATGGAATCCCAGCTTTTTGTGCCATTTTACAGTCTTTCTCATGATCGTGAATGAGCTTATCATCATATCTGTTCTATCAACTGATCCCATATTTTTACTGTAATCGATCACACACTCAGGCTTCATTTTCGGTAGACCGGTAAAGTGATCGATTTTTTCAGATGGCACAATTTTACTGTCGTGAACTGTACTTAACATTATAACATCTTTTTTGTCTTTCCATTTTAATGCCATAAGCGAGCTACAGTAATAGGAATCCACTTCGCCTTTCTTATTTTTTTTAAATTTTGGCATACCACGCCTTGATACTTTAGCCGTGCCACATGCGTAAGTTTTCTTATTTTTTAAATACATAAATAGCGAAGGACTACTGTACCAGTTGTCAACATATAAGCACCTGTTGCACTCAAAATAGTCTTCAAGGAGTTTAATTACGACAGACCCACTTTTGCCCAATTCCGGAATATCCGCAACATCAGTGGTTGCACCACAATGTACTATAAAGTCCACTATGCATCCAGTTTCAATATCACACAATACAAAAAGCTTTATCCCAAATCTATTTCGTTTTCTGGGCTATATTGCTTAAAAATAAGGCGCCCTTTAAAAGGGACGATGCTTTCATCGATACCAAAATTCTTGTGAGGAATCAATGATTCTTTATATAATCTACGTGCATGTTGTATAATAAATTCTATCTTAGTTAGTCTTAAATCAGACGTTGATTCTGGTGCTGTCAGATCATGGAAACAGAGCATACCTAAAATCATGCAATATCTGTTGCGAGTCATTAACTTTCCAAATATAGGAGCACATAATAGGGGGTCCGTCGACCAATGTTCTTCGATAGACAAATGTGAATTTCTTGTCATTAACATGGTGACACTTAAAAATATATATATGTCTTGTACTGTGACGTCACTCCATCGGTGTAATCTTGAGTACGTTTTCAATGGAATAGTTCTCACTAGACGTTGATGGTATTGATTAGTACATTTGACAATATGTTCGATAAGTTCTAAATTTACAAAATGTTCAAAGATGTCCAGTTCAGACGAAGCCTTTGATATTAAACTTGGTGATATTCCTGACGTAAAATAATCGAACTCATCGATAACTGGAGACGGCGGTGCAGGAGCCAACCAATTAAATTCGTCATCTTCTCCCTAAAACAATAGTTGTAAATTACTCACAAAATTCTTATATTTAGTAACACGAAATAAAAAATAAAAATAATTTTGATAGGTATTAAGTTTTTTTTTTTTCTAAAGTTAATACATCTTTATACCTAGGTATTAATTTCAATATTCCTATTAAAAAAAAATTACAAACACTATATTGTATCAGAGCAGAGTAACTACACTAGATTGAGATTGAAAACACTATATTGTATTATAATTTTTAATAACTTACCTGTTGATTATGTATGAACACTTCATCACTTTCAAATTCAACATCATCAGTTCCTTCTAAAATCCTTATCAACTCCTCTGCAGTGGTCATATTTCAATAAATATTAATTTACAATAATAATAACTCAACTTAGCAACGCAAAGATGATAACCCAGTAAATAACATGATTTTGCAGGGTACTTCCATAATTTATCGATATCTCCTACCCTCATTGTACAGCACAAAAAAATAGTTCTAGAAATATCTATCGCCTCTGACGTCACTTCCGTGTCTGATATATCAGACGTTGGCGTACGAGACTGATGCATGATCGTGTCGCTATAGTGTTGTGACATACCATGAAATTTACTGGATTCGATACAAAACATAATTTGAAAATATATTAATTTCTCTGTGGTAAAACTTGGTAAAATAACGTCACACTAAAATTTTCTATGCCCAAAACAAAAACCTGTATAATTTTGACATTTTTAGACGTTTCTTTTTAGAGTACCAGATTTCTGGCTTTGGCAGTAACATTGTAATGTAACATCACTAATGTCTGATATATCAGACATTGGCGCTGAGGGTTCAAATAAAAAAAAGAGTCGGATTTAACTAATAAACACGGTTTTGTTTGTAATAATTTATTATTAAAATAACATTATTATACATTGTGAAATTGTTATTTTTGATTAACTAAAGTATAAACTGTCTGAAAATTTTATGCATATGTCGTCAGGTACTATAACGATAAGAAAAAATAGAGTTAAATTGGTAAGATTTATTTGTCTGATATATCAGACTTTGGCGGCGAGGGCACGAAACTTAAATGTCTAATATATCAGACTTTGGCGCTGAAAAGGTTAACAGTGAGAATACCAAACGAGCGAAACATATCGACATTAAACACCTTTTTATAAAGGACATTGTATATAAAAAGTTTGTAACGGTTTACTATGTGACCAGTGAAGAAAATGTTGCGGACATAATGACGAAACCATTGAACTATGTGAAGTTCAACTATTTTCTTATTTCGTAAAGTTTTTTAAGTCATGGGTTTATTTCATACTTGTTTGTTGTGTTGTGATTTGTGAAATTATTTATTTTGTTTGTCAATGTCAGAAATATGTCAGCAGAGTTTGATATTATGATTGAAGTACCTCAGGGGCTAGACAGTGTTAGTTCGCATGCCCCCGGTTTTGGCGCTACTATCGCAGTTCGCCATTTTAGATTGAAAACGAAACAAAAAACCAAAACATACAAACCGCAAAAGCAAAACTGTATGTTTTTCTTTCCGGCAAATTACAAGTTACCCAGCTTATACTTGACATACTTAGTTTCGACGACATTCATATCCATGTCTATTCTCAGAGGAGGAAATCATAAGTGGAATTCTCCTTACTGTTGAAGGTATGTTACGAGGTTTTCTTCTTAGTTGTACGACCACTTGCACGCACGACCAAGCTTTGCTTATGTAAATTCACTGTGATTTTCCATTCAAGAAATAAAACTACTTAGATAGAGAAATACTCCAGTAAAGTTAACTCTTACATTTGAATCACAACAAGTTTCATTAGAGCTATGTTGTAGGAACTCATTTTATATATGTTTGAATCACTATTTTTAATCCATTAAAAATTTGTACTTGGTCCATTAATGTAATAAGAATGATTATTTATTTACAGAGTACAACAGTTGCAACGATCATAATTACTTTGCTGTTCATGACACAAAGGATGATGCAGGATGCTGCAGACTATAAATGTTTACAGGTAATACATATGGCCATTTAAATTAATATTACTTTCAATGTTATGTTAGTGTTAAATCCATGGTAAAAAATAATTCAGTCGGTTGATGAGCAAAAATGATGTTCTTTAATAGAGCAAAGTTGTACCGATTAACAATATTTTACTTCTCTACAAATAGATAAAAACAATGAATAATAATATCTAGCCTTCCATCACTAAACATATTAAGGTGTCTTGTATACACATATATATATGTATACAAGACACCTTTATATATATAAAAATATATAAAAGTGCACATAATGAGATGTGAAAATAACTATTTTTAAATTACAGATGAAATCATCGCCCAAAAACATAATTATTCCTGCCCATCAAGCAGACAAGAAGTCCATATCCCAATGCAAACTATTGGTTAGTAAATATTTTTCCTTCCACATTTACTGTAGAAGATTAAAAGTGCAAAGTCTTTTTTAAAAATAAAAACATAATAGAATAGAATAGAATAATCATTTATTTGCCAGAATAAGAGTTGTTCCGTACTGGAACAAATTAGTTTATAATTTTCTTTATTAGGTGTGCACAAGACAACAAAACATATTTTACATACTTTTTAATTCACGTTAGAAATAGATTTATTTCATGTGGCTTATTTTCTCTAACACTACCTTGTTGATGCGGGAAACTGGCAACATTGACGTCTGACGTCTTACAACTACATCCGTTTCCGCAAGTTAGTCTCTTTTTCTCAACACGCCGATGTGAGTGCACACGTTCGTATAAAAGTTACCAAATAAATTCCGAATCAAGTCTATTTCCCCAACAAAGTGATGAAAAAGGACTGAACCACATTTATCTATGGACCTATGGTGAAAAGTGTAAGCCTGTGCTGTGATTCATCAATAAACTCTCGAGAGTTCGAACGCCACCCCTGCCAGCCACGTGCCTGGTAAGTGTTTAAAGTTTAAATAAGTCACTCGCGGCTACATAAATTATTTTGATCCTATCGAACCGGATCCGATTTCATCTTTTGTTTTGTTGTCTTGTGTTGTGCAGTACTACGTACTTAGTAATTTCAAATTCATTTCAATCGTTTGAGTCGCCATCTTTGTTACGCAAAATGGCCGAGAACGATCATGTTTGTGAACAAGACATATTCGAAAGGGACTTGATTCTCGAAGAACTTAGGCGTACATTACAGTTTGCAACTACCGATGAGCAGCAATTTCGTTCGCGAACTATAGATATTTCAGCTCATCAGAGAAAGTTTACGAAAGTCCAGAGTAAAATAGAAAAAATATTGTTTAAACATAAGTGCTTTGATAAAGATGAACAAATAACTATTCGGAATGAATTTAACGATTTGTATTATGGCATCTTAGCTCATCTTAACGACCTTAAGCAAAAGGAGGAACGTGTCCGTCGCTCAAGTCGTATTTTTCTTTCATCGTCTGAGGCTCCTCAGCAGTGTCATCACAGTAAAACTTTGCCTACTTTACCATTGCCCTCGTTTAGTGGCGATCCTACGGATTGGCCATCATACATTGATTTATTTAAGTCGTTAGTGCATAGCAACAGTGCCTACACGGATGCCGAGAAGCTTAGGTACTTAATACTTACTGTAAAGAACGAACCTTTTAATCTTATAAAATCCTTGCCGATTTCCGAAGATAATTACGCCATCGCTTTAGAAATATTAATTTCTCGTTATGAAAATAAGCGAGTCATCGCGTCAAAACATCTCGATCGAATTCTCGACATCGAAAATTGCAGTGATAAATCGGTTCATAGCCTGCGTCGGCTACTTAACGTCTACCAAGAAAATATTAAGGCACTTGAAGCTATGCAGTTTCCCGTGGGCCAATGGAATTTCATACTTTTAAAAATTTTACTACGTAAAATTCCAGTTGGTACTAGGAAGTGTTTTGAAAGATCGCTAGTGAAACCATCTTCTATTCCCGATGTAAACACATTGATCACATTTCTTGAAAAAGAAATTTCCGCTGACGAAATCATAAACATTTCCGTTTGTGGGCAGTCCATTTCACAACAAAATACAAAAGCGGGTAGTTCGCTATCAAGCCGCACTATCACGCAGCAGCGATCATTCAATGCATTAGCTGCAAACAATGTCGGCCTTCCTACTCGTCAAACAGACGAAAATCAACGTAGTTACAACGTAATTAAGAAGCAAACTTGTATATGCTGTTGCAATGTTGAATTAAACGACGTGTTGCTTGGTTGGATATACGTTTATTACTACTTTTAGACTTATGACTAACTTACATTATATAATGGCAAGAGGGGGACAAGATGCACTCACACTACACTACACCTTCCCCCTTTGCAAACAAAAAAATATTTATTAATAACATATTTTTTTTTAAAGAAATTATTATCCATTAATCTACTACAATATCCATTAGAGTGGAATATCAAATAAAAATTAAATTTAACCTTTTTTAGAAATTGTTTATCTATTTAATAAAACTTAACTACTATACTTAATTAAATCTATTAGTAAAATCCGGGTTTATCGAACGACCTCCCATCAGTAGTAAAATATGCTTCAAGTCTATTATTTGCGGATGACCTCAAATTATACCAACAAATTAGGTCTCAAAGTGACTGTATTAGACTGCAAGAGGACATTGATAGAATAGAAAAGTGGAGTATAGATAACAAGCTGCAATTTAACAAATCCAAATGTGCAGTGATATCCTTCACTAGGGCATTAACACCTATCCAGCAGGAGTATGTCATTGGGGGTTCATTCATGGTCAGGGTCACTGAAGTTAAAGATCTAGGGGTTAAATTTTGTGATAAATTGCATTTTAGGGAACATATTGTCAATATTTCTAAAAAGGCTTTTGGTCAGTTAGGTTTTATTCTGCGCAATGTGCGAGATTTTACAAATATTAAAGCTATTGTAGCATTATACAATGCTTTAGTTAGAAGTAATTTGGAATTTAATGCACTTGTCTGGTCCCCACATGAAATTAAATATAGTCTTATGTTGGAACGAATACAGAATAAATTTGTAAGGTATCTATATCTCAAATACTATGGGGTATACCCATTTTACCCACTTAACTACCCAACTCTATTTGTGTTGGGTATGGTAGGATATACTGAGCTGAGGGTTAGGAGACAGCTTTCTTTAGTGTTGTACCTATTCAAAGTGCTCAGAGGTAAGTTAGACAATCCAGTTGTACTGGAGCAGCTTCGCCTCAACATACCAGACAGGTACATGGGTCGTAGGCGACGACCTACCCTATTGGCTGTACCGTTCGCACGCACCAAGCTACTAGGGGAGGCTCCAGTCACTCGGGCTCTTAGTACATTGAATTTAATTGCTGAGGATGTAGACTTGTTTTGGTGTACTCTGAATGAATTCACAATAGTAGCATTAAACATAATTTGCTACAAGTGAAGAAATTACATATGTGTTAGAATAAGTTATTTTTTATTAATGTTAATAATTTATTATGAAATGTATTTTATAAGATTTTATGTTTTCCGATGCCATTGCATTAGGCTGTGCCTGTAATGATGGTTATCATGTATGAATAAATAAATAAATAAATAAATAAATCGTAGGCCAAACAATTTGCCGCGTAATCACACAATCAAGTTATTTTTTAAATACATGCCATAGTACTGTTACCACATATATATATTTTATACTTTTCACCTTCACAATAGTCATTAACATTATTATATGTCGATATTTTTTTTATAGTATTCTCTCTTGTATTTTTATCATATATTTAAAATAGCTGTGGACAACCATGCTTCCTTCTCAAGTCATATATTTATTTATTCTTCATCTTTTATCAAGGTACACTAATAACATTATTCGGTCGGCCGCCCTTTTACACGTTTATTATTCATTTATTTAACTTTATCTCAAGGTACAAATATTTTTTATTACATTACATGCGCATTTATTTATATACTTATAAACAGTCTCTTTCTTTTAACACTCTTTTGATGTCCAATTTTCTTCACGAATGGTATTCAACCGCGTCATGATCAGATAAAAAGGATTCAGAGATCTGCTTTGTACCTTGGTGTACCTTGTATGACTTAATATACTACTTTCAAAAACCTTTCATTATTCTACATTCAATATTTAGTTTTCAATCGGTAAATAATCGAAATAACATCTGAGTGATCAAGTCAAATGAACATAAAAAACTTATCAATTGAAACTACCTTTCTACAAACTGCTTTTCATAAACTTTCAAACCTTTCATACTTACTTTAGCTACATTCCATTACCTTTTTTAATCATAACAATCACATTACGTTACCATCTCAATCATATCATACCACACACAGCGATGACTTCATAGAATTCTTCACGCCATATATGTATGCAACGCTATCTCTTTCATCGCCGTACCAACACATACGCAAATATAAGCCTAGCAACAGCCATCTGACAACACCTCCTTTTACCTAAATTCTTAATTGCATCCTTTAATAAACCTCGCATTCATGTTTTTCAATAACATCAATTCATTTGACTCTACTAACAGATTTCTTTTCATTTCCACCATTCTCGTTTACTATTTTCTTTTACAATATATATTCACTTCTTTTCTTTGACAGTAACAACATTATTTTGAAAAAAAAAAATTTTACTATAAATACTACATAGCTCGGACAGGCTAACAAAATATTCAATGCAAACATAATAAACACTAACACATTTTTTTAATAACTACGTTATTTACGTTTTGCATATCACTTTTATCACTTTTATCTCATTTATCCTTCCAACGTTAATTTAAATTAATTCTTAAGTGCACAAAGTATAGTAATAATATAATAATGTATTGCTATATTAAAAAGTAATTTATTAAATATTTTAATTGAATTAATAAAATTGACCTAAATAATGATATTACTTCTACTTCTATTTTAATTATTAGGAATGCTAGATTAATTTAAAAATTAACTATCGATAAAACTAAACCTTAAAATCAATGTCACTTTATTCACACACGGACACAATTAATATTCTTATAATTCAACCACTGAAAGATTTTCTTGCCAATGAAAGACATCCATATGAGGGTCACTTTATCTGAGATACGTCAGCTAGAGTCCATCCATACTGGTATGTTTGGGATATTCTTGTGGGATTTTCCTTTTCAATATAATGATCTTGGAAATAACTTTTCTTCAGTTAGAGTCTCTTCACCTTAAACGGATATTGGTTGGTGTGGTATCATATTATAACTGCGGAACCACGTCACTATGTACATATTTATCGAAATGTTTTAATTAGCACTTATAGTATTTTCATAACACTTGTTATTTTCAAAGTTATTATACTTCACTTCAACACTTAATAAAAAAATTGTCTGTACTCGTGCGCAGCGCAGCCATGTGGCCGCACTGGCAGGGTCGCCATGCAATGTTGTAATTAATAGACGTGCTTGCTTGGTTGGATATACGTTTATTACTACTTTTAGACTTATGACTAACTTACATTATATAATGGCAAGAGGGGGACAAGATGCACTCACACTACACTACACTGTGAAGCTCAACATTCGTTGACAAAATGTTCGAAGTTTTTAAATCTTACACCTCACGCGAGGTACAATTTAATTCAAAATAAAAGTATTTGTTATAATTGTTTAAATGTAGGTCACAATGTTATCAATTGCAAATCGAGTTATGTGTGTCGCTCGTGTCACAAAAGGCATCACAGTTTAATTCATTTGTCTAATCAAGCCTCGCCGGTAGTCAGTGACTCCGCTGTTATCACCCTCCCCCCTGCCAAGGTAGACCCAGTGCCGCCAACTCAGTCCGAGTCGAATTCTATTCATAATAATTGCGCTTCGAATTCCAATGCTCCTTCTATGCGAACTAGCACGGTGCTACTCTCGACCGCGCTCATCGATGTATGTGTTGGCTCTTCTATACTATCGACCGTTAGGTGTGTTGTGGACTCGGGAAGCCAGGCTTCCTTTATAACTGAGTCGTGCGCGCAAAGGTTAGGTTTAAATCGTAAGAAAATAAACATTCCAGTATATGGTATTGGTGATAGCGAACCAGTTAAACCAAAGGGTGTAATTTCGTGTTTAGTCAAACCCAAGGGTAAACAAAACCCTATAATTCAAGTAGAGTCATAAGCTCGAGTATAGGCTCGAACGTAATCCAACCCTCAAACGTGACTACCACGCGTATATCCAAGAATATTTAGATTTAAACCACATGGAGCCCGTGACTAGTGATGCCGCCCTGGGCGCACACTATTATATTCCGCACCACTGCGTGGTTAAAGAGTCCAGTGAGACCACACGTACCCGCGTAGTATTTGATGCAGGGTGTAAATCATCCAACGGAGTATCCCTGAATCAAGTGCTACTCACTGGACCCAAGCTTCATCCCGACATTGTGGATATCCTTCTTAAGTTTCGTATTCATCTCATAGGGTTCACATCAGATTGTAAACAAATGTATAGAAATATAGGTATGTGTAAAGATCATCTGGATTACCAACGTATCCTCTGGCGGAGTTCACCTGCGGAACCTGTACAGGATTTTCGTCTTCGGACAGTCACCTTCGGAGTTAGCTCGTCCCCGTTCCTCGCTCTGCGTACTATTCAACAGTTAGCTCATGATGAAAGTCACCGGTTCCCGTTGGCTGCACCTGTACTCTTGGAATCTATATTGGTAGATGACGTGGTCGCGGGGGCCAATTCCGAGTCCGATGCCCTAGCGTTACAGCGTGAGCTTATTGGTATTTGCTCCTCGGCTGGGTTTGAATTAAGAAAGTGGCACAGCAACTTGCCGGCGATACTTGCCGCGGTTGAGTCGTCATCTCCTCATGGTGGGCGGCAGGAAACCGTCTCCGTTGCACACCTAGAGAAGGATACACACACTAAAGTCCTAGGGTTACATTGGGATCCGCGAACTGATTGTTTTAAGTTTAATGTTCAGGTCAATTCTGAAAAATACACTAAACGGGCAATCCTTTCTGAAATAGCTAGGATTTACGATCCGCTAGGATTTTTGTCCCCTCTGACCTTATACGCAAAACATTTAATTCAATTGCTATGGGTAGCTAATATTGGTTGGGGCGAAACCCCACCTATTGATATTATTAATTCATGGAGACTTTTTATTCAAGAGCTACCGATAATAAAATGCATTTCTTTTCCGCGTCACATTTTAGATAATACTTGTACCGTACAGGTGCATGGATTCGCTGACGCGAGTGAAACCGCGTATGCCGGTTGTGTTTATATTCGCTTAACAAGTAGTGACGGAGTAATTCGTACTTACCTCGTTATAGCTAAAACTCGTGTGGCCCCTTTACGGGTTCGTCTAACAATACCTCGCCTTGAATTAATGGCTGCCTTATTATTATCAAAATTAATAGACAAAGTTCTTTCAATCTACGGCAATCGGGTCGATATGGATAACGTGTATGCATGGTCTGATGCGTCGATCGCGCTAGCTTGGTTACACCAACCACCTCATACTTGGAAGACCTTCGTCTCCAACCGCACCAGTGATATCTTGTCTGTTGTGCCCGCATCTCGTTGGCGCCATGTCCGTTCTGCTGACAACCCCGCGGACGTGGCCTCGCGCGGTGCACTGCCCCACGCGCTACGCGCCCACCCCCTGTGGTATCACGGCCCAGCTTGGTTACAACGACCTTCTCATGCATGGCCGTCTTTCAATGAACAATTTGATACCAATGAAGAGAAGCGTATTGTTTCATCAAACGCGTCTACGACGATTAATACAGATATTGAGATTATACAGCGTTATTCTTCGCTAGGTAAATTAGTACGAATCACCGCTTGGATAATTCGTTTCTACAAAAAATGCAAACATTTAACTAACCACCACTCAGATTATATAATGGTCCAAGAATATAATGAATCCTTAAAAAAACTCGTTCTTTTAGTGCAACAATCGTTTTTTTCCGAAGATATAAATAAGATTTCAAAAGGTAATTTGCCTTCTCAATCATTAAGGCGTATTACACCATTTCTTCATAGTGACGGTTTGTTACGAGTAGGTGGTAGGATTCATAAGTCACTCTTATCTTATGATAGTAAACATCAAATGATTTTACCGAAGAAACATACATTAACTAACCTAATCATAGATGATGCTCATGTGTGTTATCTACATGCCGGACCTCAGACCGTTCAGTACCTGCTCTCGCAAAAGTACTGGATAATCTCGTGTCGCGATATCGTGCGGCAACGTATACATCGCTGCGTTCGTTGCTTCAGCGCGCGTCCGACACCAGTGCAACCGCGCATGGGACCTCTCCCCGCTACTCGTCTGCGGCCCGCGCGACCATTTATAAAAACAGCTGTAGATTATGCTGGCCCTTTCTTTGTTCGCGCCAATAAGGTGCGTAATGCCAAAGTTATAAAATGTTACGTTTCAGTATTTGTTTGCATGAGTGTCAAAGCTATTCATCTCGAAATCGTTTCCGAGCTTTCCACTGAAGGTTTTCTTGCTGCGTTACGACGTTTCACTTCCCGTCGTGGATTATGTACCGATATATTTTCCGACTGTGGTACAAACTTTATGGGTTGTGACAAATACTTGAAAGAGCTTTATGCCTTTTTAGGTAATGATTCAGTTCAAAGAAATTTACAAAAGGAAACTTTTCAACAGTGTATAACTTGGCATTTCCAACCAAGCCATGCAAGCCATTTCGGGGGTCTTTTTGAAGCTGGGGTGAAAAGTTTTAAGCACCACTTACGTAGAGTAGTTGGAACTCGTATCCAAACGTACGATGAAATGCACACACTTCTGTGTCAAATCGAAGCGGTTCTTAATTCGCGTCCTCTGTCCGTGATGAGTTCGTCAGCTTCAGATCCGCTTCCCCTCACACCCTCTCATTTCTTGATAGGTGAACCGCTTACGGCCCTACCCGACGTTTCCTTGGTAGACGTTAATCCTAACAGACTTACGCGTTGGCGATGGGTTCAGCAATCCGTCCAACATTTCTGGAAGCGATGGAGTAGGGAATATCTTCACGAAATTCAACAAAGTCAAAAGTGGCTTCAAGACCGAGGCCCTCCTATTAGTGAAGGCACTGTTGTTATTGTACGCGACGACCACCTGCCACCGCTGCAGTGGAAGCTGGCTCGCGTGCACGCGCTCCATCCCGGGACTGACAACGTCACCCGTGTGGTTACGCTCAAAATGAATAACAAATTTTTTAAGCGGCCAGTGGTTAAACTGTGTCCGCTACCTATTGAATAGAGTACTTTATACATATTTAAATCATAGTCACAGGTTAGGTTATATTTTCTTTTATTTTGTTAAAAGTTATATACTTTTAAGGTGAGCGGGTTTATGTTCCGTACTGGAACAAATTAGTTTATAATTTTCTTTATTAGGTGTGCACAAGACAACAAAACATATTTTACATACTTTTTAATTCACGTTAGAAATAGATTTATTTCATGTGGCTTATTTTCTCTAACACTACCTCGTTGATGCGGGAAACTGGCAACATTGACGTCTGACGTCTTACAACTACATCCGTTTCCGCAAGTTAGTCTCTTTTTCTCAACACGCCGATGTGAGTGCACATGTTCGTATAAAAGTTACCAAATAAATTCCGAATCAAGTCTATTTCCCCAACAAAGTGATGAAAAAGGACTGAACCACATTTATCTATGGACCTATGGTGAAAAGTGTAAGCCTGTGCTGTGATTCATCAATAAACTCTCGAGAGTTCGAACGCCACCCCTGCCAGCCACGTGCCTGGTAAGTGTTTAAAGTTTAAATAAGTCACACGCGGCTACACCGCCTAGGAATAAGCCTCATATTACGTAAAGCTGGATTGTCAGTTAAATGGTTCCTCCATGACCCCGGGCTTATTAAAGTATCACCATCAAACAAGTCAAAAGTGCCCGGTGGATTGTATGAAGATGATGAATGTTGGCTCATTCTCAAAAAAATATGTAAAACCACACAGGCTCTAACTACCTACCTGTATTGATGTTTCTGGTTCCAGTAACATTGGCTTAAGGAGTAATCTTAACACTGAAGACATGACGCCAAATGTGTTTTTAACAACAACACGGGCAGATGAAAGTTTCTTATTAAAAACCCTTTCCATAGTACTTTCTTGGTGTTCTCCTGGGTAGGGTTTCATCAAATTTTTATCCAGCGCAAACGCACCATCTCCTAAAAATACATAGGGTAGTTCAGTGTTGTTCTTTGGTAGTGGGGTTGGCATGGGCAGTTTTAGCAAATTGTTTTTCATTTTATTCCAGAGGCTAGAATTTTTAAAGACACCACCATCGCTTATTCTACCCTGACATCCGATATCGGCAAACATGAAACAGTAGTTACTGTCCACTAAGGCCATTAACACAATGCTAAAGGATTTTTTGTAGTTATAGTATTCCGAGCCGCTATTTATATTGCCTGTAGTACTACATGTTTTCCGTCAATCGCACCAACAGCATGAGGGAATCTGGTGTGGAAACCACGCTCTACAGCCAGCCACTCTTCCTCTGTAATCGGCATCTGTAAATTAAGTATATCTAAGTAAATAGGTAAATTAAAGAGTATCCCACATTCCCACCTATTAATTTGGCCCACTATAGCTTGTTATGGCTTACAACTATATTTATATATGATTTTATTATTTCAGGATGACCAAAATCAACAAATTGTAGCAGACTCTTATAGTTCTCAACATGACACAGGCGATATAAACACTGTTGGTGAAACTGATGATTTAAATCAGGAACAGGATTCCTCGCATGGAAGGTTACAACATAGTTCTACGAATCAAGGACCTTCAAACGCAAAAAAAGACATCGACAGCATCAAAGAGGAGACAGTATAACCCTCCTGAGTTTCAGGAAACAAAAAAACAAATTGATCAGGCATTCAATATCCTAAAAACCGTATCTCAGCAGCGCGTTAATGAAGAAGAGGATGAATGTTGCATTTTCGGAAAACTTATAGCGAAAAAAATGCGCAAACTTTCTGAAGATCGCAGAGATCTAATGATGGTTAAAATAAATGAGTTATTTTACAACGAATGCCACAGACCAATGTCTTCATAAATGATGTCTTACACACCATCCCCTTATCACGAATTGAACAAGAGGATATACGTAAGCCACAAGTAGTGATGCCCCCCCAGTGGCGGTTTCTTACATAGATACTGATTTGTACTCTAAGCAGGTTACATCTCCTACACAACAGTCTACTGCTAACAATGTGACTATTTATGATGGTCCAGCCTAAGAAATGAATAATTTTCTCATCTTTAAAAAAAATTAAGAACACCGCTGGTACTTGTAATTCATTTGTAATACTATGCACATTATGTTTACTTGTCTCTTTAATTTAAATAATTAATAAAGTTGATTTAATTTACCTTTGAAAAAATTTCTTTTCTTACCTTAACATAATCTCTAAGAACCTCCCATAAAGCAGCACAGACTTCTTGAACAATTTTAGAAATAATCTGACTTGTTACTTAAAGAGATAATGTAGGCTCCTATAACTATCTCCAGATGCCAGAAAACGCAAAATTATCAGTATAGTTAAATTATAGTATTAATTAGTAGTATATACGCAGTATACTATCTCTCCATTTGGTATCTTTCTTTGAAATTTTATTGGCCGAACTTTTTGTAACAATAGTTCAAAATCTGTATATGACATTCTGCAGAAATTATGGAATTCATTCGAAGGTTCAGTCAACATTTCTTGAAATAGCTTCGCCATACTTTCCCTGGAAATAATAATGTAACATTATTAAAGTACATAATGCAGGTTGCCTTCAAGGCCTATGTTCAGCAGTGGACGTCCTATGGCTGAAATGATGATGGTGATGATTAAAGTATACGAGATATTAACGAAATAAAGCTCTAATTTGATTAGTTGGTATTTAGGTAGGTACTTACTTTGTTCGTTTTTTGTGAATTGTCAACATCCACCAGCGACTTGTCAGGCATCGTCTATTTTTAATTTTATACTTCTGTAGATACAACAGGTGTTGGTAAGCCGCATTCAGGTAAATGCAGTAAGCTGCTGCCACTGACACGTCCATCACTGTGCGTTCAATTTGTTTTGTGAATAAGCAAATATTGTGGCATAATTGAGTGATTTGCCCGTACAAGTCCATGTGAGGATGACGTATTTGACGGTATTTGAAATATTTGATAATTTGAGGCGAACACAACAATATCAACTCACGAATACGCTAAGCCAAGTGAAGTGCCGCCTTAACAGATCATTATACTCCCATATGGAAGGTAATGTTACTAGAGGACGACCTCGGAGGACACATTTGGATCAAATAGAAAATGTGCTCAAAAAGGCAGGTGTCCGCAGTATGGAGAATAAAAGAGCATGTATGAAAAGATTGATGGATGTAAGCGAAGCCAGAGAGGTTTGCCAGGATCGTAAAAAGTGGCGATCGATAGTCTCTGCCTACCCCAATGGGAACTAACGGCGTGAGAATATGTATGTATGTATGTATGTATACTCCCATAAGGGCAATCAATTTAAGTAGGTTATATTCTTTGCATTTACTTAACTAGATTGTATCAACTTGCTCTCAATATCCAAAAAACAAAGCATACATGTTTCACTATAAATAAATCATCCAACCAACCATCCCCTAACATTTATAAGCTGTTTGTGCACTAAGGAAATTGTAACATTTATAATATCTTTGCTGTTTCTTGATGTTCTTGCTCATCTTTTTGCATGTTGCAGAGTTGAAAAGTTTAAACACCTTGGTATGATTATCGATAGCACCTTACCTTTGCAAAACATATCTCAACACTTACTGCTAAAATCCGAAAATTTACGACATTTGAGATCATTGGTAAACATGTCCTAAAAACGATGTACTACGCGCTTACACCATCACTATTATCCTATTGTTGAAGAGTTTGGGGAATATGGAGCTTCTTAATCTTACATGCTTAAACACGAAAGATCTCAAAGAGTTATTATAATAACTAAATAACTTAATAATTAACCTTAATAATTATTAAGGTGCGTTATTATTTGCCTTTCCGTTCCCTTACAACCAACTTGTAAAATAGCTGATGTGTTATCAGTTCGTCAATTGTATTTTTTATTTAAAAGTATACTTATAATACATGTCCAAAATACTCAGCTTAATAATGTTATTTTTAGACGCGATATTGCGCTATATAACTTCATTAATCGAGTCCAGACTAGGCAGAACTTACATAAATACACACATAAACATACTCACGCCATTAGTTCCCATTGGGGCAGGCAGCATTACTCTACTTTATTCTACTTTCATGATTGTTCTGCCACACTCAACATTCGCTGCTAGAAACATTCAAGCACAAGCACAACAATCCAGGACTTTTCAAAAACCGATTGACCGGACATTAGACTATTCATCGCTCCATTTAGCGCATTAACCTTTTTCACTCTTTTTTCAATGCCTTGATCACATTATTTATCCCTAGTAAACAAAATTCCCAGACATACAAACTTTTTCACTTGTTCAACTTTGTAGGACTTTCGTAAGAGTTGACTTAGGAAATAGGGTTTTTATCATGCCCTTATGCTTATGCCCTTACACTAATCTAAGGTCTGCCGTGCCGATATATGATTAGCCAGGGGTGAGCCTGGTCGTAAGCGGGCCGCCGTTCCGGAGCATGGTGAACTCGGGGCACTAAATAACCTAGCTTTGTCAAGCGGGGCTCTGACAAAGTGGAAATAATACTTCTCTAGCTAATCGTGGGAATCACATGTGTTCTAGCAAAAATCAACACGGAGGTCGAAAATCGCGAAGGCTGAACTGGCCGAAGTGTGGCGCAGCTGCGACGATGATGCTGATGGAGCCAGCAATGCGACGATCCGTTGTGACGACGCAGCGCAACGGATAAATAGAGTTAACACCTTACACTTTCAGAATGAAAAAGCAGAACCACTCATGGATTTAGAACAGGGAAATGGAATAGAAACCAACAAAATATTTAAGGCAATTTTTTCGACTTTGAGATCAGATGGAAGTTTCTTGAATAGTTACAAAGCCGAAGGTTTGAGGACGAAAATCGCGAAGGCTGAACTGGCCGAAGTGTGGCGCAGCTGCGACGATAATGCTGATGGAGCCAGCAATGCGACGATCCGTTGTGACGACGCAGCGCAACGGATAAATAGAGCTAACACCTTGCACTTTCAGAATGAAAAAGCAGAACCTCTCATGGATTTAGAACAGGGAAATGGAATAGAAACCAACAAAACATTTAAGGCAATTTTTTCGACTTTGAGATCAGATGGAAGTTTCTTGAATAGTTACAAAGCCAAAGGTTTCCTACTCGAATATCTAGCGAAAGTAACTAATGTAAAAGATACGATACCCAAACATCCTCTCCTTTGTCATGTCTGTGAAATAATTATTGAGAAGTATCCTGATGACTTAATTAGTTAGGTAAATTTGTTTGATTGTATTCACTATATTACATAACGTCAAATATTTCATTATATTAAACAAAATCTCTCATTCATCAACGCTATAACGTTTATTGGTCTGACCATTATCTTTTAGAAATTAAGTACAGTATTAAATCAATTTCATGTGCCGTACAGCAGCCGTGCGTTTGAAAGAACACAATTTTGTGGGGGGATAGAAATTCAAAGCAAATTATTTATACTCATAGTACGGTAAAAATAGGCTTAAAATATTCAGTTACCATATAGTTTGATTCTTGTTGCAACAATGTATGTAACGATAATAGCCCGGTCTACCTGGTCGTAATTGATAGTTCATATAATATCATTATAAGCACGTTACAGAACGGTTCCCGAATTACTCACAAATTGGATACCTGTGTTAGGACAAAGTTAAGACGCGGTCGCGCCGTAGTTGGGTGGAACAAATATGTTCGTAATGCGCACCGGGACGCAAGGTAATATTTTCTCGAGTGGGTGTCATAGGGTAAAGCAAGGAGTGGCTATATGTTTCCTGCGCAATAATCAGATTCATTTCATTTTATAAACAAGAATCGTCAATTCCGTATCCAAGCTAAGGAAACAGGAGGTACAAAGTATCTTAGCATCCGAAAATTTTACATAGCAACAAGACATCTAACGAGAGCCTATTGGTTGAAAAAGATTACAGACGGTTGAGGTTGGCGAGGCATTCTGCAACGTAGTGACGCAACGTCACAGCAACTGCACTGTTTATTTACATTTGAGTTTGTTATTGATAAAGTATTATTTTTATTACTCTGTAAATATGTATATATATTTTAACTTATATGAACTTTCTTGTACCAAAGGCATTAATTTTACAACCTAATGTATGCAAGCAATTGTGTTGATGTGCCCAATTTACAAACTACGGCTACGATAACAATCAAAATCACCACAGAATATAGATCCTGATATTAGTTCAGGTAATTCAATGATTTTTAAGTGAAATTATCACATTCTCGCTTTAGTATAACACATGATAAGGACATAAATATAAATGGCTTGTGTTTAAACACCTACCAAATAAGTTAAGAAATAACATCCAATAAATTCTTAATAATTGCTAAAACGGATGAATGCGCACCAAATAGTGTACTATTGCATAAATAAAGCTAACATTTATTTTCCTTCATGCTATAAAAACATGTGAACACCATTATAGTTAATTGCAGATCAAATTTTCTATATTATTGTTAATTAAATGTCACCAATATTTTATGTTTTTGCTTCCATTTTTATTTTATTATATGTACTTAAATAAATATTTGCAACTATTTAAATGCTCACCAAAATGGCTTTTATACCCTAAAACTATAAATAAATAGGCATTGTAAGTTTAATTATAAAAGAAAAGTGTCAGACTGGCTCAAAACGAAGAGCTACGATGAATCAGAGTTGCTTCTAACCTACATTAGATGAATCGCGCACAAAAGCTCAATCACCCATATAACCTCTCCTCACACACGCACACATACACGCACGCGGCTCACATACAAACACACACACACACACACATACACACACTCACATACTATTGTACTAGAGGACAACACGATTTGTATTAGTTAACGAAAAAAATAAAATTTTGTAATATTGATGTCTATGCCACAGGTTCGACCTATTATGGCATCAATGTCCACCTATGTGTATACTACCTTCCTTCAAATGTAAATCCAATTATTTTGTAGTGCTCTAGCTATGACTGTATTAGGTTTTAATTGTAAATAAAGATTATTATTATTATTATTGAGGTCTCAAATACTGCATCACTTAATAATGAATACTCAGGTCAGGTATATAATGCGTAAAGAAGATCCAAGTGAATTTCCTCAAAACATGTTAGTTTGTTAGAGAACATACTCATAGCTACCACTCTACTGAGCAGTACACTACACTACAGTAGTACAGTGTACAGTTGCTCTACACACCCATATAATATGCAAGTATGCAACATCCAGACCGGAGTATAAGGTAAGTCATGTGATAGGGTGGAGGCGAGTGTGGTATAAATAAATAAGAGGAAGTGATTACAAATTTAGATTGATTGTAATAAATTTTGATTATAAGTTACATAATGTGATTACACTAAAGCAAATAAGACTGCAGTTTTTGGTATTTACGTTGATGTTTTATGAAAACAATTTAGTGAGCAAAATATCTGTTTTGAGAAACAAAGACTTAAAGTCAGTTTGTTCTGATGTGTGTTTATTTATTTTGGAATACATAATTATTTGGTTTAGGGAGCTTTTTATAGATTTGGTTTATTTTATATGGAGGTAATTAATTTTACTTGGAATTTAGTTTTAGGGTATTGTAGCTATTTTGGTGAGCATTTAAACAGTAGCCTATAAAAACTAAATTTACTACAAAAATCCTATTTCACTGCTTAATATTATAATTTCAATGCAATATTTTTTTTTTAGGTATAATTACAATTACATACAAGTGCTGGCAAGAAGCGTTATGTTGAAAAAATTAAGAACTTAACACCCACTGGAAGATTCATTTTAAATAATTAGCAGAAAGCCAAGCGGCAGGTTACTTACTACAAGAGAGCCAAGACTGCTCCAAAAGTGTCTAAAAAAGAAGCTTTTATTACTCAAAAATAAAACGTTCAATAAATTAAAAATTGTTTTTTATTGAACTAACCTAAAAAACTGTAGTATGGAATGAAGAATGAGCTTTATCCATTTTGGCTCCCATATCAAGTATCCAGAGCTTTATATTTGTACCGTACCACGTAAACCACGTCCAAACCGCGTCCGAACCGCGGCTTCCGTGTAGGATGGATAGTTTTTTATTGGCTCAATAGAAATGCCTTTGCTCTCTTCTTCACAACACCTATTTAAAACTATTAAATCCATTCCCGCCATTAAGCTATTTTCTTATTAATAGTAGCATTTCTTGTGTGCGTATGTTAGTATTCTTATTTTAAAAATATTATTTAAATATGGATAATGCAAGAAAGATGACTATCTTAAAAATGATTTCCGACAACAAATCCGTGTTATTCGGTAAATTTGATAACAAATTAACATTCCAAATAAAAGTTCAAAGCAAATTCATCAAGATGACTTGAGTTACTATCACTAGCGTCACTACTACTCGCATGGAGAGCCATTTTGAAATACGCGTGTATCAACCACGAAATACTACAATTGTCACGCAAATCCGACATGTGCTCAATCTCATGTCAAGATTCTACGACAATTCTACAAATATGTCTACTAAAATAATAATTACTGTTTCACAACACAATTGTAATACATACAATTGTAGCAAAATGCCTGTCAAGTTTGTAAGCATTTCTATGGAAAATATTTCATAAAATTGTAATATGTCACAATTCGCTTGACAATTGTAGCTCGACATATGTCACTGACAATTGTAGTCGTGGTGAAATTGGAGCCAGATAGCAATAATTTATAACAAAGTGAAACTTCAGGTATGGTTGGAATCGAAGGTTATTGGTGCAAAAAATTTGTTCGAAGTACTTGTACCCTTAATTGTCTGTGGTTGTAAACATATCAAGGATTACTTTGAGCCTGAACAACTTGGTTTCGGAACCAGCGGCGGATGTGTTCATGGTGTCCGTGCGTTCCTACAGCATTGTCAGGATAGCATTCTGTTGAAAGTTGATGTTAAACATACAGTCGATAGAGCCGCCTTGCTGGCAGCAGTTAAAAGACCAAACTCCGGATTTATATAATTATCTTTGGCAATGCTATAGTTCACCGTCTAAATTGATTCATCATGGAAAAATAATTAATTCTTGTGACGGCTGCCAGCAAGGTGATCCTCTGACGGACTGGGCTTTGAGATACTGCTTACCGCTTCAAGATATTCATCGGACAGTTTCTCACCAAGTTCACGAGGGAATTGGATACTAAAACTACGGCGTAGCTGCATAATCTAAACAAAAATCAAGATTTGGAAATACGAGAAACATATCAACAAATCTGGATTGTGAACCTTTGTCTGGTGGTCTTCGATCTTAGTCTCAACAACCTGTGCAAACCACTGGAAATACGGATTGCATCCTAATCAATCAAAAATCCATCATCAATCATATACGGATGTTACATTGGATCAGAAAGGAAAGGACGCAAAACTGTGAGATTTTTCCAATTTCCTTATATTCATTTCTATCACACATCCCTCCTATCTTTTCTCAATAATACCAATAATTATCTTTCAAAATATATCCTTAATACGAGAAGTAACGTTAATAACAGCATTAGTCTAAGTCAAGCACCCGATAACCTAGTATTTAAATTCAGTTAAATAGGTTTGTGTGCGATAATTAATCATTACATTTCTACTAACTAATTACATTTCTTATTACTAACTTTTAGCAACCCTTTATGTATTAATATAATCATTTCTAACAGTAATTTCCTTCGTTTTCGACTAACGCAATCATTTTTATTCATTACCAATTTATGTCGGTAACTTTGAGTTTCATTTCCGATGTAAAACCGCAGTACGCCTTAACTTACTTTGCTACAAGAAACGTTGCATTTTTTACGCCTCACAACTTTGTGAAGGCAATGTTTTGTACAGTATTTGTACATTTGTATTTTTAACAGGCGTTAGTTTTTTTATGAAAAGTGTTTCTTAGATAAAGCAATAAAAAATTCTAAATACTTTTCTTTTTTGAAAATTATATAATTAAAGTGTTAAAATTTGATTTGTTCATTAATATACTCTTTATTATTTGGTTATATTTTATAAAATGGGTGTCGAGGAAGATTTAAAAGTTTTAAAGAAAAAGCGTAGTACAATTCGGTATGCTAAGTTTTTTTTTGGTATTTATTAAATATTTTTATTCGATAGTAAACACGAAAATAAAAGACCAATTTGAATTTTTTCCATTTACAATGAGTAATTGTAAAGTTATGATTTTTTAAAGATTGTTCAACTTTTGTACTTAATGACGTCATCGATCGATAAAATCACGTAGCGACATGCAAATGAAGCGAAATGTTTTATGAAAATGTTGCTGATTGCAAAACATATCACGAATTTGTGATGTCAAATGAAATTATTACGATATTATACTAAACAAACCTATGATTTTTGATATTTTATTAATAAACTGCAAAACCGTATGTCTTTGAAACAACATTGAAGGTCAAACACTGTTAAACTTTTTTGATAAAATAACAGTCATCTTAGCTTCAATTGATATAATTTCAAGAAAATATTGTTTATAACCATATTATCACGATATGGTTTTGTAATCAGCATCACTTTAGTAAAACTTTGCATACCGAATTAAGGCGAAACTTACTCAGTTCATTACGTTCATAAAGTTACATTGCCAAAGTCAAGAATTTTCAGATTCACAATTATTTGAACTTGAAGATAGAATTAATAAATTAGAAAAAGCTTATGATGCTTATGATGAAATACAAACAGATATGGAAAGTTTTTCAGCCAATCCCGACGAGTTGTATGCGGAACGAGAAGAATTCAACAATACTTACTTTAAAGAAGTCGCTGCCGCCCGTTCATTATTATCACGGCATCGAAAGCATACTCAACGCGAATTAGATGCTCGGTCGGAAACAGGCTCTACTTCGGAAGCGACTGTCATCACTCACAAACAAAGCAATGTAAGACTTCCTAAAATTAACTTACCGCACTTCGGCGGTGGCTATCAGAATTGGTTAGAATTTAAAGATATTTATGTTTCATTGATACACAACGACAAAAGCATTGATGATATTAATAAGTTTCACTACCTACGTGCATCGCTGCATGGGAGTGCAGCCCTTGTCATTAAAAGTTTAGATTTTAGGTATGAGAACTACAGCTCTGCGTGGACATTGCTCTGTGAAAGGTTTGACAACAAACAGTTGTTAATCAATAACCACGTGCAAGCTCTCTTTAATATTAAATCTATTGAGAAAGAATCAAGTCAAGGTATACGTCATATTATTGATAATACTAATAAAAATCTTAGAGCTCTATCCACACTTGATCAGCCCGTGCAACATTGGGATACCTTAATAATTCATATAATGAGTTCTAAATTGGACTTTCTTACAAGTAGGGAATGGGAGCAATGCCGTAATTCACTTAGTAATCCTCCATCTTTAGATGATTTCATTAAATTTTTGAGCAATAGAGCGAATCTTCTCGAAACATTAGAAGAAGCCAAAGCAGTCAAAAATCTTAACAAGGCCGAATCATCATATAATAAAAACAAAACATTTATAATTTCTGAATCCAATAATAACAAGACTTTCAGTAAAAACAAGAATGATAGTATGACTTGTCCATTATGCAACAAAGAACATTACATATTTGGGTGCGATAAATTCATATCCTTGCCCGTAGATGCACGAATTCAAAAAGCTAAAGATTACAAAATTTGTCTCAATTGCTTACGTCCAGGGCATTTTGAATCTAAGTGCAAACTTGGAAATTGTAAATACTGCACACAGAAACATAATACACTCCTGCATAAACATGAGGATTTATTAGCTTCTCAAGAAAATGTTGCTTTTCCTTCTAAAAGTGATGACACCAAGCATCTTAACAAAATCACTTTACTTTCAACAGCTTTAGTAAACGTCATTGACAACAATGGTAAGCCACATACAGCGCGTATTTTGCTCGACAATGGGAGCACTTCTAACTACGTAACTAAAGACTTATGTACCAAACTTAAATTGCGTATAAATTCTTTGAATACTAAAGTAACGGGAATCAACAATCAGGTCTCAACCAGCACTCATTCATGCACTATTCATATAGAGTCTTCAAGTGGTGATTTTAAGACTTGCATAGATTGTTTGGTCTTACCCAAAATTACAACTTCTATACCCGGCACATTTATCAATGTGGAAAATATACACTTACCCTCAGGTATTTGTCTGGCAGATCCAACTTATAACGTTCCGTCCTCTATTGACATATTGGTTGGGGCAAGCGTCTTTTGGAATGTTATTGGATCGAATCGCATTCAGCTCGGCAAACATAATCCTACTCTCTTTGAAACAAAGTTAGGTTGGCTTATTTCAGGTTCTTTATATCACCAACCAAACACAGATAAATCATTATGCATGTTCACACATGAACAACAAATACGTTCGGATCTCACTCGTTTTTGGGAATTAGATACAATTCCAACACATTACAAATACACATCGGAAGAGCATGCTTGTGAAACAAATTTTAAACAAACCACACGTCGTAATTTTGATGGTAAATTTATAGTAACCATGCCGCTGAGAGAATCTCCGGATGTTCTGGGAAATTCTTATGAAATTGCCAAGCGAAGATTTTTTTCTCTGGAGAGGAGATTAGAAAGAGATCCATCGTATAAACAAAAATATGTAGATTTCATGACAGAATACGAAAATTTGGGCCACATGACCGAAAATGTTGATCCTCATTTACACAAAAATCAATATTTTCTGCCTCACCATGGTGTCATTAAAGAATCCAGTACAACTACGAAACTGCGCGTTGTCTTTGATGCATCTGCCGTCACAACGTCCGGAAAATCTCTTAATGATATACAGTTAGTAGGTCCAATAGTACAGGATGATCTTCTTTCAATTTTACTTCGGTTTCATCAGCATAGATTTGTAGTATCCGCTGACATAATGCAAATGTACCGTAACTTTTTGGTAGATGACAGTCAAATACCTCTGCAACAAATTCTATGGCGCACTGGTCCTTCTCTTCCATTAAAGAAATATTATCTCAGAACAGTTACATATGGCATGGCATCTTCTCCATTCGTCAGTACACGATGTCTTCTTGAGCTATCACAAGCATCTTCCGATACTGCAACGCAACAAGCCATCGCCAAAGACTTTTATATTGATGACTTTTTGTCAGGTGCAGATTCCATTGAATCCACTATTAATTTATGCCAAAATGTAAAAGCTACCTTAGAATCAGCCCAACTTAAATTAAGAAAATGGCAATCTAATCATACAGACATAATCAAAGCTATTCACCCTAATAAACTTTCTGATCAGTATTTAAATTTAAGTGAAAATGAGCAATCTAAAATATTAGGTCTTATTTGGCTGAGCAGTGAAGATTTATTCAAATTCTCTATCAATAACATTATATTGTCAGATACTGTCATAAACAAACGTCACATTTTATCCACTATCGCTCAAATTTTTGATCCTCTTGGTCTAGTATCCCCGTGCATTGTTGAAGCAAAAATTTTGATGCAAAAGTTGTGGATAAGTAAAACGTCATGGGACGACGAAGTTCCCTTAGAAATTAAAAAATCATGGGTTAAGTTTGCTCAAACTTTACCTCATCTTAATAATATAAATATACCTAGGTGGATATCAACCATAAATCCAGTTTTTATTGAGCTTCATACTTTTACTGATGCTTCTGCAGTGGCATATGGCGCTTCTATTTACGTACGTTCCGTGGCCGGGGATGGTTCCGTTACCGTCCATCTTTTGGCTTCCAAAAGCAAAGTTGCCCCCATCAAATCCACGACAATTCCACGCTTAGAATTGTGTGGAGCCTTGTTGGGCACTAGACTTTGTAATAAGGTACTTGGATCTCTTACTTTGAAATCTCTTAAAACTTGAGTGCTGACTTACTTACCGATTCAGTTAATTGGTGGTCAGGCCCTTCTTTTCTTAACTTAAAGGAAGAACTTTGGCCTAAACATCCTCAACCACAGAAACTTACAACACTTCCAGAAACATTCGCAGTATTTCATTCAGATACTGAAATTACATTCTTCCACACATTCATACAAAAATTTAACCCCTGCTCATTTCCTAATTGGAAGATCTCTACTTTTCGCACCGCAACAGGAGATCACAAATGAGAAAATCACAAATCTTCAGAGATATCAACGCATCGAATATCTAAAACAACATTTTTGGAAACGCTTTACTCACGAATATATTTTTTGGCTACAACAAAGGACCAAATGGTGCACATCTAAAGGTCAACTCGAAGAAGGGAATTTAGCTCTTATCAAAGATCGAACCACATCTCCACCAGTATGGCCTCTTGGTCGTATTATCAAAACCATTACTGGAAAAGACGGTGAAGCCAGAGTTGCCGAGATCAAAACTAAAAGGGGTGTCATTCGACGAGCATACAACACCATTTGTCCACTTCCTGTATATTCCATTGAAGACAACTCTTCAACGCCGGGAGTATGTTCAGAACACTGAGATTAGTGCGGGCGAAAGAGGGGCGAACAAGACGCGCGGGGCAGCTCATGGAGTGACTAAGCCATTACTTAAGATTAGCTAACAACGAACGCATCGCAACCGCGTAGATTAAAGTTTCCATATTTCTTGTAATTATTCATTATAGTGTTATACAGTCCACTCTCTTTCATTTGGTGTCGAAATTCCGTATTCCTATCATCGAATAGGGCATTAGCGCCAACACACCTATCAAGATTTAGTTATGGGATTTAAGATGGGAATAAATTGTATATCAATTGAAGACAAAACATAAATTGCCTAATATTTTAGGTGTGATACATGATGCCTCCCAATGGACTAAAATCATATTTGTACTATGTTCAATTGGTAAGTATACATAATTTGGACAGTAAATACTTTAATTGTAAGTCACCCATTTTCAACTATATCCAATATCAGTATTGTGACAATATGATGAAATAGAATGGATAATTGAATCACATTTGTCAATCCCTAATCTAATCTCTGGGTAGCCAGAGCTTTAGAATATGAAATTCATCAGCCGCTTCGTAAATTAAGTAAGTGAAAAATTTTAAGATAAGAAAAGCAACAACAACCATCAATAACTTAACAAATTTTCTCCACTCTAATTTCAGAAGTAGCAGCAGAAGAAGATGATCAACATGTGAAGCTCTGGTTTCCCTTATTTGGATTTATAGTCATTCTTAGATCTTTGATCACCTATCAAGAATCAGTTTTTGGGATTAAAGAAGGGAATAATTTATTATTTTTATTGTAAATCACCTCATTTTTAAATGTAATAAAAATTATGAAATAAAATACTCATTTTCTTTAAAATAAAAAGATTAATCTATGTTTTTTGAATGATAAATTGTAACTTTTAAGATAAAATACACATCTACTTTGCATACGGTAGGTGTATGGTTGTGAGGAGAACCTGTAAAAACTCATCAAACACACATCTCTTTAAAGTCCATAACCATGAAAGTTATAATTTCTTCTATAGAATTTCCTCCTCCTCCTCTCCTATTTAGTTTTATTATAAAATAACTTAGATTTAAGAAATTGCTGTGCCCCACCGGGTCTTTAATGTAAAACTATGAATTTATCTATAAATAAGAACTGTCATACACAATACATTGTTGAATGCAATAAATGATTGAGTATTGAGGATTTTGGTGTTAGCCCAGAAACATACTGCACAGAGCCCTGATGACATCAAGCCATTTTATCATTAATATAATAAAAGGCTTTCAAAGTATGATTTCTTTTAACTACTGATTTGTACTTGGTATCTGAAAAAAATTAAATGTCTCCATGTATTTTAGTTCACATAACTCCATGGAAGATATATTTAATTACTTGTGACTATCAGTATTTTTGTACTGAAATATTTTCGTTGTCTCTTAGTTTTAAATATGTCTGTCATTGTTTTTGACAAAAGCAGCTTGGTTTTTCATACATATTCTTACATACATGATATTTTGTTAAATATATTGACATGGCAGTGTCCATTATGTTTAAAAAAATACCCTTAGAATGATGAGTTAGAATGCATAATATAATCACAGTTACAAATCCCTAACCCCGCTTAGAAATAAAATCTTCAGACATTTCTCTTAGTTAGGTAAGGAAATAATTGTTAAATAAGCCAAGCATCACCGACCATTCATATTTTTTCTCCACTCTACTCCCAGAAGTCGCTACTTCTAAATTCTAATCCCTGGCAAACCTTTTTCAGGATTTACAGCCATGAGTTGCGGTTGTATGTACATGTAATGTACTATTTTAAGTTTTTTTTTATATAAACCGTGATAGTTCAGTGGGCAGAACACTACTTATCGTGCAGACAATGAGGGTTCAAATCCTGAGTCGTGTCTAGACCAATATGGTTGAGTTGCACTTAGTACGAGCGTTACAAACCTCTCTTGCTTCCCTTACATTCATTATTCTTCTCATACATGCTCTTTTATTCTTCTCACTTCGGACCCCCCCACTTTATTAGAACTTTTTTTATTTGGTCTAGAAACGTTTTACGAGGCCGTCCTCTACTAACAATAACAATCCCATCCACATTGGCTCTATATATCTCTTTCGCTACTTTATTTTCATCCATCCTCTATGTGTCCAAACCACCTTAACATTCCTTTTTCTATCTTGCATACTATGTAATCTTTCACACCTACTCGTTCACAAATCACACTACTTCTCACTCTATCACAGAACCTTACATTAATATACTTCTAAGGGATCTCATTTCCTAGGAACTTCGCGAACATTCATATACTTTAGATAATAAAATCTTAAAATTGCAGGTAAGCACCTGTAGGGTTAGTAAGTAAGTAGTATTAGGATGAAAACCATTTTTAATGACCTTTGTGACAACTGAAACCATAACAAGAAAGGAACTCCTAACAAAAAAGGGACAAATCTCAACTTAGGGTTTTTTTTCTGTAAATTACTGTATGTAGGCAGGGTAGAAAATCGGAAGAAGCACTTCATGAGAATTACGGCTGTCCACCCCGATCAGGGTGGATAGAAGGATGTGCTTTTCCAAATATCCGCCTTAGGGAGTTTGTTTTAGGGTGGATAAACGGAATAAGCCTAACGGTTGCCCATAAGCTAGTTGCATATTTTAGTACATTCATTACTACTGCTGCAATATAATTTATTTCTAATATGTAAGGTGATGAAAATAAAACAATGAAAGCACAAAAAAATATACTAGTCTTTTTCAAGTAATATGATTAAAATAAAACTTCACATTTTCCGTGTCTTCTAAAGTATTTGAATGTTTGACCATTGTCTATTTCTTCAATTTCATTTTGATGTGCTGAAAAAAATAAAAATACCATAAATTTTATTTTTTTTGACTGTCTACAAGCATTACTTATATTGGGGCAGTATGAGCTACCCACAGAGAAAAGTCATACTCTGTGGCATTATTCAACACAGAATGTCGTTGACATATGTCAGAGGACTCAGTTGCCTGATTACATACACATACTCACGCCATTAGTTCCCATTGGGGTAGGCAGAGACTATCGATCGCCACTTCGTACGATCCTGACAAACCTGTCTAGCTTTGTTTACATCCATCAATCTTTTCATACATGCTCTTATTACTGTTTATACATTATGTTTTGCACCTTCATGCAGCGTGTAAAGTATTTAATGTTACTGTGTTGTAAAATCTATGTATGTAATAATTTATTTATTTATTTATTTATTTTTCCACATTAACAATACCATTACAGGACAAGCCTAATTCGATATTGTAGTTTTAATATTTACATTCCATTAATTAATAAAAAATAATTAACTGACAAAAAATACAATTAGGTTACATTAAAACTTATAACTTATTTATAACATTTATAAATTAATTTACATTAAATATAATTAATTAACATTAAATATAATTAAATATCATTAAATAAAAATAAAAATTTCACTAAGGAACAACCAATTGAGTAGGCACCTTTATCATTTAAACTCATAACTTACTATATAAAGGGCACATTTTGTGAATTCACCGAGGGTGCAAGCAAATAGGTCTATGCGTTCCGCCACCTGATTTAGAATAATGATTGCCCGCGGGAGCGGCGCCGCGCGCAAGAGGTTGGTCCTCGCGCGCGGCTCGACCAGCAGCCGCGGCCGTCGTCGCCTCCGAACATACTCGTCCGGCGCACACAATTAATTTAAGTAGTAAAAAACATAACATAAGAGGATTTTGATTTGCCAAATAAAGAAAACTAAGACATGCTAAAGCTAGAAGGAAAGAAACAATTCACATTTTAATTAATAAAGATTAATTTAAAAGTTTACCTTTTATTTTGTTCATACCACAATATTTTTTTGATCTTAACTACTGCATTATCCTGAAATTAAAGAAAATATCACAGATAATTGTTGGCGATAGATCATAGTGTTTCTCTTACACTGCTTTATCATCTCAAATCTCATTACTATATGAGTTGTTGCAGAATTCTTCCTATTCTTGTACATGTAAATAAATACAACCTTGGTAGTTTTAGCAATTAATAAGTTCAAAAAAGTATTGAAAATGCTGATTCTAGGCCTACATACAATACATAACATAATGTAGGCCTACATAGCAATACCATGACATAGCATAATCATTTGTTTCTTGTTAGTTGGCTTATTCCAAACTTTAAACTGTTGTATTGTTATTAATGTAAACATACTTTGGGTTGCTGCCTAGATCTTAGCTTTTGTTTAGTAACTACCTATACCGCACTATCATTACACTGTAACCTGTTTTATTTACCTTCCAAATAAATGATAATTCCACTGTACTTTACAAACCGGCTGTTATTTTATGAAATTGTATGACTAAGACTTAGTCATTGAGTGGACTTGAGAACTTTTGTAGTTTTTTTAAAAGGTAGTTTATGTACAAGAAATACTGTGCCTTCTTTAATTATCTGCAATCCATTTTCTAGTAAAGTTTCCATTTCAGTAACAAAATCTTCTAAATATAAATTTAAACTCTTCGGTTTACCAGATCCATAATAAACACCAACAACGATTGGCTGTAGATCAGTTTTTTCATTTATATTGCAAAGAATAGGCAAAAACTCATTTTTGGAACTTTTAAAAATTGGCAATCCATCAAAATTTACATTTAAATTAATGGTATTTGGAACATTTAGGCAAGTACTCAAAATATTTTGCAATGGTTTAGTGAGGCCGTTATGCCAGTAATCTCCTCCACCTTCAATATTTTTAATCATTATTTGTCTAGGTGTCTGCAATAAAGTTCTAGGATCTGTCGGTAAAATTACAGGAAATCTATGATTAATCACACCCAGTAAATCTTTTACCGCCGCTTGCGATATATTTTTATTTACTGCCCAATCTCTGAGGTTACTTCGAAAATCTATATTTTTATTAAATTCTGACACGTTTTCTGCTGAACTACTCGAACTTGAATCGGTGTCCTCAATATATAAATCGTCATTTTTATCTAATATCTGTGATGTAGATGTAAAATTACGAGATACGGATACGGAACCCTCTTGAACTGGTTGACTTGTGCTTGGATCCGTATTGTAATTTGCATTAGCTGCCAAACTCGTTTCTGCTTCTGTACAGATATTGTTTTTTATTTTTAGATACTCCCTTAAACACTTCCTTCTTATTCCTCCTGTCCTTTTTCTTTTTCTCCATGAATTTGAGTCATTTTAACACGTTTCACTATGACGACATCTTGTCATTACTTTATAACATACTCGTAAGTTTGCCATTCTTGCATAAAATCATTGTATTTCTTCAATAACCAGTTATTAGATAAACATCTATTATTCATAATATTTACCACTTTGAGCTACACATAAATGTATTAGTGCGCTTCTCTCGCTATAAGATTGTCATAAGATCGTAGTCATCTTCATTTATGCAGTAGTTAGTTGCTTAAATGCTAAAAGAGAAGTCAATATCCATATTCTGAATAAATGAGTACGATTTGACGGGTTGTGCAGCTTAAAGAAACCAAACAATAAAATATTCAGAATTAGGCTGTATAATTGAAATATTAAGCAAAGTTGTACAGCATAAAGCTGAATTTTCAGCTGTTATGTAGCGACTAGCTGTTTCATTCACTTTTATTTGAATATCGTTAACATAACAGTAGCATTTATTATTGTTATTAAGATTTTTAAAAATATACCAATTTTATGCAGAACTTATCAAGCTTTCAGTGTAATTAAAGTTTAAATAATATATTATTCAAGATCAAGCTATCACGTCAGCTGTTTTAAAGATGTAATGAAACTATTAACTGCCAATCGGTGCTTAATTTTGCTATTATCTGGCTTATGTGTTGCTTGGGCGTGGCTACGGAACATGCCAGCGCCGAGTTGCAGCGCGAGGTGACATCGTTGCGAAATGCTGACCTTGCGCTCGCACAAGTGTCGCCGCCGCGCAAACGGCAGAAGCGTCCGACACTCGACACTTCACAACACAGCAAAATATTTGTTACAACTGACCCAGTAACCCGCCCGGTCATTGACTGTGTGATTCCGCCAACTCAGCGATCTTGTGATAAAAAGAGTTCACTGCGCCCATCTACACCTATCTGGACACCTGACGCGCCATCGATTTCGGTGGCTCAAAAGGGTTCATTCGCACAGGTACTGAAGTCAGGAAGCCACCCACGCCCCCGTCGTCGCTGCCCAAACCCCCGCCTCCCTCCGCGACTACCATCCGGAGGGAGAGAAAGGAGAACCGAGCCGCGCCCGCTCGTGCCGCGCCGAAGACTGTTGGAGACGACGATGGATTCACCCTGGTTGGGAAAAAAACCCAAACGTCGTGCGAACAGGAATAAGCGTGGTACCATTCCGGCAGCCTCGTGCCCCTTGAAGGCTGCAACACCGTTACTAGATATTTATATATCACGAGTAGCTCCACAGATGACACACAGTGATATCCTGCGTCACATAGAGCAGACGAGCCTCGGTCCTATAACCGTGCTCAACATTTCACGTCTGGTCTGGAGCCCAGTAGGCCTACTAACTTCAAATCCTACTGGCTCCAGGTTCCCGCAGTCCACGAGAAGATTCTGCTAGGAGAGAATTTTTGGTCTGAGGGAATAGTGTTCCGGCGCTTCAGGGCTGCGCATCAGAAGTCAAAGCCTCTGCCTACTACTTTGTAAAATACTAACATAGGCTAAGTTTTACTCATATTATATGGGCCTTGTAGCCTGAAATAAATGATTTATTATATTATATTATTATTATTAAACCTTAGAGGGGAAAAAAGTTTCATTATTTACTGTTCCCTCGGGTTGGGAAACTAATAATATTCTCAGATATCCTAATAAATGCATATCAAAGTATATAAAAGATGAAAGTTCTTCACCAACGCTAGACTGGGACGTAATGAAATTTAAAGTAAAACGGTGTAATGTATTAAGTTACGAAATTGGAGAACAGGTTGTATCTGAAATGCTGAAGCACAGTGACACGGAGGACGATGCCGATAATTATATGCAGCGGCGATATCCACAAAACAAAAAATCTTTAGACCTGAATTCAGTGGCGCATGATATGGTAAGAACCGGTGCAAACCCACCTTACCCGCGTCCATACCTTCTAGGGTACGGTGGGTCCTAAACCTTACCCTAGCTAGTGCTGGGATTTCACATTGATTTGTATTAGATACAAAAAACATATTACTGTTCTATACTGCCCTGGTACACAAAAATAGTTTGCCTCATAAATATATACTAGGATAACATAACAGGATGACATGAAATATTCAAATTAGATAATATTTTTTGTGTAGTTGTAAAAATTTTGCTAATGCAGAATCATAAACTTGAAATTTTTCAAGAAGTTAAATTTTATTTTTCAACAAATTACAAGGACATCAGAAACTCTACGGACTTCGCCCTGCTTGATTTACTCAACAAATCCCAAAGCGTAGAATTTGGTCCATAGAGTAATAGAACTGTATATACAGATAAATAAATGATACTTTATATTTGTAATAATTGCTAGATTTAGCATTACAATCGTCATGGGAAAGATCGCTATGACGTATCTTAAGCGCAATTCAAATCTATACGAAATAAAATTAGGGAGGTGCTAGTCAATCCTGTAAGAATTTCGTAGTAGCAAGTGGAGGTAAGCAAAGATTTATTTAGACTTACACCTTATTCTTTTAAACGGGGGACGCTTTAATTTTAATTGGGAGTAAATATATTTTGAACTACCAACATGGCTGAGTTGTACTTAGTCATGTGATAGTGTGTGATGGTGACAATCAAAATATATCAGGGGTAAGATATTACTAGAACTTTTTCTCATGGGTGTTGTACGAGACCACTAAAGGAATTCGGGCCTTAAAGATTTTATTGGGCGATGCGACTGGAGATATCTTGCCAAACAGTATACTGTATAGCATTTGTAAAGACTGATTATTGTTTTCTTGTTTTTTTAGTTATTTAATGTTCTAAGATTATAAGCGAATATGTTCAAAGATAAATATGTATAATTTTAAAAGATAATTTAATATTTTTTGTAGCGATTTATTTAGTTTACTCTTTTTTCTTTTATTATTTATTTTATTTTACTTCAACTCTGGCAGACACAGATTTTTTGATTATATATTATTTAATGATGTGTAGTGTAGTGTAGGCCTTAACTGAAAACCAATGTTTTGTCACTTGGCAATATCAAGCGCTGAGTTAGGCCCTAGTTTGTGTTACCATAGCACATTTTTTTAGGTAAAGATACTGTTTTTCACTTTATGTAGGGATTTTCCGATACTAGTAAATACGAGTAGGTACTCGATACTTTTGATTCGATACCAAGTATTTATTGTATCGAATCAATTTTGCGATACATAATCGGTATCGAAACAAAAATACTTGGTATCGAATCGAATCAGCAAAAAAAAAACGAAAACAATTAATTAAAAAAACCGAGAACGCATCATACAGAACTGAGAGAGCAGAAACACTAAACAGTCAGCTAATCAGGTTACCGAGTTTTCGGTATTCGTCGCGTGGCGGCGTGAGTGACGCGTTGTCTCGCGCTGGGCTAGCCGAATTCGTCCGACTTCAGCCGAGCCCACCCGAGCCGAAAGCGAGAGAACGCACCCGCAAATCATCTCGCCATTCCGCCATTGTGAAAGTGTTAAGTGATTGTTTACAAGTAATTTTATTAATTGTAATCATCAAAGTCATCGGTTTATTCCAATGTTATCATGGCACCACCAAAATCTATAATATGGACACATTTTACGAAAACAAACGAAACAATTGCAAAATGTAAACAGTGTTTTAAGTCTGTGAAGTATTGTGGGAATACGTCGAATTTATTCAAGCATTCTAAAACTCATGGAATTTCTGTGGACAAAGGCAAATTACAGAAAACAGAAAATAAAATAAATAAATAAATTCATACGGACATATTATACACAGATCAAGTTAGCCCCAAACTAAGTAAGACTTGTATTATGGGATACTAACTCAACGATATATTTAATATTATACAATACGCATATAAATAACATCCAAGACTAAGAAACAACATTTGCGCTCGTCACATAAATGATGCCCTCAGCGGGGATCGAACCCGCAACCTCCGGACCGAGAAGCTAGTCACCTATCCACTCGGCCACGGCTGTCGTCAAACGAAAGGTAGGATTCTAAACTTTTCTTTCTTTTTGCGATTGCTTTCCTAAAATGTTAAATAAAAAATCCTACCTACTCCTACCTATTTTAGTTGTATAAAAAATAGTTTTGCAGCAGTGGTACTGTGACTGTCTTGTCTATATATTAATAATATATGAATAATAATTGATGACCGATGATATTTCCTTTGTATAAATACGATTTAAACAATTTAAGGTTATGTGTTTGTTTTTGTTAGTGTAATAGTGTTGTTAAATGGTTGTAGTGTTGGGGTTGGTATTATCGATACTTTGAAGATTATCGATCTACCAAGTATTAATTTTTGTTATTATGTTTCAGTTCAAAAAATACAACAGTATTGGCCAGCTCAAAGCATTTTATGGAAGATGATCAACCCCAAGCATCAACATCGAAAATTTCAGAAGATCGTGATATTGTTCTAGTGTAGTAACCACATTAACAAGTATGGACTCGGAGACTGCAAGGGAGCTATGTCTGAGCAATTCAATAAAGTATGCGTTTAAACGAATTTCATCTAATAAAGGTAAATAAATAGATATTTAATAAAATATTAGCAAAATAATATTAATACATATAGTATTAGTGTTAAAGAAAAAAATATAAATATTTAATTGAATATTACATGTATTAAAATTGAGTTTTATTTTTAGCTGGTGGTACGAAGTATAACAGAATTGTTCAAGCATTCATATTTTTTATCTGTCGAGATATGCGTCCATTTAATATAGTTGAAGGAGAAGGCTTTTTACGACTTGTAAAAGAACTGGAGCCTACTTTTAAAGTTCCTGGCGCAAAGTATTTAAAGAAAATGACTACCGAAAAGTACGAAGCTTGAATAACTATTTGTAAGTCCAAATTATCCAAGATAGACAATTTCTGTTTAACGCTGGACATATGGACAGAGACAATGAATGAAGTAGGATTCATGGGCGTCACCATACATTTTGTAGATAATGGTCAAATGTGTATGTATTATCTTGCAACTCGTGCATTAAGAGAGCGACATACAGCTGAATACATATCGGAAAACCTGCTGGATATTTTGAAAATTTGGAATATTCCACTCACAAAAATTCGTGCTGCTGTATCAGATAATGCCAGTTCAATGTTGGCTGCCATACGAATGTCTTTAGGCGAAAAAAAACATTTACCGTGTTTTGCCCATACTATTAACCTTGTAGTTGAAGAGGCACTAAAGTTGCCCAGTGTTAAATCAGCTGTTATAAAAGTACGAGAAATAGTGTTGTGCAGTCGGATAAGCTACGAAAAATCCAAATGCGTAATAATGTTTCGGAAGTATCAGTTTTAAAACTTATTGCAGATGTAAGAACTATGTGGAACTCCACTTTTTTTATGTTAGAGCGATTTCTAAAGTTAAGAATAGTAATATCAGAAATTGTAATTGAGAGTGTAGTGGCTCCAAATTTGCCAAGTGCAGTGGAAATGGAAACCTTGAATGAGCTTACAACTGTATTAAAGCCTTTTGAATATGTAACAAGAGAATCATCGGGTCAAAAGTATGTAACAATCTCCAAAATTATACCAATGCTTAATTGCTTAACTACAGAACTGAATAGTATCACTCCAAACTCCGCTATCGTTAAAGAATGTAAGGATGTTTTATTGAGAGAGCTGAAAAGGAGGAATGGGATGATTGAATTAAACGATCATGCAGCCATTGCAACAATTCTAGACCCAAGGTTTAAAAATCTGCATTTCCAAGACCCCTCTGCATGCGGAAGAGCTATTCAAAAACTTAGAACCATGGTTGTCGGACAACTAAGTAGCCCAAGTGAGTCAGAAGATGATGTCTCATCTACTGCACCACCTGAATACGATTTTTGGAAACATCATAAAGAATTAGCACATGGGCACAAGAAGAAAAAAAAATCTCATCAGGGAGATGAAGTTTCTCTTTATTTATCAAATCCAGTAGTTTCTCTTAAAAGCAACCCATTTGCAGAATGGGATGACATGAAGTTTGTGTTTCCTTGTCTGTACAAGTATGCACAGCAATATTTAATTGTTGTTGCAACATCAGTTCCTAGCGAGTGCCTTTTTTCCAAAGCCGGTGCAACAATGACACAAACAAGGAACAGATTGTCTTCAAAATACCTTGAACAGTTACTGTTTTTGGGCAATCTTAATGCTGAAGAGTTTTTTGTTTAAATTATAATAAGCCTAATAAACATTTATAATAAATAAATAGTTTTTTTTCTTCTCAATTTTGTTTAAATTATTATCCTTCCACGTTCATTGATAGCACCCTCTAAATAATAAAACAAAATTAAAGTTCCAAAAAGTATCGATATCAGTAAGTATCGATACTTGAGGAGTACTTATTTTAGTAGTATCGAAAAAAGATTAGAGTATTATCGAAATGAGTAAGTATAACCAACCGTAGCAACCGTGATAGCCCAGTGGGTAGAACACTCGGTTATCGTGCAAACGACTAGTGTTCAAATCCTGGGTCGGGCCTACACCAATTTGTCTTTTCTAAAGACATATGTGTGGTTAATTTATCATGGTTGTTAACGGTGAGGGAAAACATCGTGAGGAAACCCACATGGCTGAGTTGTACTTAGTCATGTGACAGTGTATTCGTACAAAACGGCGATAGGCCTGCCCCCTATCACGTGAGTACACTGTCCATGCAAAACGTGGGTACTCTGAACACCAGGTGACAAAGTCACGTGATGTTCAGAAGTATTAGTACCTCTGCCAACCCCTTCGGGGATATTCGGCGTGAACGTTTATATTTATGTTATGTTTATGAGTAAGTATCGATACTTAGGTGGTATCGGAAAATCCCTAACTTTATGTATTGTTTTTTATATTGTATGGTGTTATGATAACATAAATAAACAAGTTGTCTATCTATCTAAGTATTTGTTAAGCTTTAAAAAACCGTGTAATATCACGCGCTTAAATATCCGAAAATAAATAATTGTTTTAATTCTTTTTCTATCATATTAAATCAAATTCACTTCCACCCGTGCAAGCCGGGGCGATTCACTAATCGATCATGACGTCATCAAAGAAAGCGTTTTAAAACCAACCTGTCACCAGACCGCCATAGTTCTAAACAATTTATGTTTTCTCTTTTCCACCATTGATCTGTATTGAACAATCAGTGTTAGAAAAGGATGAAGATTGTTTTTATACTTATTAATTTCTTTCTGATTAAATTTATGGAATCAACAAAATATTTGTTTCTCTTTCTATGAAGGGTGTGTGTTTCGTTATTTTCTTGCCATGGTAACTAGGGTGCTATGGGATGGTAAGTAAGTTGTTTATATTTATTTCACATATTCAAACAGGAGGTAAAGTAACTAATTGTATAAGTCGAATAATTTAATAATAATTCACTTGAACTGGACAGTAAATAGAGATATGAACTAAAAATTTAACATACAAACATACATATACTCACGGCTATAAATCCCTTGAAAGGGTAGTCAGAGCTAAGGATTTAAATTCCTCAGCCACTTTTGGAAAGTTTAGTGGGGAAATGATGCTAAAATAAAGGTTGTTGGTGATGGGTCTCCAACCGCATCGCCCAAAAATCCCTTAAAAGCCCCAATACCGTTAGTCGCCTTCTGTCTCTTCTGTCGGGTAGTGCTATTCTTAGCCGACGCTACACAGCAAAGCCGACACAACACAGCAAATAAAATAAATATTTCTAAAAATTTAACTCAACCATATTTATAAAATTAATAGTGAACTCGCGCAACTTTGTTGGCTTGAAATTAGACTTACTTATAAAAAACGCTATGTAGTGACAACTAAGAATATCACTACCTCATTTGTTCCCGTAAGTTTACGTAAGAGGCGACCAAGGGTATTGGGGCTATTTAAGTGCTTTTCTGGGTGATGCGGTTGGAGACCTATCAATCACCAACAACACAAGCAACATACAGAGGGAATAGTCCCGGGAAATCCCGGTCCCGAAAACCCCGGGAAATCCCGGGATTTTGTGCGTAGACTAGAGAACCGGGACTCAAAATCTTGTCCCGGGACATTCGGGACAAAGTTAATATTTTAATTGAAACACAAAAAATCAATTTTCACGCGTAAAATCTCTACCGTTTCTTCGCGGGTTGGCGAGTGCTAAGGCGGGGGACGTGCGGTGAGGTGGGAGGAGGCACTGAAACACCAACGATTCGCGCCCACCAATCAGCGGCCGTCTTTGCGACTCGACGCGAGCGTCGCCGTCGTTGACAAGCAAGTGACCACTTCGTTTGTGATGATGCTAACGTTAACAGTGTTTAAGTTGAATGCAGTTTGTGAATCTACTGATAACTAACGAGTGGAAAATTATTGAGTGAATAGGTACTTGGATATTTAGTGGATCGAGTAACTTATTGGCATTGATTGATAAAACTGTGAGGAATCCTATTTGAAAATAATTTAGTTTTTGGTTTTGTAACTATAGTTCTCTTGACTGCAGGGATAGATTTTATGGCGCTTCGGTTTGATGATTAGTGTTGGCCATGGAACAATGCCTATGTCTTTATTCTGGGCAGCTCATGGTCCAAATTCTAGCATTTAGTAAACAACTGTGGCCTGGTCATTGAAATAATTTAATTTCATTATTTTTAGGTAGCAATATCAATGGATTTCGAAGAAGTGTCCGGTAAATCGAACGATAAAACATCAGTTTGGCATTACTTTCTCCGGTCTAAAGACAAAAATAATGCCAAATGTAAATGAGAGGTTTTCCTTTTTTTCTTCTTCCCTGTTCTCAGGATAGATGGCGCCAGACTTGCTATGTTATTGGTAGGAACGGAACGTCACACCGTTTTTCACACTTGGATGAATGATATCGTAAAACGGAACGTACATAAAAACGTTTTGATTCGAAAGTCTAAATAAATATCAGTTAAAGCCAAGATAGCTTAAAAGTAAATAAACAAAGACGGTATTTATATTAGCGTTGAAAAAACCGAGAAATTTTTCCGTTTCTTTCAAATTCCTTCGTTTCTATGCAAATTTATTCGAAAGTCTCAAAAAAAAAAAAAAATTGTTTTTCTTGTTTTTTATCTATGAAACGGAAAAAAACCAAAAAATATAAAAAAAACGGAAACATATTGTTGTTTTTTTAGTAGAATATTTTTATTATTAGTTGGAGGGTACATAAAACTATTTTTTATTGTTGTAATGCGCTCATTCCGGTCAGTCAGACAGACCACACTCAGTTCGTGCAATCGTTCCGTGCATAATTTATCATTTATCTGTACAATATATTTTAATTTATCAATTCGCCTGCTGGTATTACTCAGCTCGGGCGCAGTTCGTTATATTATAACGGAAAGTTATATCTAAAATAGTTTACTTGTGTTCTTATTGTGTTTCGGTCGATATAACAATGCCTTGTAGGAAAAGTAACATATGGGATCATTGTCAAATTGTAGATAAAAATAATAAGAAATACGCAAAATGTCTATTTTGTTCAAAGGAGTATGCATTTGCAAATGCTACACGTATGATGGAGCATTTGTTATCATGTGCACAGTGTCCATACGATATAAAGACTTCATTTAGTGATAAAAGGAAGAAACCTAGCACGAAAAACAGTTCGATACCTGTGTCTTCAACTCCGGTAAGTCAAGTAGTGACACATAGCTCAGTAGGCAAGAGCGACGGGGGCGTATACCCGAGGTCGCGGGTTCGAATCCCGCCTGTGTCGAAATTTTTCTTTCCTTTATTTATTCTTTATTTATTTGTAATAATCCCCACATGAGGTTTTCATGAACAAAAAGATTTAAATAATGGAAAAGATGTTATCTCCTATATCATAAGCGATACACAACTTGGAATCTGATAGAGGACTGATTTCGGAAGTACCGGCAGCATTTATGAAGATAAAAAATGAAATTGGTGGTATAGTATTTTCGGATGACTGTACAGAAATTGCTGACAGTAAAGACATAATTTTGAAATACATAGAAGAACGCAGATTATTTTGTATTCAACCTATTAATTTGGCCGCTTATTTGCTTGATCCCTGATTTCATAATTCCGCGTATTCATATTATCAGCCATTATCTGACAACGAGTTCTTACAAGTGTCTCAGTATATAGTAAAACTTGCTGAAATTTTGCAAAAAAACACCCCTGAAATAATGGCAAATTTTGCTGAATATCAAGCTAGAAGTGGTTTTTGGTCAAATGACATAATTTGGCAATCAGTAAATAACACTGGTCAACAAAAATTTGTAACAAGAAAGGTGCTTACTAATATTGAATTACCTACCTACCCTCATATAAAAACTATATTTACTTTGATTCCATCAGGTCTTGTTTTCGTGTTACAGCCACTATATTATACATACTTTATACCACTATGTACCACTGGGCGAGGCTTGTAATATAAAAGTATCTTGTGAAACTATTAAATCTATCTATTATTTTATCTTGGAAAAGATTCAACATAACGAACACAACTGGAAAGTTTGTGGAGATTTGAAGGTAATTGCCCTAATATTAGGATTACAACTAGAATACACAAAATACTGTTGGTGTGTTTGTGAGCGGGACAACAGAGACCGAAAAAATCATTATGTTAAGAAAGACTGGCCTAAACGGAAATTCCTTACCCCAGGACAAACAAATATAAAAAAATCCCCCTTTAGTGCAGCCGAATAATATATTAACACATAAAACTCTCATGATTTTTTTTGTTAAAGCTATGATTAAGGCTTGTGATGGTTTTTTATACTTAAAAGAAAAAATCTCTAAACTGAGCGAAACAAAGATTAAATAAGGTGTATTTATTGGTCTTCAAATCAGGCAATAAATGAAAGATGACATATTTTTAAAAATAACTAAGCGATTTGGAAAAATCTGCTTGGGAATCTTTTATGAAAGTGACTCAAAATTTTCTCAGAAGCCACCGATCGAATGACTATGAAAGTATTGTTGAGGAACTTTTGTCTACGTATAAGGTTTTAGGGTGTAATATGCCATTAAAAATACATATTCTACATTTACATTTAGACTTCTTTCTTGAAAATCTGGGCGCCGTTAGTGATGAACACGGTGAAAGATTCCACCAAGATATTTCTACTATAGAAAAATATATATCAAGGCAAGTGCAAGCACGTATGCTGGCGGATTATTGTTGGATATTACAACGAGACGTCCCTGAAGCAAAATATAGAAGAAAATCTTACGGTTATCACGATTTTATTATTGCAATATAGAGGAATATCTTCACTTGGTCAATAAATATTGAAATTATCTAAAATGTTTAAAAATCGAATTACAAAAAAAATATTCGTATTTGGAACATTTTGATTTTATTTCTATTATCCTTATCCTTGTTCGAAACATAACTAGACAAAAGTTTTCATGTTACAAACAAAAACTGTTTTTTTGTTGACCAGTGCAAATTATAATTTGCACCCCCGGGACTGGTGGAAAGGGTTTTGTCAGTCTAAACTACTCATGAGTGTTGCTACAAGATTATTAAGTGTTCCGCCGTCGTCTGCGGCCTCTGAAAGAAACTGGTCTATATTTGGTCGAACGCATACGAAAGATAGAAATCGACTACTTCCAGAAAGAGTTGATAAGCTTGTATACGTTCGATCAAATTTACATTTAATGCAATCTATATCATATGAGTAAGAGATTTGTAATACTGATTCTTCTGAAAGCAAAAGAGAGTATGTATCTGATTAGTGAGCTAAAGTAAGGCCAATTTAAAGTAATAATAATCCGAACTCTTTACTGATTGGCAGAATGATAATTTTTCATACGTTTTTTTCAATAGTGTTTTTTTTTGTTTTTTTCAATTGTTTTTTTCATATTCGAAAAAAAACGGCAAAACTTTCAATAAAACTGTTTTTTTCACAAAAGTTTTTTATTATAAATTTCAGTGTAACAAACGAATAAAACGGTAAAAAAACGATAAATCGTTTCTTTCGACAGAAAAAACAATTTGTTTCTTTCGGAATTTTCATCGCTAATTTATATTTAACATTCTTTTTGTTGTTTTTACTCGCCAAAAAGTTACTCTATGGTGATGTGGCACATGTTTTTAAAGTTGACATTGGCGAAATTATTGTGGCAACACGATTGAGGCCACGAAGAAAAACTTTAAGTGAGTAACGTAGTTACATCAACGCCATCTACAGAGCTCTAGGAAACTATGTTGTTTTTTTATTTCTCAAAAAGAAAACCTCTCATTGTGCCAAAGACTTTTGAAGTGTGTAGGAGGTAGTACGGGCGGTTTATTGAAACATATTAAAAACTTGCACCATACAACACTTAATACAGAAACACCAGTTCGTCAAAGTGTTGCTGTCGACGTTGTTTCAGCCACGACTAGCAATGATGAAATACCAAAAAAAAAGTTAAGATGACTGATTATTATGAGTCTGATGCAAATACTTCCATGGAAGTTATGGTGTCACGCATGACAGCTAAAGACGCATGTCCATTTAGATTATTTGAGGAATCCAAAGACTTGAGGAAGCTGTTTCAAAACTCCGGACATAATTTGCCAAAGTATTCTACCGCTATTAAAAGCATTGTGATAAAAATGGCACATAAAAAGAAGCAACAACTCATTGATAGAAATTCAGAGATTGCTAAAAGAGAACCGTAAATTCTCCATGTCCCTCGATGAGTGGACGTCTATTAGAAACAGGAGATATATTAGTTTGAATCTTCACTCCCCGCATTTTTCTGGCAACAACAACTTCAAGAACCTAGGGCTAATACGAATTTTTGGTTCATTGGCTACGAAAAAGTGTGTCGATGAAATCAGGCTGAAATTAGCAGAGTTTGGGGTGCATCTAGAAAAAGAAATAGTAGCCGAAACAACTGATGGGTGCAGCATGATGACTAAATTTGGGAAGTTTCTCGAGTCATACCACCAAAAATGTATTGCGCATGCTCTTCAACTGGCAATCGACGATGTGTTTTACAAAAAACATGAGACTCCAGATCTGGAAGCGGTTCCTGTTGCATCGGTGGAATCAGATGAAGATGACGGTATTCCTCTGGCAGAACTGGCGAAAAAACAAGATGTCAATAATCAAAACGCTGTTTATTGTGTAACCGATAACGAGGCAGATGATGAAACCGATAGCATGCAAATAGAAGCATTTAATACATCCCCATCAACCCGCAAAGAACAACAGTTTACATACCATGATCTCTTGCAAAAGGTTAGAACTATTGTTAGATTATTCAGGAAATCACCAACCAAAAACGATGACATCCTCCAAAAATATGTAATAGCGGATTTCAAAAAAGAATATTCTCTAACCAACGACTCCAAAACTCGTTGGGGAAGCCTTGCTAATACATTGGAATGATTTCTAAAAATGAGAAACTGCATAGTTAAGGCACTGATTGATATTAAGTCAGATATAGCTTTTACTGAAGATGAGTGGACAACCATGAAAGAACTGTACGAAGTTCTTGATATTATCAGAACTGTTTTGGAAGCACCTTGCCGCCGCGATGCAACACTGCTGACTGCCGATGTAGCTGTTAAATTTGGAGTTCAACAAATTGTCGGCGGTAGATACTAACTGGAGTGCAAAAATGTACACCTGAAAAAAAGATACGCTGAGCGTCGACTACCGGAAACTGCAATACTAAAATATTTGAAAAACCCAGAAATATACTTTGCGACTGCACAAGAAGACGTTTTTTCTCGCCCTGGCAGTGACGAAATGCGCAGCCAGATAGTCGCACTTTTGAAGCGTACTGTTTGTCTTTCTGTGGAGGGCCACAACGTAGAAGAAGGTTCTCAGACCGTACAATCAACTCTGGAAAATGAACTGCAGGGGGCTGAACTTGATTTGACTAAGACAGACGAGTTAAATTCCGAGTTGAAAAAAGCAAACAGTGATCGCATCAGGTCTGTGTCTCTCCAAAGGCCTTAAATTGGCCCTTTTTGAAAACGGCGGTGATCGTGACCGCTATTTGTCTCTTGCTTTTGACCACCTTTTAACGATTCCTCCAACAAGCGTTGAGCCAGAGAGGATATTTTCCTCCGCTGGAATTTTATGTAATTAAATAAGATCACGGCTTAGCGATGAGACCTTGGATGCTCTTATATTTTTGAGAACACTGTACCACGAAGAAAAAGAAAGCAAGTAATGATTATTTACAGTTTAAAACAGACATTGATTTGCTTAATGGATGAACAATTTTTTAATACTTTAGTTATATACTTGTTGTCAAATGAATGGTGATAATGTGTAATATTGTGCAATAAGAGTTTAATTACTTAGTCTATAATAAGAACAGCCAATACACTGGTATTGGTCTCATGATCTCTTGGCCTAAAATGCAAACCTGAAGTAAGTTTAATAATGTTTTTAATTTTGAAGAATGCAGATGTTCAAGTTTGTTGATATTTTTTTTTTATAAACAAGTGTTAAATATGCTTTTTTATGGTTTTTGTTTTCCCACCAAAAGAAATTACTAACCTTTCGCCTACAATTCAGTTACTTAAAAAAGAATACTAATGTTTATAGAAGTCCCGAAAATCCCGAAAGTCCCGGGACTCCCTGGTCTTGGATAAGCTCGTCCCGAATTTCCCGGGACTCAGGTATAGCACCGGTTCTTCATTCCCTAATACAGACTTCACACCCCTATCCATCTTTACCTTAAATAGTAAATTTTCTGATATTCCCTTCCTAGTGCTAATTTTAATAACCAAAGGAAGTTGCTTAGGGTAAAATACCAAGTTTCTAGGTATGGTAGTTTCAGCTGTTCGTTGATTCTAGGCTAGTCAGTCAGTTTTGCCGTTTATTTATGTAGATGACATATATGAACTACTTCTAGAACTTCAAATAGTAATTCAATACAAACTTTTTGCATAAATTAAGAAATTGTGTGTTCTTTATTGCTTTAAATAACAGTCCAATTCTTCATTTAAATATTCTTCTTCACCGTTATTGGAAAAATATTACTTGAATGAACCAAATATTATCCGGTTATATTAGGATATTATAAATTCTGAATTTATTTACACAATATAATAAAAATATAATGGCGACTGAAAATATTGAGTTTATTCAAATTAATGGAGGAACGGCTCTTCTTTGTGGCAAATATCGTTACCATTGCCACAGAAAGAATAAAAATGGGTCGGAGGCATGGCGCTGCAGTTCATACCTAGCGACTAAATGCGGTGGTTCTATAACTAATAGAGAGGTAATAACTTATTGTTTTATGTGTCGGGTGGCTGATTATTATTACTATTTTACTACGTAGTGTGTTTTACTATATGACTATTTAGAACTGTTCATGGGAATTTTGGGAGTGGTTGTAGTTTGGTGTAGCCAACAATAGCCATCTTTTACGTATACAGAAAAAATTAAAAAGTATTTTTACAATGAAATTGTTTAATATTCCTGCTGTGTAGTGTTGGCTTATAATAGCAGTAACCCGTCTCCTACCCCGTAGTTGTACCTCATCACCAACAACATTTATTTTACTATCTTTTTTCAATTCAAAGTATTTCTAGTATTCCTTCTATGGATTCATAGCGGTCCGTATATGTATGTATGTAAATTGTCCCTTTTCTACTTTTATCTTGTTAATCTATTTTCGCACCGTGTAGTGCCGGCTTAGAATATCACTATCCCTCTACCCACGGGTGTCGTAACAGGCGACTAAGGGAATCGGGTTTTTTTAGGTGGTTCTTGGTTGCGATTGGAGACTTATCACCATCAATACTTTATTTCTACCATCTTGTCCCCTATACACTTCAAAATTTGTCTGAGGAGTTTTTAGCTCCAAAGCTCTGGCTACCCTTTCTTGAGATAAATAGCGGTGAGTATCCATGCATGTATGTCTATTTGGGTCGCGACCCGTTCACCCACCAGCTTCACCCACTAGTGAACGCGTTTACCCGTGCACCCACCGCACTAGAGATTGAACCTATCTGATACAAACCTATCGTACTGGCCACTTGTTAGATAAAATTAATAATAAATAGTACGGTTCGTCAAAGTATTACATGACATTCAATATCAACGGAATCAACAACAGATTTTCTGAAGAGCTGATAGAATAGAAACGTATTTATCAATTTCTTTGTATTTGCAGTCCCACAATGGATTGCGAAATAAAGTACATACATAGAAAACGCGGTACAGTGTTACTGTTTAAAGGTCACCAATACGTGAAACAAAAAGTTTACGCCAACAAATCGTCCATTTGGAACTGTACCCTCAAGCAGAAACTGAAATGTAAAGGATCAATTACTATCAATAAAGTAAGTGAAAATAATATTAGTAACAGTCCTACAAACCTCCTATCAACGTTTTGCGTTGCTCCTTCAGCTGCCAATTCATGAAAATATTGTTAATCTTATAATTATTTTCAGGACGACCAGTATATTAAAAGTGTTTTACATGCAAAGGAATATGTGCACAACGAAAACCAAAATGAAGTAGCAATAGCTATTTATAACGCAAAAGTAGAAGCAGCTTCTACATCCAAACCGATAGCAAAAATTTTTAAAAAACATATTTACTTTTTGACTCCGGTGCCGTCATTTGCTAACGCTAAACATTCTTTATATGACTGTCGCAATAAAGGTTATCAAGTACAAAAGACCGTGTATAAGGAACTTATTGAAGTTGAGATACCGATGCAATTTCGACAGTATTTGGTTGCAGATTATTGCGATAGTAAAGAGGGTATAAGAATTCTACTTTTTGCAGATAAGAAAAAGTGTCAACTCTTGTGTGACATTGAAGAAATATTTATCGACGGCACCTTTAAAACAGAGTTCCTAAGTCCAAAGTTCCTAGAGAGACTTACGGTGTAATAATTTAATGTTTTTTGACATGAATTCCTCATGTGGGGATTATTACTCATAAATAATAATACGGTGTAATGTTTGATTTGATTGCATCAGGTGTGCCTCAATTCAAACCTAAAATTGTTCATGCAGACTTTAAATATGCTATAACAAATGCGCTCAAACAATTCTTTCCATTCATAATAATAAAGCATCGGCTATTACCATTATACCAACAGTCTTTGGAGAAAAGCGAAAGTTCTACGTATTAAAAGCAAAGTTTTGCGGCGTATCGTAAGCTTATGCTGCGTCTTGCCTCTTCTACCTAACGATATGATATCTGACGGTTGGACATATATTACCGAGGAATACCAAGATATAAATGACGAGAAGTTGCAAAAATTTCTTTCATATTTTCAAAAATTTTATATAAAGGCTAAATTAATTGAAGAATGGTGCGTGTACAATAAACGTCACAGAACCAACAATGTTGCTGAGAGTTGGAACTCCGATATTAAAAAATAATAGAAATTATGTAACAATTGCCAAGTTGTTATCCAAGATATTTAAAAACAATCAAAAACTTACCAATACACGGAACCAAAATGTTATACTGAGAGATAGTCAAATACTAAATACACTAATGCAACTAATAAACGGTGAAATAAGCCTCGGTCTTTTTTTAGAGAAGTTACGGTAAACATGTCGGATTCCTCGTTGTTTCTTACTTAGATATTACACTTGTGCATAAAGTGTTATTTTTTTAAGTTTTTTAAAAATTAATAAAACTCTACAATTTAAAAAATATCGATAGTTTTGTTCAATCTCTAGTGTGGTGGGTGCATGGGTAAACGCAAATTACCCGTGCACCCACTAGTGGGTGAAGCTGGTGGGTGGACGGGTCGCGACCCGTCTATTTCATAATTAGTATTATAAAAACCTTTTTTTGCTTTAGATTAAAATGATCCTTCAACAAAAACCTCACACCTGTGAAGTTGATGATTTTAAAAATGATCTTTTAAGACAAATATGTGAGCTGCGGACAACTGTAGTATCTTCTACAATGAAAAAGTAAAAGAGTTTAACGACAAAGGGCTAAACTTGGCAGTCGGTAGTCTGCCACGTTTTAACAGTGTCAAACACTTTTTAAATGACGCCAGAAACAGAGAGGCGGGCATTTCAAAAACCGTTTTTCAAAATGTCGGTGAGGTTGAAGTACCAGTAAAATTCAAAGATTTTCTTTCTGCTGACTATTATAATGAATAAGGTGGGGAGGAGACACGAATCTTAGTATTCTGTTCTCCGAAATCTAGAGATATAATACCAAATACTAAAGAGTTTTTTGTGGATGGTACATTCTATAGCTGCCCTTCACCATTTGCTTAGCTATAAAATATCCATGGTGATATTCATAGTACCCTGAGAACGACAAAAGTAATGCCACTTATATTTGCATTGATGTCAAACAGAAAAGAACAGAGTTATATTATTTTATTTTATTTGATACGTTCTCAAATACCTGAATGGAAACCGTATAAAATACATTCTGATTATGAAAAAGCGGCAATGAATGCAATTTTTAAAAAAAATCCAACATACATAATTAAAGGATGTATTTACCACTGGGTGCGAAATATTTGGAAAAACACCAAATCGAAAAAATTCAATGTCTGTAAGACTAAGCCAGAAAAAAGATTAGTCGCTATCGCTGCTGCCTTATCACTCCTACCTGCGGACAAAATAATTTCAGGGCTTGAATACATAAAATCAGAGAGTGAAAACTTGAAGCGAAAGGAAAAATTCATAAAATACATACAAATTTTTTGGCTAAGAGTACATTCTCCTGAAATTTTCATTGTTACGGTGAAAGACATCGTACTACTAATACTTTAGTGTCTTTTCATTCAAAAGTTAACAAATTGCTTAACAAAAATACTGTCACTTTACTGCGATTATTGAATGTTCTAAGAGATATTCACACGTCAAAGGTTACTTCGGCAACACGTGGAGCAGAACAAATCATCAACGATCATTTTATAACCGATGTGCAAATGCAGTTAAGTCCACAATGAAATAACTGTGGGGCAGGCACTCGATAAGTTAAGATAATCATATTGACGGCGGGAACAATGGGCAAATGGTGATAATAAGTAAGTTGTCCAGTACTTTAGCTGTATGGTGTCGGCTTAGAATGCAGTTACCTATTTCTTCCTGTGCGTGTCGTAGAAGGCAACTTAGGTTATTAGAGTAGGGCCCATCATAGGTTTTATAGGTGTAGGTTTTTTGATTAGTCTTTTTTTCTACGTGTTGTATTAGGGTAGTACCTTGTTCTTTTTGTATTAAGTAATCGCAACAATATTGTGACTATTTTTTTATACTTTGTTTAATTTTGTATTTTAATAGACAAAAGTATTATTTGTACATTGGCGCTTTTGTTAATTCGGAATGATTTCAGGGTATCATCTTAGCTAATAAATATCAATGTAATTTATGAAAAAATGGATGTAATGCTCCGCATGTAATGTGTCTTCATAAATGTATCGATATCGGAGAAATTCTAGACTGTATATACCCATTTAAATGAGTGGGCTTATCCCGCGTCTTAAAAGATGTGATAGTTGTGATTACACCAATGAAAGGCATATTGCAATTACACTAGTACAGGGGTTCCCAAACTTATAAGTGTCACGCCTCACTATTGCTTAAAAGAACGTGCCCACGCCTTCCTACAGCCCAGGGCTCAGCAAGTAGTGTCAAGTAGGCTCTCCAGGCAATTTAAAAATAAAATAATAAGGGCAAATAAAGTCCAAAAGTCATTTTCAGATGTTTTATTAGAAAAATACTTTTGTTACACACTTTTACACACAAAAAATAATGTGACGGATGAACTTGCATGTTTTGGACAAGATTTCCAATTCTGGGTTCAATGGAAGAAAGTGCACAACGTAGATCACTAGCAATATCTAGTGTACAGAATACTTTGTTTTTAACGCTACAACTGCTGAAAACGCTTTTTCGCACAAGTAAGTGCTTGAAAAGGGTAAAAACAATTTATGTGCTTGCTCTGCTGTGCTGGGACAAACTTTGAGATATTTGAGACCACCGCCCGCGCCCCCCACTACATGCGTTCGCGCCTCCCTTGTGGGGCGCACCCCCCACTTTGAAAATCAATGCACTAGTACTTAGCAATATAAGTTATAACGAATAAAATGCTTTCCTAGTCAATAAACTTTTTTATATATATATTTTTTTATTTTTATTATGTCATCCGGGACGCGCCTTCACCTTTTGTATGTTTATTATTATTAAGAAAATGCTTTAATTCATATTTTTGTTTCTTTGTCAATTTTTAGTAATAACATTTTTAATTAATAATCTTGTTATACATTATTATATCATACATACATACATGGAATTATAAAATTCCTCAGCCACTTTTGGAAGTTGAGTGGGGAAAAGAAGGTAAAATAAAGGGTTTTGGCGATGGCCAACCGCATCGCCCAAAAATCCAATAAAAAGCTCCAATAAATACCCTTAGTCGCCTCTTACGACACCTGTGGGTAGAAAGGGGTAGCGAAATTCTTAGCCGGCAGTACACGGCACGCTTACACACTTTATTTAAAATAAATACGATGAGTAAAACGATTGGACATACGCAAGCATGAAAAATGAGTACTTTAGTATTTATAGCTCCCTAGTACCAACATAATAATAAAATTTTATTTATTCAGACCATACAAGTCCATTATTGTTAGTACTCCTTAACCTACGATTACCAACGATGTGTTTGTTTTTTTTCGCAACGGAGGGCCTAAACTTAATCATAAGTGCGATAAAAGTAAGCAACATACTATTTGTTACAACCCAGTAACAATGGCAAATAAACACCAAATTATGGAGGGCATTCAAAATCTAAACAATTGTATTGGAGGTAAAGCAGCCAATTCGATATGCAAAACTATATATCTAACACTAGTAAATTCAAATCCTTAATTGATCAATCAAAGCACAAAAAAGCATAGTTTTTTTCTGTATACTCTATATTCCTATCTTGGAGGAAATGAAATGGTGACACCATTCTGGTACTACACCTACAATGTAAATAAACATGAAAATTGTATGGTGTGTGTGCAACCCTATTTGTATCCATAGTACCCTAGTAGCTGCAGAAGGTAGTAGGAAGGTTTTTCGTATTCTCTCCGCACTATGGCACGCGTGAAGGGCGTTGTAGGATAAAGCTAGTAGAGTTTCTGGTGCCTTGAGAGCTTATTTCATTACACTTTGTCGTTTCTGAATTCAGACGTCCTTCGAAGTTACTGCCGCAGACGCTTGTTATTCCACTACGCAAATTTGTCTACTTTTCAGAAGCCTAGCGTTCTGAACGTTATTCCACTAGTCTGAATTCAGATTCTGTGGCTCTCAGACGTCTTCATTCAGACTAATGGAATAAGCTCTTTAGTATTTTATTTAAGAAACGACAAGATTACTTGAAAATTTCTAAGTGTTTTTACTTCCTGATGATTTTACACTCACGAAATTTTTACAAGTACAAACATATCTCTATATTAACATAACATAAACGTTCACGCCGAATATCCCCGAAGGGGTTGGCAGAGGTACTAATACTTCTGAAAATCACGTGACTTTGTCACTCGGTGTTCAGAGTACCCACGTTTTACATGGACAGTGTACTCACTTGATAGGGGGCAGGCCTATCGCCGTTTTTGTACGAATACACTGTCACATGACTAAGTACAACTCAGCCATGTGGGTTTCCTCACGATGTTTTCCCTCACCGTTAACAACCATGATAAATTAACCACACATAAGTCTTTAGAAAAGACAAATTGGTTATCATTAAAACACTAATGAAATCCCAGCACTAGCTCGGGTATGATTAAGGACCCACCGTACCTTCGAGGGTATAGACGCGGGTACGGTGGGTCAGCAGTAGGTAAGAACTATGCAGATCATCACTTTAGCAGTGTTAAAGAATGAATTATATATAGAATATTAAACGCTTTTCACACTCTTGATGATTATGTATGTATGCTGTGTAGTATCGGCTTAGAATAGCACTACCCCGTTTCTTCCGGTGGGTGTACGTAAGAGGCGACTATCGGTATTGGGGCGTTTAAGCGATTTTCGGGCGATGCGGTTGGAGACCCATCACCAACAACCTTTATTTATTTATACCATCTTTTCCCCACTCACATTTCCAAAAGTGGCTGAGGACTTTCTAATTCCTTAGCTCTGGCTACCCCTTTTAGGGATTTATAGCCGTAAGTATATGTAGATATGTATGTACATAAAAGAGAAGCGTTACTGACTGACTGCCATACCAACGCACAGGTCAAACCACTGGACGGATCGGGTTAAAATTTGGCACACAAATCGTCTTTATAACGTAGGTAGGCATCAGCTAAGAAAGGATTTTAAGACAGGGCCAGACTAAGGGGGTTTAAAGGCCTCTGTTAGTTTGTATGTAAGTCCACTTTACTACGACATATAAAGCTAAAATTTGGCATGTAAGTAGTTTATTAGTAGAAAATATCATGTGCAAAATAATTTTACAACAGGGTTGGATTAAGGGGGTGTAAAGGTTTTCGTTAGTTTCTATGAAAGTTCAATATTACTTTGACCTATGAAGCTGAAATTTTGAATGTAAGTAGTTTGTAGGTTAGAGACTGCATGTACGAAAGGTTTTTGCGACAGGGCCGGATTTAGGGGGTCCAAGGGCTTTCATTGACATTTTAACGCACAGCTCAAACCACTGGATGGATCGGGCGAAAATTTGGCAAACAGATAGTCTTTATGACGTAGGCATCATTTAAGAAAGGATTTTGAGATAGGGCTAGACTTAAAGGGTATAAAGGTTAGACTATGACATATGAAGCTGAAATTTTGAATGTAAGTAGTTTGTAGAATGAAGACTTCATGTAAGAAAGGAGTTTGCGACAAGGCTCGATACCGAACCAGAAAAATATATTAGACAACCAAGCAACGAATTCGAAGCCAAATTCTTCAAAATCATCAGCAGCAACAACTGGATACTAACTCTGCAATTGTCGCCCAGCTTCAATCTCTAAACAACTTGCAAAATAGTTTGATTCAAAAGGTATCTGCTTTGTCTGTGCAACTGGAAGATGCAGTGTCTCAAATACTTTTATCATCTAGTCAAGATGTACAAACTTTGAATAGCAGCAAAGGTCATATTGACAATATTCCAATAAATATAAAGCCAGTTGCCAGTGCTCAGGATTTAGATGATCTAGAAAAGCAGTTATCGGATCCAATCAAAAGAGACCGTTTGAAAAATACTTATTCCATACTGTGTTCTGGAGGTAAAGGTATAGATTGTGCCTATATGCTTGTTGATGTCTTGTTTACAAGAAGATTTATTTCGGAGTGCTCATGGAGTTGGGGTAGCAGAGGTGAGGATTTGAAAGTTCCTTTAAAAGGTTATAAACATGTATTACATTTTTTTTGGAATATGGTGCACCATTGGGATAAGACATATTGTTTAAAAGATAATGAAATATTTTTCAAAACCATTTTGAAAAACGCCAAGAAAAGAAAAATGGCAAAACTTGAAAGAGCTTCAACATCAAGGCGTTCGAACCCCAAAAGTAAATCGAAGCGTGTGAAGGTTTCAGAAGAAAATGCGGACAATGAAGCTTGTGTTACTGATGAAAACGAAGAAGAAATGATTCAGTAGAAGAAAACACGGAGGACAACAAAGAAAGGAATGATTCACAAGAAGAAATGGCAGAGGAATATAAAGAAGGAAACGCAATTCCAAATATCTCAAAAGACTTCGCCAATTCTAATATTAACGTCGGAAAGGAGACAAGTGTCTGACCCTGAAGAAAAAAAATCACTGCGTTAAAAATTCATAAATATACAGGGTGTAACAGAAGTCCTTCAACTTCCTCCAAGGAGTGATTCTAATGATCAATTTGGCAAGTTTGTTATGGGACCCACATCGAAATTATACAGATGTGAAACAGATGCCAGGCGTTCCGTGACGGTTCACTTTTTTTTGCAGTAACTAGGTACCTACTAGCTTTTTGCGTTTCAGTAGGTGAAAAATATAGAGTATTCACCTCGGGAATAAAGCGTGTCTTCGTCTTGTGCGGCTTAAGCCCCTCGCATCACTCGGGACTCTACATAACTCCCTCGCATCGCTCAGGAGTTACTTCTGAGTCCCTCGTTGCGCTCTGGGTTTAATATGCCGCCTGTGACGTAATCCACTGCTTTATTGCCTAGGCATAATCTACTATTTGTTTAGTGGTGAGTAACTCAGGAGCGAGCCGTTCGAAAGAGCTAGTTCACTCTAGCGTCATTAATATCTCACTCAGCTTGATTTTAATTATATCAGTAGTTCATTTAGCTCACTAGCTCTTTTCGTTTAAGCGACTCAGAGCGTGTCGATTCAATAGAAAGAGAGGTAGGAACTAGAAAGAGACATATACATTACTCTCGCACGGAGCGAGTTGATTCAGTAAATTGATACGTTATTTATTCTATGAGGAAAACTAGAAATAGAAAATAGCGACAATTTTTATTTGTATTTTTTTATAATGTTTTCCATCCCAAAAACGAATGAGTTTTGCATATTTGTTTGTCATATAGGCTTACCAATTAAAAAATATAGAAAGAACATGGAGAGAGATCCCAAGTTTAATGACTGTTTCATAGATATTTATAATCGCATCCATTGCTAAATATTTATTAATAATACTAAAATTATTTAATTAGTAAATAAAGAATAAATAAAGGAAAGAAAAATCGAAAAACCGTACGAAATCTGAGTACGAATAGCTCGATACGTTGTTCATTTCGTAATATCAACTCAAAAGATTCATTTGAGCGAGTCAGATCAGTGAACGTTTTAGGGTCTCGTGAGCCGTCGTTCATATGAATCACACTGAGCTAGATGAGCCGTTGAGCTAAATGAGTGATATAGTTCAGTACAGGATAAAGATACATATCGGTCTTTTCTTTTCAGTGAGCTAGATCTCTCATGCCTATATTTGTTACACCATGTATAATGAAGGCCATACAAATCATGATACTAACTCATGTTTGATCATGATGTTAACACTGTTTGATTTAGATTTCTTATGATAATCAAAAACTATGTAAAGATCTACGTCATTGGAGTATTCATAATTTTTGCTGTATGTGAGAATGATTGTAAATTCAGTAAGACTGAATGAAATAGTTCCTTGACATTAGCAAAATATGAAAAATATTTTTTTGTAGGTAATGTGGTATAGGTATAGGTAGATATATAATAGAAACAAAGTAACTTAAGACGAAACATGTGTAAACCATATAAGGGACGTAGAATAGAAACAATGTAACTTAAGGCGAAACATGTGTAAACCATATAAGGGATGTAACAAGAGATGAAACATGGGGTGAATCACGTAGAGGATGGTACGTGGTATTACAACAAAGACACTTGTAATAAGAACCTAATATCATGTTCATCCATTTAAGGTTTTGGCTCTAGATATAAGATACTGTAGACTTATATTCTAAAATGAAAATAACATTTAATAATAGTATTTATGATTCATGCCCTCACTATATAAGAGGAACATTTAACCAATAATAAAGTAGTATTTAACTGGCACTCGGACCTTTCATTTCAACGATACCCAATAACATCGCATGGCGACCCTGCCAGTGCGTCCGCGTCGCGAGCCGTCCGATCATGTTCGCCTATAATTGGCGCGAGAGTCGAATATAATCCGGCCGTCTTATTGCTAAGACACAGTTTGTAATTTCAGTATATTATTTGTGAATTCCAATCCATCATAATGGGGAATCAAGTGAGCGAGAATCAGTTCAATTTGGGACGTTCTTCAAGATGGAGCACTGAATCGAATTAAACGCGTTCTCTTACTTAGAGGTGATAAAACAACAAATGTACGTATTCAGTCAACAATATGAAGTACAGTTATCTGGCTTAAGACTAACGGAAGACAACGGACGTCAAGTGATAGCGGCGTATATAGAAGGTAACATCGGTCATCAACAATTGTGTCCGAAAACAATAATTGGAAAACAAAAAGCTTTAATAGAACAGTTTGGATGTAGATTTTCCAGATGGCACAAGAGCAATAGCTGAGCTAAAACTGGAGTTCCAAGGCAGAATCTTATGGGTCTGGCGAATAAAGTGAGAGCGAGATTCTACATTTGCGGACTGGTAAATACAGGATAATGGGAAAACAACAATCAAAAGAAGAAATTATAACACAAAGCGGACAGAACAATTTTGCGCCCAATAGTTTACCACCCTTGGACCAAGCAGCAGGTACATACAATCTAAATATAACTATTGTCACGATATGCGCAATAATTTTGGCTTACCTAATTTACAAAAAACTGCATAAGCGGCTGACAAAGAAAATTGCTAGGCAAGCTACAGAAATAGCTCTACGCGCGCGGCGTGCTTCGGTGTAAACTCATCCCATCAGAAGAAAAGTGAAAGTGAAAATTTGTAAAAGTGTAGTGAACAGTAAAGTGCAGCAGGCAGTATGTAAGCAGGATAGTATGTAAGTGGAAAAATCCTTTTATGAATAATCACATCTTATTCTTTATATTTAATCAAGTTTTTAGAATAAGGAAAATGAAATTATTATAGGGAGATATTTAAAAATTAATTACAGCTATCTACATGTCAGAAATATTAGAAAGATATTATCAAGATTTGTTACAAATAAGAAAGTTTCTTATTAAAAAAAATAATAATTTAAACTATTTATTTTGAAGGTTTTTATCATTTATAATTATAATACAAAGGGGTATTAATCTATACTTATAAACTAGATTGTGGCCTCTAGGGAGTCTAATATAAGATTTAACAATATTTACTGGACTGGACTGGATTTAAAATGTAATAAATTAATAATTAAAAATATCTTATTTATTTAGAGGTGGAGGGCGATGGGTTCACACATTTACCATCAATACAGTATTTTTTAATACACTTTTCATTTATTTATTTTTAAATGAATAAGGTCAAGACTTAGTTGCTTAGGCAATTGGTTAAGTATATGAGGCAATATGTGAGTCCACACCCTCCTCCCGTATTCATTACTACTAGTCGGACATACATAAAGTGGCAGATAATTCAGTGGTCCAAGGTTATTAGTTCTTGTTACTTTAGTGAGCGATTGGATTGAACACTAGTCGTTTGCACGAAAACCGAGCGTTCTCTCCACTGGGCTATCACGGTTGCAATCAATGTTAATAATAATGTACATACATACATACATATACTCACGGCTATAAATCCCATGAAGGGGTAGCCAGAGCTAGGAAGCCACTTTTGGAAGTTGCGTGGGGAAAAGATGGTAAAATAAAGGTTGTTGGTGATGGGTGTCCAACCGCATTGCCCAAAACTCCCTTAAAAGCCCCAATACCGTTAGTCGCCTCTTACGTACACCCACCGGAAGAAATGGGGTAGTGCTATTCTAAGCCGGCACTACACAGCTTCATGAAAAGTGCGATTGCAGCCCATGGCGTATATTTTTTGCCCAGAGTTAACACGTGCATGTTAACCAGTGGCCATTTTTTGCTCCGAGATAACTCGCGCATGTTATTCAGAAGCTATTTATTATGAAGTAATTTGAAATGAGCATAATATAATAAGCATTATATTATGCTCATTTCAAATTACTTCATGTAAACACGTTGCGGGACGGACGGTATAGACCGTAAAAAAATAGACTGCATAATACGACATTACGGCTATCGCAGTATTTTATTTTTAGCCTTTACCAAACAGTACGGCCTATGCAGATACATTTCTAAAGAATGTCCATAAGAAATAGGACTACCGTCATATCACATCCTTTTTCCTTGTACGTAGAAGCATTTGAAAGCACACAAACATACATTGAAAATGTGTCTGTGTGAACAACATCTAAGTCAGTGTTTTTACGCACACTACGGTCATGGACGTGTATTATTGTGTGCAATTATTCGCAACGCGTTGAGTAGTGTCCAGGGGGTGTTCACTCGCGTGTTCTGTACACGCGAGTGAACACAACACAACACACACACATTGACAAAGGTATGGTAGTTGACACAGTTGAAGTGTGACCAATGCTGGTAAAACAGTAAAATGGTAGTAAACTTCTAGGTTCTGAACTCACTAAAACTGTGATTAATTAATTCAACCAATTGAATTTAGGTATGTAATTATGAGTTAAATGTAATTACTTGACATATTTTGAATTTGGTTGCGTCTTTTTCATACATGAAGAAAATGGTAGAAGTTCTGGTTGTATTAATATTTTGAGCTGGTAATAATATTTTTGCACCTAACTTACTCGGAAATTTGAATTTTATTGGTTGTCGGTTAGCCTGCATGTGCATTCTTTGCTTTGCTAAGTTTTCTGTTGTTGAGGAACGAAGGTGTTTTCAATGAATTCCTTTATTGATTTTAGTTAGGTTAGGTTTATTGGTTTGAAATTATACAATGATTAAAAAATGCGATGCTTATCCGAAGACAGTTCTAACGAGAGTGTTGATTTTGAAAATTATGAAATGACGTCTATCGTAGCGCCCCCTATGCCATTTGACGGCCGCCGCTGGAACTAAATCTATTGTCATCGATTTTTGTTAGATGGCGTTAGGTGTTGAACATGCCCCCGGCCTTGGACTCATCGGGGAGGTCCAACAGGAATGTTCTAGTTCTCCATGTTATCAGCTACTCCTCTTGTGTAGGAAGTGGACATATTTTACTGAATGCCCTTTTCACGATGCCAGTAGACGTTCGCAGCTCAGCTACGCGGTTAATCCCGTCGTTTCCAGGAAAGACCTTAATGACTCTTCCTAGCTGCCACCGCAACGGAGGGACATTGTCATGTTTAATTAGAACGAGACTATCCAGTGCGATGTCGTTAATGTGTTTCTGCCATTTAGTCCTCATTTGTAGTTCAGATACATACTCTTTTGACCAACGTTGCCAAAAATGCTGTCGAAGTTGTTCGATCCTGTCGTAGCGAGTCAACCGTGAGCTTGTTTCATCTGTGAGGTCCTCGCAGAGAGAAGCGGTCAGAGGTCGGCCGATGAGGAAATGTGCAGGTGTAAGAGGTAATAGGTCGTTGGGATCTGTGGACATAGGTGAGAGAGGCCGGGAATTCAGGACGGCTTCAACTAGTGTCAATACCGTGCTGAACTCCTCGAACGTTAATTTTGCATTTTCCAACAAACGTCTTAAATGATATTTGCACCTACGGACCCCCCTTTCCCACAAGGATCCGAAATGAGATGTATAAGGAGGGTTAAATTTAAATTTAATGTTATCATTACTGGCATAATCTATAATCGATTGAGAATTATTTTTTAAAAATGAACCAAAATCTTTTTCCGCTCCAACGAAATTCCTTCCGTTGTCGGAAAATATAACAGCTGGTTTGCCACGTCGTGATATGAACCTTTTTAGTGCTAAAATATAATCAATACTTGATAGACTGCTGACTAATTCTAAGTGCATAGCTCGAGTTGCAAAACAAATAAATAAAGAAATGTAACTCTTCTGTAACGCGGCTCCCCTTCCTCTACGGTTATTTTTATATGTATATACAGGGCCTATGTAAGCGACACCGGTATACATGAAAGGAAATCCAGGAGTTAAACGCTCTGAAGGCAAATTACCCATTATCGGGGAAAGTGTCTTGCCTTTAAAACGAGTACATGTCACGAAGCCGTGTGTTACCTTTTTTGCTAAATTCCTACCGGCCAGCGGCCACCAGCGTTCACGTATACTAGATAATAAAAGCTGAGGCCCCGCGTGTAATAAACGTATGTGCTCATTTTTAAACAACAAGAAAGTAAATCTATGTTTGCTGCAAAGCAATAACGGATGCTTTTTATTGTAATCAAAAGTAGTCGAGTTTTCTAACCTACCACCTACTCTTATTAGGCCGTGTTCATCCAAATACACGTTAAGGTTTTTAACTCTATTCATTTGATTACCTAACGTTTTATTAAATTTTAAGTTATGTAAAATCTCTGGAAATGATTGTTGTTGAGTTAAACGCGTGAGCATCGATTCAGATGCGCGTACTTCGTCAACAGATAACAAACCGGTTTTGCGCCGGTCCCTATCAACCTGTTTAACGCGTGAATTGTTAATGAAACGAATTACATAAGCTCCAACACGCTTCAACCTATTGAAAGATCTATCGAATAGATAATATCTGAATAGAAGAATATCTGTCGAAATCGAATATTAATTTTATTTCTGTACTTAACATATTAAATGAATTCAACTTAACTTCCGGGAGATCAGTGCAATCGCTACTCAATATTTTATTATGCCAATCTGACCCACTTTCGTGTAAAAAGGAAGGGCCGTTCCACCACAAGTTATTATTAATTAGCATATCAAGACTTAACCCCCTAGACACTAAGTCAGCTGGATTATCTTTACTTCTACCGTGAAGCCAAGACGAATCACCAGTAAGTTAATTAATTTCCGTAACTCTGTTTTGTACAAAGGTTTTTAATGTATGGGGTGACATGCGTAACCACCCTATAACTATTGTTGAGTCAGTCCAAAAGATCACTCGTGTAAAAGTTAAACGTAAAGATTTTACAATATGATTATATAAATGCGCTCCCAACAGTGCACCACACAACTCAAGTCTCCGTATACTTACAACTTTTAATGGAGATACCTTACTCTTTGCACACAGTAACTTATTTGTAATGAATGAGTCTTTACTATAACTACGTACATACGCACAAGCACCGTATGCGGTTTGTGAAGCGTCCGTAAATATATGAAGTTCTGTGTATTCATTCTGCTCACCACGAACGTAACGTGGGATTTTTATCTCGCCTAATGAGTTTAATGAATTAATGAAACGATCCCATGAAACCTTAACGCGCGGTCACGGGGTCATCCCAACCTATTTTGCACAACCACAATTGTTGTAACAAAACTTTAGCTTCAATAACTGCCGGTGCTAAAAGACCTAAAGGATCGTATATTTGAGATATTATAGACAACATAATACGTTTAGTTAACCTAGTGGTAGGTGGATCTATCCTAGTGGTAAAATACAACTCATCACTGCTATTTAACCAACCTAAACCGAGAGTTTTGTTTTGTGTATGTTCTCCTATAAATAACTCTTTTGACGAAGCGTTATTGATGTAAAAGTTGAATGTCCACTTTCGTAGATGAAAGCAGCTGGAAAGAAATTCTCGCGAAATCTTTTCACATATTTGTAAAAGATCCTCCTGATTATCGTGACCGGTGACCAGATCATCAACGAACACATCCTCACTGATCCTCTGTGATATACTGACGTCATCACAATCGAGTGCAAGTTGTCTAATACATCGATTACTTAAAAACGGAGCTGATGCAGTACCGTACGTCACGGTGTTGAGTCTATAAACTTGTAAAGGTTCAGAAGGGTTACTCCGCCACAATATTAGTTGTAAATCCCTTTGATCGGGTTGCATTAAAATTTGACGGAACATTTTTTCCGCATCGCTCAAGGCTACATAACGAAATTGCCGAAAACGAAGTAATATTGAAAAAATGTCATTCTGTAATTTAGTTTCGATAAACTGAATATCATTTAACGATTTATTGGATGATGTTTTAGCACTAGCATCAAAGACAACACGTAACTTAGTAGTTGTGCTACTTTCGCGTAGTACACCATGGTGTGGTAAAAAATAATGAGGCGAACTATAATCTTCAACAAGAGTCATGTGACCTAACTCAATGTATTCTTGTATAAATTCATTATACATGCGCTTAAATAATAGTGACCGTTCAAACTTACGTTCTAACGATAAAAAACGCGTTTTAGCTAAAGAAAATGACTCACCTAAGGATTCAGATGATTTCTTAAGAGGTATTCTGACAGAAAACCTGCCATCCTGTTCACGCTTTGTAGTTTTAACGAATAACTCTTCGCAATGAACTTCATCTTGCGTTAGTAGGGAATTTGAGCTTTGAACGTCCTCTAATTCCCAAAACCTTCTCAACTGCGCATCGACTTGTTGAGAAAAATTACAAAAAACTGTATTTGTTAAACGAGAGGTATTTGAAAGTACCGGACCCGAAATTAACCAACCTAACTTTGAACTTTGTAAGTATGGTCCGCTACTTAAACGAATTTTATGCGTATTTAATAGGTCCCAAAATGTATCTGCCCCTATCAGTAATTCGACTTCTGAAGGAACATGGAATGTGGGATCTGCAAGTTGAATGTTTTCAGGAATATTAATCACTTCACACCGAACACTCGACGCCGGTAAATATGATGTAATACTCGGTAGGACTAAACACGTAACGCGCGTTTGATAATCACTTTGCTTTGAACGAACTGTTATTTTACACGAATAACTAGCTTGAGTGACTGTCTGCCCTACTCCTGATATTCGAATAGTGGACTGTATACTAGGAATGTTTAGTTTATTTGCTAAATTTTGTGTAACGAAACAATAGGGAATATGCGTAAGATTCAAATAACGCTCAAAAATTTTTTTCCTGAAGTTTATTGCCTAAGAATTGCGTACACCTTAATATTTTTTAATATAATTACGTTTTGAATTAGAAATTATGAAAAAAAAAGTGCAAAAAATACGAGAAAAGTTCAAATGAGCTGAAACGCAACGCTATTGGTCGGAACGAGTTGTGACGTCAAAGTCTATAATAACAAATAATACTGTTCTCAGTTCTGTGCTGTTAACGATTTAATTCCGTTTTATTGTAATTTGAAGTAAATATTGAACTTATATTACATTTTTTTCGTAATAATAAAGTCAAAAGACTTACAGAAAAATGACAGATATTGGTTTCGTCAAAGCACAATCGGACAATCTCCCGAAAATTGATGTGTTTATGATGACCACGTTTTTTGCATCAAACCTGGATTTTACGTCTAGTGAAATAAAAGGGGTGAAAGCAGCAAGGTAATTACATAATAAATATTATGTTTATTCGATTCTCCACGCATTATTTAGATGTTTTTTTATCCATAAGTCAAAATAACCTCAAAATCTGAGTAAGAGAACATTATAAGATTTGCTTGTTTTATGGAAAAAGCACATTATTTAAAGCTTATAATGTTTTTTATGGTGATCTTGGCACCCCGATCAAGTTGCTAGCAATCGAAAGACTTACGTAAACTATTTTATGGTATCAAAATCATAGGCTACTTGCCATACAATGCTTGTGAATGTATTTTCATTTTAGTATGTTTTTTATAGATCTGGACGAGAAACATATGGCGATTCCGCAGTTGGCTACGTGCAAGTTAAACGTAAGGGTGATATATATTCTGTGAAGGCTCGAATAACACCTGAACATAGTGTCCGACAGAAATGTTATTCTGTAACACTTGTATGTGATGAGGCTCAAGAAACTGTCTTATCAGTTCAATGTGAAGATTGTGCAGCTCACAAAGGTAGGTTACACTATTTATTTATTATGTGAATCTTGTGTTAAGTATTGTTAATTTATAGGCAGATGAGCAAACTACTATGGAAATAATTATTATTGAATTTCTACATATAATCTTATTATTTTACAGGTGGCTGTAAGCATGCCATTGCCTTCTTGGTCTGGGTGCATAGACGCAGTGAAGACCCACCTTCCACTAGTGTTGATTGCTACTGGAAAAAGTCAAAGTTATCTTCAGTGGGCACAAGTCTTAAATTTATTAAGGCAAAGGATATATGTAAGGAACCCAAGACGCAAACAAAACCTGTATGCGATGCTGTCATGTCAACACAGGGTTCCAAAGACAGTTTTTTGTCTATTGTAAAAAAATGTAGTAAAGAAGCCGGTGATACAAGCAATCAACTTATGAAATATTATACTGAGCCCACTGATATTGAAAAAATTTCTATTCATCATTTGGTAAGCTTGATGAAGAACAAACCAAAGACTCCAAAAGAATTCATTGAATTTTGTAAGGAAAAAATGCACGCTGAAGTATGTAAAGAAGCAACAGTAGCAACCTTAGATCAAAGCGACTGTCCTTTGTGGTATGAATTGCGGTATGCAAGAATTACCGCTTCAAAAACCTATGAAGCTGCTCATTGCAATGTTTTTGACGGGTCCCTAACAGAAACTATTATGGGAGCATCAAAAGTACCTGACACAGTTGCCATGAAAAGAGGCAGACAGTTAGAGAGTGAAGTGATTAAAGTGGTGGAAAAGATGAAGAAAATAAAAATAAATAAATGTGGGATTATATTAAGCCCTTTATATCCGATTATGGGAGCATCCCCTGATGGTGAAACTGATAATTACAGCATTGAAATAAAATGTCCTTCATCTGAAAAATCAGTAAGCCTTTATTTAAAAAATAATGAAATTTCAGCAAAATGCATGGCACAGGTGCAGTTGCAAATGCATTTTGCAAACAAAAATAAAGGCCTATTCTGTGTGGCTGACACCAATTTTGAGGAATCAAAAAATGTCACTATAGTTGAAGTGGACTATGATAAGGAAATGTGTGATAATTTTATTGAAAAATGTACTTTGTTTTGGAGTAATGCCATTTTCCCTGTATTATTTAAATAAGAGAACTAGAAATAAAACAAAAATTGTATAATAAATCTACTTTTTTATTAATACATCTTGTATATTTATATATTTATTAATCCACATGCTATTAATATAACCTCATCCATAATAGAGATTAAATGGTGGTCAACACAAGCATGAGGAAGTAATATGTGGAATTCTCTCAGCCTATTTATAACACGTTCCACATGAATTCTCAATGCTGCTATTCTTTTTGATTGTTTCACTTCTTCTTTGGTACAAGGGGTAGACTTGAAAACAGAAGGAGGCCGTATAAGAGAACAATTTTTTTTCTCTAATAAATGTGATAAATCTTTGAAGCCCCTGTCTGCCATAACTGCAGTATTAGGTTGTAAATAATTAAGAAAACCACACTCTTCCACTATAATTACATCCGTTGCCCTGCCACCATATCCATCAGAAATAAAATTTACTAATCCATCAGGTGTACAAGAAATTAAATACTTCAATGTGTTACATTTTTTGTATTGCGACCAAGTTAGTGACTGGTGGACTGCATTTGATGGTTTTTCAATTTGTATTTCGAGGCAATCAATGATAGAAACAACATGAGAATATCTGGCCCTGAATGCTATAGGTAATTTTTTAAAAATTTCTGCAGATGTTGGCCATACAATCAAGTCTTTCAGTTTCAATGCCAATAAAGGTATACTTTTTGAAAAAATTCTACTTACTGTACTTTGCGTATATCCAAATTGCAGGGCTAATATACTGAAAGACTCATTCAATTTTAATTTCTTCAAAGTAATCAGAATATCTATAGTTGGTAATGGAATAGTTTCATTTAGTAATTTTATAAAATAATATGACTTTTTTGGTAAACCTATTAACATTTTAGGTTCCATTTCTATAGATATTTGCATACAAGTGCGCATTTGACTTTTAAATTTTGTGTCAGTATGTAAACTATTCTCGAAAATCCAGCTTGATTCTGGTGAACTTGTTTCTGGTTCAAAAGATGATGATAATGTTGAAGGTTGAGCGGAAGAGATTGATGCAATATCAGTAGAAAGATTTTCATGGAATAATATTATTTTAATTTGAGCTATTTTTAAAGGAGATGTTGATACTTCTTTACTAGGAATAGGAAATGGAGATACCGCTGTATTTTTTGTCTTGGCACACAAATTTACATTAACACCTTTACTCCTGTAATAGATTTTACTATTCACTTGAACAGCTTTGTCAACATACATCTTCTCAGTAGATAATGAAGTGCTGCAACCAGCTTCACAGAGGTTTTTCATTTCTATATCTTCTATGTTCACCTGAGATGAAGATGCACTCCATCTGATCAATTTGTGACAAATCAGTTAGCTTTGTAGTGCTAACACTTTGTTTAGCGGGTGGTGCGGATAAAACTTCTTCAATTGTTTCTTTATGTTTTCTCTTTTTGTAAGCTTTTCTCTCCAACGATGGCTGGGTTTCAGTATCCTTTTGACATTGGAATTTGTGAGGTAGGATACCTTTCTTCAATCTTAATACAGTTTTGTGTTTTTCTTGCAAATTCATTATTTTGTACTCAATATAATTAGCTGTATCCTCTTCTAACTGAAAAACAAAAAATAAAACATGAAATTAAATGTGAAACGGATAAATAGTGCATATAAGAGTTTTTAAAATAATATTAGTTTGCAATAGGCATTCTTGTGCACAAATATATTGAAATTCTAGAATTCTGTTTAGTGTCACTGGGTTTCAGTCAGTCAAGTGGTCGTAATTGTACCAAACCTTTGAACATAGGGCTTTTTTCAAGCAAGGTTGTATGCAAGAGGTTATAATGTGGGCACTAGCAAAGTTTAGCAGATAAATAAACAATTTGTACATAAAATGGAATGAATACTTACGTCGAAATGGTCTTCACAACAATATAAACAAGTTGATGGAGATATCATGTCTCTTTTCATGATTCTACACCATTTTTTCCTTACTGCAGCACCTCTTGGTACAAGAAAAAACACTTTATTTGGTGCATTTTTATTTGTATTTTTACATAAGGGCACGATACAGTACTTGAAAGTTGGTTTACTGCACTCCTGCATTGTGTAATTGAAATAAAACAAAATAATTTCATAAAATAGAGGCCGAAACACGTTTGTAGCTATTTACTAGTTGATTGCTATTATAGACTTTGACGTCACGTCAAGCGCGCCAAAATGGCGGTCGTTTAAAATGATGAAATCAGCCTACTATTTTAAAACTATTTATTTCGAGCTAAATTTCGTTTTTTTTTAGCTGTTTTTATTTTACGTTTATATAATGATGTAAATTATCATTTAAAAAAATAAAAAAAAATACACGCATATTCCCTATTCTGGCTGCCATTGTCGAGTAGCGCACGAACTGTGTGAAAACAATTGTTATGATCAGCTACCTCAACGAGAGCGGTGCTTAGCAAAACTAACTGCACAGACAGATGTTCATTCGGGTGAGATTCGCGTGCATCGATGACGCATTCGTCCGAATAAGATTGAACAGCTGAGTGTAACGCGGTAGCCGATATTAAGTTATTATTTGTAGGCGACTCGACGCCCGTATTATCGATATGAAGTAAACTATTATGTTTTAATTGACATTGTTTACACGGCCCATAGGCACACTCGGATACTTGATGATACGAGTTCAAACAGTTACAACATAACTTCATTCTTTCGACTAAACTTTGTCGATCTTTAACGAGTAAATTTAAAAAATATGTACACGAGAACAAAGCATGATTTCCGTTGCACTTGGGACAAACACGATAACGCTTTTCGGGTTGTTTATTAGTGCAAGCGGAGCTAACGAAACTTTGTACTTGATGAGACTTTTGTGTGTTAGAATATTGTTGTTTACCCTCATAAGAATTTCTATTATTTGAATTGCTATTTTTAAAAGATGACGGCTTATTTTGGCTTAAATGAAACATTTCCAGCATATCGGCTCGGTTAGTAAGGAAGTTTAACAAATCATCTAGCCTTATCTTACTGTTCACGTCGGTTTGCGACTTAGTGACTAAACTACCCTTATAACCTTCCCATTCGCGTTCCGAAGTGAAATCTAATTTTGATACTATTAGATAGATAATTAACGTATCCCACGAATCGGTAGGTTCCTGTAAAGTTTTAAGAGCACGTAGATTTCTTAAAATGGTATCTACTAGCTTCCTTATCAGTATAGGCGATTCTTTAGTGATAGCTGGCGCGGTAATCAAAGACTTGACGTGATTATGTACTAAAAGTCGATCGTTTTGATATCTATTTACGAGTAATTCCCAAGCATGTGTATAATTGTACGCAGTGAATTCTAAGGCACTAATTACCTGTACAGCATTGCCACTAAGAGAGGATTTTAAGTAATGAAATTTTTGAATACGGTCTAGATCTGTACGTTTGTGAATCATTGAAATGAATGAGTTTTTAAACTCAAGCCACTGGTCATACGAACCGTCGAAGACTGGGAGTTTAATGTCGGGTAATTTGATATTACTGTTACTATGAAACGAATTTAATGCTTTCGAGCTATTACCACTAGAATTGCCAGAATGGTCATTAATCAAACAATCAGCTATAGCGGTTATATTAAAATAAAGTTCTTCGAAATTTTCCCGATATTCATCATAAGATAAAAAATCGCTTTCTTCAGACAATTCAACTATCTGATTATGAGTTGAAATGAATTCATTATACATATCATTCGCGGCTTTAATTCTTATTTCGATTTCTGCCCTTTGAGGTGTAGTTAATTCCGATTCGAATTTTTTAACGAACTTTTCGAACGAAGTTAATCTACTTTTTAGAGCACCTCGTTTTCTTTTGAGTGAATTTAACGAATCACTAAAACATTTAACGGGAGATTTAGGGACTCTTAATGCATCTTTGTCGGTCATTTTCGGGGATAAATGGAAATATGGGGTACTTACAATAAAACGCGTCGGCTGTAACGAACGAAGTGCAGACGTTGCAAGACTTTTAATGAAACCCCAGATATAACACGGTATTAGCACTAGTACAGCACAGGAGTAGGATTATGGAACAAAGGACTGACCGTTGTCGATATCTCCGATGATCTCCTGACTGCTTGGCTGGCTTCTTGATAGGCAACGAAGAATCGCTGGTTTCTTGATTATTTGGCGTAGAAGGTCCAAATGTTGAGGAACGAAGGTGTTTTCAATGAATTCCTTTATTGATTTTAGTTGATAAAGGTTTATTGGTTTGAAATTTTACAATGATTAAAAAATGCGATGCTTATCCGAAGACAGTTCTAACGAGAGTGTTGATTTTGAAAATTATGAAATGACGTCTATCGTAGCGCCCCCTATGCCATTTGACGGCCGCCGCTGGAACTAAATCTATTGTCATCGATTTTTGTTAGATGGCGTTAGGTGTTGAACACTGTCTTCCAATATTCTTCATCTTCTTCATACTTCTCTTCTGACTTATACGTTGAGTTGACCATCTGCGTCCTCCGTCAAAGTCCCGTGAATGTGTTTCAAGATTTACGTCGTGTTTTTTGTGCCAGTTTTGACTGAGACACTTTGTGAAATATTGACTCTGAATTCCGTTTGCATTGATATTTTCTGCATAATGTCTCACTTGTATCGCCGGTGAGTAAAAATACTTATGCATATTTCATTATTTAGCAACTGTAAGAGTTAAGTTAACGGTACAATGTTCAGGTTTAACTTTATTCCTGAATGCTCAGAAACAACCCATTATAAAGTTTTATTTACTATAAAAATAAAGATACTATATTGAGTTGTTACTTCACCTAACTACTTGATTCAAAACATCAAAGGGTTAGGCGAACAATCGCCCTTGTGGGAATCCAATCTAAACCTCTTCATCTAGAAGACAGTGTCAAATGCAAACAGTTTTAATACAAACAGTTTCATAATTAGAGTAAGCTATAGTTTTACTAGTTATTGTCAAGATTTGGATCTATTATGTACTAACTTTAGCGCGCTCAGGCGAGTTTTCAGTAATTATTTTTTTATGGTTATTATTATTTATTTTCTTACATGTTTTAATATTTCTTAAGGTCATAAAATTCACAAGTTTTCCCTACTTAATCAGTTTAATATAGTATTTTACTGCCATATGAACCACGTTTAATACTTCAAAAGCAAATATATATTTGTAATACACTTTTGTTGCTAATTTGTTTTTGACCGTGAGATTCTATAAGTAGCTTCATGCTAACTATTCAAATGATGTTAATTTGTATTGATAGCTGTTTTACTTTCCTTGAAATAATTAAATAAATATGGTAATATAATACACATACTGCTAATCATTACATCTATCACTAGTTATGCTTTTACAAATTTTTCTTTTCTACTTCAGTTGCTCCAAGTGTGGTTCCAACGAAGCCACAAACCCTGGACTTAGACTTCATAGGTTTCCAACTCTGAGCAAAAATAATGAAAATGTTTACCAGTAAGTTTAAAACTTAAAGTTCTACTTCATATGACAGTTGCAAATAAATAATAACATATATATTTTTTAATAATTATTTTTTTGTTCTAGGTTGATGTCATGGGCAATGTTCTGTTTCCCAGATAATGACTGGTTTGACTTACAAGCTCTGAGCAGTTTACGCAGATCTTGCAAAGTTATATGTAGCAGGCATTTTTCTGATTCTGCCTATACTTCATCGAGTAAATTACGACTGCAGAGATTTGCCATGCCATGCATGAATGAAAACACAGAAAATGTTGTGTCAACTGAAACCGGCTTATTGCCTGATAGTAGAGACAATGCTTTTGAGATAATTTGTAGAGTACCAAATACACATGAGCAGTGTATACCTGGAAATTCAGCTGCAGCAAGTGTAAGTATTTTTATTAAACCCTTAATCATACATTAAATAATTTTACAGTGTCACTTATATATTATCCATATGCTCATGGCAATAAATCCCTAGAAAGGGTAGCCAGAGTTGGGGAATGAAAAATATGAAGGCAAAAATAATTAACTGTTTCTCTTTTAGGTGACGATGAAACCGGAAATGCAGTTAGAGTCATTTAAGAACACTCAGAAGCAATCCCTCTCAGTTTCAGAGCAAAAAATCTACAAGAAGTGCAAATACCTACTAAAAAATGTGGAGAACATGAAAATTAAATTAAAGAAAAAGAAAACTATTGATGTGCTTCAGGTTCTACACGGCAATGAAAGCGTAACTAAGCTGTTGGGGCAGAAAATCAGTCCATCAATGGCCATAATGCTGCAAGGAGACATAGAGAATGGTCTGAAAAAGCATCAAGGCCGTCGATGGAATCAAAATCAAAAGTGTTTGGCTTTGGAGCTCTACAAAAAGTCTCCAAGAACCTATAATTTATTAAGCAGGCTATTTTGCCTTCCAAGCCCAGCCACCCTGAAAAGGCTACTGAGGTGCCTGCCATTGCTGCCAGGCATTAATAATATAAATTTTGAAAATTTAAAGAAAAACATGAGAAAATGTACAGAAAATGATAATATTTGTTTTTTAACATTTGACGAAATGTCTATAATGAAAAATCTGACTTTTAATTCAAAAGCTGACAAAATAGATGGATATCAGGATCACGGACACCAAGGAAAGGCAAATATTCTAGCCTCTCATGCACTAGTGTTTATGCTAGTGTGGGTGAGAAGGAAGTGGAAGCAACCAGTGGCCTTTTATTTATCTGGTGACTATGTTACTGCTGACAGATTGACCATCCTAATCAAAGAGGTATGTGAAATGAATCATTTTGAAATGATTTAGGCCAATGTCATACATACAAATACTCACGCTGTTAGTTCCGATTGGGGTAGGCAGAGATTGTCGCTCGCCACTTTGTACGATCCTGGCAAACCTCTCTAGCTTCATTCACATCCATCAATCTTTTCATACCTGCTCTTTTTGTTCTTCATACTTTGGTTGGACACTTGTCTTTTTGAGCACACACGCTATTTGGTCCAGCAATTCTAGACTTAGGGGTTAAATTTGACAACCATTTAATTTTTGACTAATGTATTGACCACATACTTAATAAAGCCACCAAAGCACTTGAGTTTATAATGAGGATATCGTCTGATTTTCGAGGCATTAAAATGCTCTATTTTGCCTATATTCGTGGCCACGTAGATCGTATGCGTCACGAGTCTTCCAAATAAATAAATAGATAAATGTGTCCTCCGAGGTAGGCCTCTACTAACACTACCTTCCACATTTACTATTATCCATCGTCTCTATGTGCCCAAACCATCTCAACATTCCTTTTTCTATCTTTTTTACAATATTATTCAGCGCACTTTTCACGAATCTCACTATTTCTCACTCGATCACATAAACTTACATTTTTTTTCTTATTTCGTTATTAATTAAACTAATGCAGAATTTATGTCAATAAATTTCAGGTTTTACATCAATGTTTCCAAAGCGGAGCGAGAGTTTGTGCTACTGTTTGTGACATGGATGGTGTCAACGTTAGAGCCCTGGAGAATTTAGGATCCCAAGTAGAAAAACCCTACTTTGAATTTGAAGGACATGAAATAGTGACCTTACACGACCCTCCTCATCTCCTGAAATGTTTTAGGAATTTTTTTCGAAGTTACGATCTAAAATTGCCGGTCTCTGTTGAATCTACAAGTGCCAAAAACATAACAGGAACAGGTAATTATGTTACTATTTTTTGAGTTACATTGTTATGATTCGTGACTCAATCGCTATAAGATGTAGCCAGAGTTTTCATATAAACCATTCCTCTCGAAAGTTGACAGAGAAAATAATGGTGAGAATCAAAGAATGTAGAAACCTTGTAGCTGCACAGACGATAGATGAAAGTAATTAAGCTAGAACGTGGTTATAAATAAAGTATCATTGCTGTTATCTCTACCCTCAAATAAGAGAGATTTGTCAGGATCGTACAAAGTGGCGATCTATAGTCTCTGCCTACCCCAATGGGAACAACAGGCGTGAGTATAAGTAAGTTGCATGAATGGTTAAAATAAATTTTGTTTTTCTCATTTCAGGTGTTGCATCTTGGAAGCACATAAAAAAGTTTTATGAGCTAGATGATAGCAATCCTCACTTCGTGTTCGCTCCTAAGTTGTCAAAGAGACATATCGAACCAAACGGAAGAGAGAAAATGCGAGTGAAATTAGCTACCCAAATGTTTAGCCACTCTGTGGCAATGGGCATTTATTCTAAAGCATCCACCAGTGAGTTATCTACCTATCAACTTTTCAGGCAGAATATGTATGTACTTACACACATACATACATATTCTCACGGCTATAAATCCCTACAAGGGGTAGCCATTAAGGAATAAAAAAATCCTCAGTCACTTTTGTAAAGCGGAGTGGGGAAAGGATGGTAAAATAAAGGTTGTTGGTGATGGGTCTCCAACCGCGTCGCCCGAAAATCCCTTAAAGCCCCAACACCATTAGTCGTCCCTTACGCAAACCCACTAGAATAAATGGGATAGTGTTATTCTATGCCGACACTACACAGTTATAATCATGTATGTATAAATGCGATTCATAATTCTGATTATTAATAACTGTATGACAAATCATAAACCAATTTAAATAAATTGTATTTAGAGGATCTTCCCGACTAATCCATGATGTATGCTGTAGGATCACCTTCAAGCGCAAACTGAAAGGTTACTTACTGCCTGTGTATGATGACATCTTTAAAAATAAGCAATAGATTTTAATGCAGTTTTCATCAATAGAGTAGTCACTATATATTTCATTTGAAGAGTAAGTTCTATGTATCTTAAGTAAAAAAATAATTTAATATAACCTCGTTTAAAATAAAAATGCAACTATACATATATACATATAGCATCGTTGTTTCAGATGAGTTACCTGCAGAAGCAATCTGCACCGCAACATTTTTGGAGCATTTCAATAATTTATTTGATTTATTGAATGCTAATGCGCCGGACCAGCAAGAAGGAAAACCATATAAAACAAATTTTTCTAACAGGAGCCCACATATGGAGTTTTTTTTAAAAAATCTGTTGTTTTTGTAAATAAGTTACAATTTATTGGGTGCCGCAGAAAGCCACCGTCACAATTGGGCTGGCTTAAATTGCTCCATGGATATGAGCGACTGTGGAATAATCTGAATAAAAAATATAATGTTAAAAGCATATCCACAAGGCGAATCAATCAAGATCCCATTGAAAATTTATTTAGGTGTATAAGAGCCAATTGCGGGTCAAATGATAATCCCACAGTCGCTCAATTCATTGCTGGCTTTAAAACAGCTATTATAAGCAATATTAGAAATATTAGTAGCGGAAACTAAAATTGTGAGGACGATAATGGCGAATTGCTAGATAATTTCAATGATCTATTCTTTAACAAAAATAAAACAGTGTCAAAATCTAATTATCTGACAACCGAATCAGGTCCTAGTGCTTCAGGGCGTGAATTTGATATTCCAGAGGCAGATATAGAAAGCTCAGCAGAAACACAGGCTTGCGCGTATGTTTGTGGTTTTATCTTCAAAAAATTTATGAGAGATTGCATGAGCTGTAAGAAGGCTATGCTTGCCAACAAGCCTTCTGAAGTACATATTTTCACAGAATTTAAAGAATATGTAGGTGGCAAGCATAGTCTTCAGTATGCTAACCATAGCTTTGTAGCCTGTGTTGAAGAATCTGCTAAACTAATAAAAAAATATTTAAATGAAAATGCCCATGAGGATAAAATAAAGTACAATCGTATAAAATTATTAGAAAAAAATATATCATATAAATTTTTGAATCCATGCTCTGAACACAGGTCTGAGAATATAAAAATTATACAGAATTCGGTTTCAATAATAATGATAAAAAGATTTTGCATAGTGCAGAACAGAGAATTATCTAGCGAATACGCCAAGAAACGTCTAGCTAAGAAAATTAAAATATTAAAAAACTCCTGAAATTTTACTTTTCGTTTTATTTATTTCCTTCAATATGAATTCATTTTATTTCAAGCAAAAAAAGCAAACCAATACCTAGCTTTTATTCCTTGAAATAAAATGAAATGAATGTTTAGTATCAATCAAGATCCTAGAAAAGTATTGCAAAATTTCAAATTTCCCGCCACATCGGTAATGGTAGATTTTTCAAATTTCCCGCCATTCCAAAATTAGACTACAGCGACATCTGACCACTTGTCGCAGGTACTAACAAAAATACACGTATTGTATGGAGTGAGCATTCTTCTCGTTAGAGTATCTGTATTCGTTGGTAGTGTCGCGCCGCGTGCGCTCGGTAGAGGTTGTGTCGCTGAGATTTTCGCTCAAGTTTTATTCACGTCAAATTTATTTCAAGAAGGTGAGTGCTACATTATTTTAGTAATTATATAGTTGTACTGATGCTAGTCTGAAAAAATGTTTAGAATTTGCCATTTTAGGTATAAATTACATACATACATAATCTCACGCCGTTAGTTCCCATTGGGGTAGGCAGAGACTATCGATCGCAACTTTGTACGATCCTGGCAAACCTCTCTGGCTTCGTTTACATCCATCAATCTTTTCATACATGCTCTTTTATTCTTCATACTGCGGACACCTGCCTTTTTGAGCACATTTTCTAAATGGTATAAATTACGTGTAAACAAATCATTACATATTGTTTTAGATGGATGACAACCGCATCAAACGGCTTCTAGAAGAAGTCTCAACACCGGAAATGAGTGATGAGGATCCTTACCACGATGATGGAGGAGAGTACGGGTCAGACGTTGACTATCAACCATCGTCTTAATCGGATTCTTCTTCTTCACCATGTAACCGTTATAATTATTCGTCTGGCAGTAATGATGACAGTTCATCCGTGAGTACGTCTTTAGTACCTCAAATTAGCGCTGAAGACCAACCAGCTCCTCAACCTCCAGAGATGGCACAACCTGATTTCATCGAATTAGTACAACATAATTTATTAGAACATCAGTTACCAGAGTCGCTGGAACAGATTTATCAACAAGCTGGTGATGATGTCCACGTACAAATTGTTGCTCAAGAAGCCAGCGCAGATAATATAGAACAGTTCTCTGACGACAAAGGGTGGTCTAAAACTACTATGCCGATTACTGATTTCGAATTTGATGCCTCTTCAGCTGGGCCGAAACTTGTTATCAGCCTTATTCGTACGCCCTTTGATATGTTCAAATATGTGATGCCATCAAATCTTGTGGATTCTATAGTACAATGTACTAATAAATATGCTGAAAGAATGACTGCTCAAGGTGGACCACGCACTAGAAATAGTCGTAATTATAGCTTTCGACCCGTAGATAACCAAGAAATCCTAACATTTTTTGGTTTATGCCTTCTTCAAGGACAATTGAAGTTTCCCATTAGACGAAATTGTTTTTCCAATGATCCATTATACTATCACCCGATATTCCAACATATTACATCTGGCAGAAGGTTTGAACAAATATTGAAATGTCTTTGTGTAGCAGATTGTCAGGCTGAGGGTGAACATAAAGTTCTTGATTTTCTTAAAGCTCTCAACACTAACTTCCAGCAGATCTATAGTCCCTCAAAAGAGTTATCGATCGATGAAAGTTTAATTCTCTTTCGAGGCAGATTGTATTTCAGGCAATATATAAAAGGTAAAAAAGCCAAATACGGCATAAAGTTTTACGTTCTCACGACTTCTGACGGATATGTTCTCGACATGTACATGTATCGGGGCAAAGATGACTCAGAATCAGGAAAGAAGACCCAGCGTATCGTTTTAACACTGTTAGAACCATATTTATTAAAAGGTCACCATGTCTTCATGGATAATTTTTATAACTCGACTGAACTGTCGGAAAAGCTGCTTGATTTACGAACTCACTCATGCGGGACTTTACGGAAAATCGTAAAGGAAATCCAAGACTACTAACAAACCAAAAACTAAAGAAAGGAGAACATCATTGGCTGCGTAAAGGACAGGTATACGTATCAGTTTGGAAAGATAAAAGACCAGTGTACGTAATTTGTACCCGCGATCATCCCGAACTGAAAGAAGTAGCAAACCGGCATGGCAAATTAGCTACCAAACCTGCTGAAGTTGCAGCTTATAATAATTTTATGGGCGGAGTAGATAGAGTTGACCAAATGATCTCCTATTATTCATCTCCGCGAAAAACTATAAGGTGGTATAAGAGGGTTATCTGGAATTCGTATTATCTGTATAAGAAATATGTTAAGAAAAATACTAAATATAAATCGATAGAATTTAGAGATCAACTAATAAAGGAAATGTGTGGTATTTCCAATGACGCAAAGGGAGTTGACATGGTAAGAAAAGATAGTATCTACAGTAGCCGTAGATTCAGGCAGAACATAGTTGAAGAATGTAATGTGTCTACAATGACTGGTCACTGGCCGATTTTGATGCCAGTTCTATGTAATGCTGATGATAACAAAAGAAAATTTAAATATTTAAATTGTTAATTGTGTACTAAACTAAAACAAAGAAAAGAAACTAAAAACATTTGTAAGGACTGTGTAAAGAGAACACCTTTATGTCCTGAATGTTTCGAAGACTGGCATTTGTTGCATGTCAGTAACAATTAGGCTAATATAAGTCTGATTTGTGCCTGATTGTTTTATTATAATAATTATTACAAATTGTTAAATTCTTAAAACCATAACGAACTACAGTTTATGCTTCACACCCTTGATGAAAAGAGTGGAGAATGCGGACTTGAGATGAACCCAGAAAAAACATGTATACTAACAAACGGGGAACACATAGAAACAGTTGTTCAAGGTAAAGAAATTAAATATGTGAACGAGTATATATACCTCGGGCAAAAGATCACAATGACAAACTGGGCACTAAAAGAGGTTGAAAGAAGAATAGCTAGGGCGTGGAACAAATATTGGTCATTGAAAGATATATTCAAATCACGTATACCACTTAAATTAAAAAAGAAAGCTTACGATACAATAGTCCTGCCTACTCTACTCTACGGATGCCAAACTTGGCCTCTCACAAAGACGATAACTAATAAGCTACAAGATTTTCAACGGTCAACGGAAAGGAGCATGTTGGGGTTGAAGCTAAGCGACAGAGTTAGAACCACAGAATTAAGGCAAAAAACAAAGCTTATCGACGTTGTAGAGATGGCGTGCAGTCTTAAATGGAGATGGGCAGGTCACGTGACACGTGCTAGTGATGGGCGCTGGAGCGAGAGGGTGCTGCCCTGGCAGGTGCGAGACGCGAGGAGGCGGCGGGGCCAACCGCGGCGGAGCTGGGTGGACGACATCGTGCAGCTGGCCGGCGGCGTTTGGACGCGCCTCGCTGCTGACAGACACTGCTGGAAACGGATGGAGGAGGCCTATGTCCAACAATGGACGTCCCAAACATAGGATTGTATAATTATATCAATTGTAACATGCTTTGCGAATTGATTGGTGGGTTCATTTATAATCATTAATCTTGTATGTACTAACTATTCAATAACAAATAATAAAAATAAAAAAAATAAAAAATAAAATAAAATAGAAATAGCATGAATTTAAAACCTACCTTAAATATAATCTTGTATAACTATCTAAACATACATGTAAGTTAAATTTTGTCATTAATTGTTACACTAATTTAATACTGTCAATGTTATAAATCTTTTTAAATTTGGGAAATAAAGGCTTTATTATTTTAGGAACATTCTTTAGTTTCTCGCCTCTCCCATGGCCGAAACAGAAAATTAGAATTTTAAATGGGAGAGGCGGTACTCCCCGACAAGAGCACAGTCGGTCGGGGTCAGGGAGTCAAGTGCAAGAACCGACGGACGATCCGAGCCGTATCGAGCAGCACCGCTTTCTGCATCTGTGCTGGCCCGTTCGCGGACAAAACAATTGGGATTATTTCTGTCGAAGTCACACCCCACATGTCGGTGATCTCGTGAGCCAGATCGAGATATTTCCGACGCTTCTCGGTGTCACGAGACCCTCGTCATGAGGGATAGTGACATCCACTAGAAATACCCTCGACTGCGACCGATCCCATACCACGATATCAGGCTTATTCGCTAGAATAGTCCTGTCCGTGATAACGGATCGGTCCCAATAGATTTTGGCACGGTCGTTTTCTAGGATTGGCTCCGGCAGATACTTGTAAAACGGCAGCCTCTGTTGCAGGAGTCCGTATTTCAGAGCGAGCTCCTGATGCAGGATTTTGGCTGCTTGGTTGTGTCTGTGCAAGTACTCAGTGTTAGCAAGACCCGAACAACCGGAAATAACATGCTTAAGTGACTCTCCGGGACGGCCACATGCTCGACAGATGTCTGTGGTACCGTCCTTTAGGATGTATTTCCGATAGTTCCGCGTCCTGATAACCTGGTCCTGTATTGCACAGACAAAACCTTCGGTTTCCCCAAAGAGGTCCCCGAAACGCAGCCAATGCAGGGAGGCTTTACGGTCCACGAAAGGTTCGTGAAGTACCTTGTAAAACCTCCCGTGCAGCTCCTTCTCTTTCCATACGGACTCCCGATCAGAGGTGCTAAGTACCTCCGGGGTTCGCCAATCCTGTGAGGCCAACGATAAGGGAGTCAGTCCTTTATCACTAGCGACCACATCTCCCCGAATACTATCATCCGTCATCGTCAAAAAAATAGTTTCTGAGGTTGCATACCTCACGGTTGTGCATGGTTTTGGCACTCAAGAGGCCTCGACCACCACACTTCCGCGGGATATACAATCTCATAACCGACGACCTCGGATGATGCATTCGATGAGAGGTCATCATCGTGCGGACTCGTCTGTCCAGAGCGTCGAGTTCGGTCTGAGTCCATCTGAGCACGCCAAATGTGTACATCAGTACAGGCATGACCCAGGAGTTAATGGCTCGGATCTTATTAACGCCTGACAAGTAGCTATTAAGCACACTTTTCAGGCGTTCATAAAACTCCTCGCAAACACCCTGTTTCACGTCTGCCACCTTCACACCGATGGTTTGTGACATGCCCAGATACCGGTATGTTTCAGCCTCAGAGAGTGCCCTCAAATGATTGGTGCCGACATCGACACCATCAGAGTGCACGACTTATCGACCCCGAGCTCCATCTTGACGGAACCACTGAAATCGTTAGTGATCGTCAGTAGCTCCGCCAATCTGTCAGCCTTGGGGGCGTAAAGCTTCAGGTCATCCATGTAAAGGAGATGAGGCAAGCGTGGTCCGCCTCTCCGAAACTGAAAGCCCGTCCCCGAATTCTCCAAGAGTGTACTTAGAGGATTCAGGGCCAAACAAAACCAAACTGGACTCAGGCAATCGCCCTGGAAAATCCCTCGCCTTATATCAATTTGGTCATCCGCATCCGTCATCCGCTGACCGTCTAAACTCAGGATCGTTCTCCAGCACCCCATACATTGCCCGAGGAAGTGTCGAACTGCACTATCAATTTTGTACAGCTCGAGGACCCTCATGAGCCATGTATGAGGTACCGAATCGAACACCTTCCTGTAGTCTATCCAGCCAGCGGAGAAGTTCCGACGGTTGCGTTTGACCAGTTGGCCTACGACCGCGTCGATGAGGAGCAGCTCCTTGCTACCGCGACTACCGCCCCTACATCCGTTCTGAGCTCCAGATATCACATTGTTATCAACAATGTGTTGAGTAATCTTGGAGCTCAGAACGGCTACTACATCGGCTTTTTCCGGTCGCTGACCTGTCGTAACCACGTCGGGACGCTCCAAAGTTCTGTAGAACTTCTTCTGGTCACTCATGAAGAGACGATTCTGTTGGTACCTGTTTACCCTTTCAGAATATCGCCTAATTCGCTTACCCCAAGCAGAGATCTTCTGCTTCAGATCATCGATGCGCTCCACCAGTCTACAGGCAAACTCCGGTGAGTTGTCAAAGACATTCTCACCAGGGAATGCCTCCCTGACGAAGCGCACCACCCTCGGCCTATTGTTGCCTGATCTGAAGCTGGTCAGTTTGCCGATGAGGACCCTGGCCCTTGTGATACGGCCTTCAATCCGCCTCATCCAGGCTGGTCTAGTTCTAGTCCTGGGACTAGTACTGCCAGCCTGGCGGGAGCCACCAGCTCTTGTTGGCGGCATCCTGACGCCGACTAATTGACAAACTGTCATTGCGGCGCCAAAGAGAATTGAATCCGTATCCCAAAGGTCCATGCTGCTCTCTAAAAATGAGGACAGCATGTTATTGACGGCCTCAACGACATCCCGAACCTTGATGCTGAGAGGAACTCGGGGCAGCCTTGGCCTCCTTTCGAGAGGCACTTGGCGATATTCCAGGATCGTCTCTTCGAGTGCGCTCCTCACCAAATCCAAATCCAGGGAGACTGTTCCCCAATCGCTTTCCGCACCACCCACATCCGGCAGGTTAGCAATTGGCTCCCTCCGTACTTCCCGTTCAGGGACTGGAGGGAGAACCTGCAAAGGTGGCTCTTCGTCTAGCGGGGGAACAGCCTCGCGTCGCAATTGTTCGAGTTCGGTAGTGCTAAAAGTTCTGAGCGCTGTATATACTGAACTCGGTCCGCGAGATTTTGTTCTGTGACGGTCAAATTGGGCTCCAGCCGCAGGCATTCGCGGTTCATTGCTGCCCGATAACCCGTCCGCCCAGTTCTTGATCCTGAGGCCCTAAGGTAGGCCCGCATGGCATTTCTATTCATATCAACCGTCCATGCCATGCGGCGCCTAGCTCCACCAGCGGCGGGCACCGATTGCTGGGACTGAGTTGCCCCAGTCCCAACCGATGCCAAGCCATCTGGTGGCTGAGGTGGTCGCGCAGACCGGCCAGGTGGTCGGGCCGGTCCGCGGCGGCTGGGGGACGGCAAGCGCTGACTATTTGCATTGCTGGAATGGCAAGCTGGTAAACATGTCATCATGCCATTCCAACAATGGGCGGTGGGGTCGTCACATCCCTACGCCATTTTATTATTTAACACATTTTAAACGTAAATAATGCAAAATATTAAAGAAAAAATCTTTTAATTTGCTAAATATTATTAACCTGCGGCCGATTAATACATATATAAGACTGCCTTGCAATGATAGCTGTGATTAAAAATAAATAATTACTATGATTCAGCCTTTTATTTCTCAAATAACACCTACGGCTATAATCGTAGTGTCATATTTTATAAGTAAGTGTCCGCTAAACATGTCAGTACGGTTATAACCTATTACGGTTATATTCGTACTGTCTATTCAATATTTAGTTTATACAGTATAATATGTCACTACGGCTATAGCCTGTTTACGGATCTAGCAGTACTGTTTCTCTTCGTCGTACTTTGGTGTTGCTAGATTACGCTACGGGTATTGCTGTAGGAATATTTTGTATGGAGAATTTTACTGTCATATCATATGTTTTTTATAAGTTGATACCGACCCCCAACGTGGGTCAGTGGCCAATTTTACTCCGAAATAACTCGCGCATGTTATCCAGAAGCTATTTTAAGCATTACATAATGCTCATTTCAAAATACTTCCGTTTTATAAATTATATAAACATAAACGTTCACGCCGACTACCCCCGAAGGGGTTGGCAGAGGGACTAATACTTCTGAACATCACGTGACTTTGTCACCTGATGTTCAGTCTGATGACAGTCGACGTCATAAATCCTGAGTCCACGGGTCCCGTACCGGATGTTGATCCGGACATAGATACCGAGATGCTGGAAGATGCTGGTTTTTGAAGACGATCCTCTAGAATGGGGAGAAGATATTCAAGAGGCTATTGCAAAAATTTTTGAGCGAGTGTTGCTACAAGGACTCAAAAAAGATGAAAAGACTGAGCTACTCAAAAAATACTTATTCTCGAAAAATTATCTATCAATAAAACCACCTCTGCTTAACCCCGAGTTAACTAACATGCTGCAAGAAAACGCAAAAGCTAGGGACGCTAGTTTGAAAAACAGAGTCAAATTGGAAAAGCCGTCTCAGCACTTGGGTCAGCCATGACTTCATTGCTGAAGAAGAACATGGACAAAGCAGAAGTTGTCCGAAAGCTAAACGACGCGGCTAAGATTTTCGCTGATTCTCACTACACCGAAACTGAGACCCGTCAGGCATTGATCCTCCCTCTGATCGATAAACTCCTCATAGAATCGTTTAAAGACAGAAAACGAGATAGTTACTTGTTTGGAGATAAACTGTGCGAGTTAGTCAAAAACTCAAGGGGCATCATAAGAACTGGTCAAATAATCCAAGGACCGACCGACAAGTACTTCCAAAACCAATTTAAAATCAAGAGGCCCACAGCCTCCGCTGCCGCCGCCGCGCCGTCCGCCTGCGTCGAGGTAGCCAGCGCAGACTGCTCGCCGCGACGATCGCCACATCTAGATGTGCAATCTCAGGCACCATTACCACATGGTGGTCGCTTAAAATTTTTCAAGGACTTTTGGGAAAAAATAACCACTGATAAATTTATCTTAAATACAATCAGCGGTTATAATTTACCGTTTTTAGATAAGACAAGATAAACAAGGTTCTTACACAGAATGTAAATTTACAGAATCTGAAATTATAGCTTTAGATAAGGAGTTGTTGCATTTACTAGAGATAAAAGCTATTAGAAAGTGCACTCTTGTAGACGGGCAGTTCATTTCTGATATTTTTTTAACACCAAGAAGTGACGGTACCATGCGCTTCATTTTAAACCTCAAAAAATTAATGAGATGATTTTTTCCCAACACTTTAAAATGGAGGATATTAGAATAGAATAGAATAGAATAACTCTTTATTGTACATCAAACACAAATTTACAAAAGAAATTATCATACAGTTTACAGTGAGGTACAATCGGCGGTCTTATCGCTAAAAGCGATCTCTTCCAGACAACCTTTGGAAGGTGAGATCGGTAAACTAGTTATCTAGGTAGATGCACAAAACAAGCTTACTTTAAAACTAACTTATTTAATTGAAATAATAACATAAATATTAATTACACAAAATAATATAGGTACATATTACACACATATGAACACACATACATACATAACTACATAATTTTATATATACAAGTAATACAAATACCTAAATAAAATACACAAATACGTTTTAGAAATATAATTAATACATATAATTTAAAAAGCAACAGTATTACAGCGCTTCAGTGAGATAGTGTTGTTTCACCAGATCCTTGAACACATTAAGGGATTTAGCCAGTCGCACCTCCACAGGAAGTGCGTTCCACAATTGCACAGCGTGTACAGAAAAAGAGGAGCCATAGAAATTGGTTGAATGAGAGGGAATGGTTAATTGAAGATTATGGTCTGAACGTAAATTAAGGTTATGGGAAGAAGATAGAAATTGAAAACGTTCTTTTAGATAGAAAGGGGTGGCAGGATTGAACAAGATAGAGTAAAGAAGAGACAAAGTATGCGCATTTCGGCGGAGGCGAATAGGAAGCCACTTAAGTTTAGAACGATAAACAGACACGTGATCATACTTACGCAATCCAAAAACAAACCTTATGCATAAGTTTTGGAGACGCTCTAATTTATTTAGCTGTTCTTCCGTTAAATCAAGATAACAGGTATCAGCGTAATCCAAAATTGGAAGGAGTAGAGATTGAGCTAACGCAGTTTTGGTAGCAGTAGGTAGAAAATTACGCAGTCTCCTGAGGGAGCCCGCTGACGCGAACATCCTTCGGCTTACCGATTCTAATTGGGGTACCCAAGATAAATTGCAATCGATCATAATGCCTAAGTTCCTTACCACGGGGCTAAAAGAGATTGATTTTCCATCAAATAACACAGGTGGCAGTGATTTGTAATCAATCCTAGAAATCATTCGAGAACTACCGACTATTATTATTTGTGATTTATTTGGATTGACTGCTAGCCCATATGCCTCACTCCAACGCAAAATGCGCTCCAGATCACCATTAATCAGGCCAATGGACATATTCAATTGATCAAGATTTGCTTGTGTGTAAATTTGAAGATCATCTGCATAAAGGTGCTAGGAAGAAGTGAGTTGATGAGAAATACTATTAATAAATATAGCAAATAAGAGAGGAGACAACACACCACCCTGTGGAACACCGGCAATGAAATCACACCACGGAGAATAAGAATTAGAGATGTAACGAATGTCAGTTTTTAAGCATTCGCGAATACGAATGCGAATGCGAATATCTGTTGTTGACATTCGCGAATGCGGATGCGAATGCGAATATACAGGTTTCAAATTTGGCGCCGTTTGTCTATGAATCAAAGTAGGGCGCAGGGCGCGCGCAGCGCTACTGCGGCTAAGTAAGCTGCGGTTAAGTGTATGTTGTTTAGTTTTTAAAAAGAAAATAAAAGATTGATTTATTTTTCTTTGGACAAAATCTTATAAAGCAAAACATGTAGAAAATTCAGTTTATTTTATTTTTAAGTTTAAATAATTATCAAAGTATGTGTATGTGTAGGCAAGACGAAGACTGATCAAAGCACTACTTTACGTACCTACTTAATAAGACTGCCTAAACATGAACACAGTACTATTTGTTTTGTAATGTCATAAGAACTGTGATTTATAAACACAAAAAAGGTAAATTATAAATCGAAAAAGATGTTAAGTTCGAATGTTTTACAATTAAAAAGAAAATATAAGTATTAATACTATTTTGTTTCATTTAACCCGCCGTAGGTCGCGCTCTAGTTTAGTAACATGGTTGGTCACCTGGGGTCAACCAGTATCCCCAAAATTAAATGACTTTTATAAAGAAATCCAGAAATTAATAAATATGATTTATAGTTTAAATATTAATTTGGAATGTAGAAAGATAAAATAACACAAATAAAAGCATAGTAAATATTTATTTTTCACTTTAACATGTTATAAACTAGATAGGAACTTTTGAGCAAGTTTTATGGCAGCCTCGAAATAAAGATAAAAAAACATAGCTTAAACATTATTCTTTAACTAAATTAAATCTTTGTGAACTAATCAACAATGTGAGATCTTAAAAGTTATAGGTGTTCATAAAAAAAAAACAAAAATATATGCGACTCAAAAGATACGATTACTCGCCGACACAATCATTGCAAATGTTTTTACAGTGCCTTGGGCACACATTTTTTTTGCAATTATAGCAGATTGTAAAATAATTTTTGTCCATCTTTCGTGGACAGTGCATACAGCGACGCTTCTTTGGTTCAGATTCTTCCGTTTCCTGGTGTTCATGCATTGGAGTTGTTACAAAGCGCGATATTGTGTTAGTGAACAGAATAGCGGCTCGTAAAAGTTGCGTCTTTTACTGTTTTAGGAAGGTAGATGAAAAATCAAACTCGTAAAAATAATGGTTTTTAAAATATTGAAGATTTTAACTTTTGATGGGCGTTTATTCGCCCCACGCGACCAAGGGCGGGTTAAATTTACCTATTGTCATAACATTCTATGTTTCTGCAATTTCATATTCGCAATTTATTCAAAAGATATTCACGAATGCGAATGCGAATGCGAATATAGAAAATCAGGCGAATATTCGCGAATGCGAATGCGAATGCGAATATTCGTTACATCACTAATAAGAATCTTCGATGCGAATGCGCTGCCGACGCCCCTGTAGATAACTACGAAACCAGTCAATCACCGTTGGAGATATGTTAATAGAACGAAGCAAAGCCAATAATATATCAAAGTCAACAGAATTAAATGCGCTACTAAAGTCAAGCAGTGATAGAACAGTCAGTAAACCCTTGTCCATCCCCAAACGTATGTCATCAGTAATTTTAACCAAAGCCGTAACGGTACTGTGGGAAGGGCGGAAACCAGATTGGAAAGGATTAAGTAGATCATTTTTAGTCAGGAAATCATTTAATTGTCTGTGTACAAGTCGTTCAAGGACTTTAGAAAGGAAAGGGAGGATAGATATAGGGCGATATTCAGAGAAGGATTTTGGATTAACTTTTTTAGGAATCGGGGTGACTTGGGCTTCTTTCCATACCGTCGGAAATGATCCTGAGGTTATGGAGTTATTGAGGATATCAGTAATGGTGGGAATTATTATGTCAAGTATAGGCAAAATCATTTTACGACTTATACTATCACCACCTGTTGCGTTTGATGTAATTGACATAATATTCTTCTTAACATCACAATCGGAGAATTGACAAATAGTAAAGGGAGGATAATCCGGAGTTGGAAGTGTAGAAAGAAATTGCAGAGTGTCAGCTTTTTTAATACCATCAAAGGTAGACGTTGAGGTAAAATGATTATTAAGTGAAGTAAGGTCCAGATCTTTCGGGATTGAATCTTGACGAGATTTTCCAACTCCTAAGGATCTAAGAAACTTCCAGACTTTAGCCGGATCGCCATTCTCAACGGAATCATGAATGTGGTGTCGCTGTGCATCCCTACACACCCTATTGCAGTGATTTCGAATCGCCACAAACTTTTCCTTATTTAGATCAGACGGCCGTGATTTAAACTTAGACTGGGCCCGAGTTTTCTTCGACAAGAGATCTCTAATTTCGTCAGTGAGCCATGGTGCAGGAAAATGTCTCATTTTAACGGCTTTTACCGGAGCATGAATATCGTAAAGTGACGTGAGTAAGGTATTAAATTTTTTAACTTTTTCATCAATAGTATCCCCTACGGTACATTCCGTCCAATCAATATTCGAAGCATCGTGTCGCAGCCTATCCAAATCCATACTACCAAAACTGCGCTGCAGGAGAATTTTCGACTTGTTTTTAGGTGGGCGAACTTTATAAGATACAAAAATAAGATCGTGATGTGAAAAAGCATCAGCTGAAGTTTGGCCATGAAGGGCGACATGATTAGGAGAAGAGACAGCTATCAGGTCAAGAAGAGATGGAATGCAATTGGGTAAGTTGTGGGTTGCATTAAGAGGAAGAATATGAAAATTACTGCTATGAAAAATCGAAGCTAGGGATTTTGAACGGGAATCACGTTTTAAAAGACAGGTGTTGAAGTCACCCATTATAATGGAGTGATCGTAAGAAGGGGTGAGGTCTTCTAAGAGTTTCTCAAAAGAAGGAAAAAAGTTTAATTGAAGGAATGGACTATAGTAGACACCAAGTAAAACTTTATTGTGACCTAGTACGAGTTCTAGGAATAAATGTTCACCTGCATTGGAGGGAGGAGGCTGAGTTGACGTGCTAATAATAGAATATGGTATATGAGTTCGAAGATAGATAGCAACGCCACCACCACGACCGCTTACACGATCGTTTCTAATGAGTTGAAACCCTGGTAAAGTATAAGAAGCGGAAGGAAGAAATGGTTTAAGCCAAGATTCAGATACAAGAATTGCGTGAATATTTTTACTCTCAAATGAATATAACATGTCATTAAAATGAGCAGGTATGCTTTGAGCGTTAATATGAATAATATTAAAGTTTTTGTGCAATGAAGAAAAATGAGTATCAAGTGTTTCAACTAGTGAGGGAACGCTATAGAAGCTACCACTTGTATCTAAATCACTTGAAGAGGAAAAGGACACGTAAGAATCACTCGTGTCATCATCACTGACGTTCTGTTGCATAATAAAATAATAATAATAATAATATAAAAAATATGTATACTATATAGTTTCTATATAATATTAATTCTATTGGTTTGGTTGTGTTGTTGTTTTAGACAACACACACAGTGAACCATTACCTGCCAGCAGGATGAATGGATACAAAAAATAAATAAAATTTTTATGGATTCATAAAGTCAAATATAACAACACGCATTGCAGTGCAGCAAATGCAGAAGGCACAATGGCCATCAAAATAAGATATCGTAAAAACACAAAACACAAGTAATACAAAGAAAAACAACGTGAAACTAAAATATTTAAAATCATTTGCCTCAATTGAATCTCAGGTAAAGAAATTTAAATAATAAACAAACTAAAAACAAAATATGTTATCTCTTGTCAAATAAAAAATCAAAAATGACATTGGCAAAAATTAAGTATTTCGAACTTTGCCAGCCATAAGCAAGACTAACCTATAATAGAAGTAAAAATAAAAAGGTATATTTATAATTATAGGTTAAAAAAAACTAACAAAAGCAAAATGCTAAACTATTCTAACTAATAATACATGCAAGAGCAAAACACAGATAATTATGAAGTCATATTGTTCTAAAAATAAAATGATAAATAGAACAATGCATATACACAGAAACAGACTTGGAATAACCTAAATTATAAGCCTAAAGAAGAGATAACTCATATGAAATGTATAGTTAAGAAGCCTGTCATTTTTTCGTTGCCCGTACAGGCCTAGTTGTTGTCGCCTTCTGAGCCTTTTGCTTAACAACAGGAGCCTTGGTAGCAGCGGGTGTGGAAGAGCTTGGAAGGTTCACCAGCTCTGAAACCATTGTGATGCGATGCCGTGTACCATCTGGTGCTGAGATATGGACAAAACCTTCTCGCGTCCAGCACTGCGTTACTCCATACTTTTGGCGTGCTGCGATAAAGGCATCATGGCGCATTTTGGTTAAAAACTCAGACAATGTGATGCCAGTACCCTTAAGTCGAGTCTTGGATGACCATACTTTGTCCCGGACAGCTAAATTCTTCAACTTAATAAGTATTGGTCGGATCCGGTTACCTGTAGGGCGTCCCATGCGATGACATCGGCTAATATCACTAGCAACAAAGTTAGAAATATCCAGCTTCTCAACAACCAAGTTGGCCGCAACTGCAATGGTATCTTCATCCTTGCTCTCAGCCACACCATGTATGAGGAGAATTTTTCGTCGGCTTCGCATCTCTAGTCTGTCAGCTTCGCGGGATATTATCTCTACCTGCTCCTGGAGGCTTCTCAATGCATATGTAATAGTGATGTAACGAATATTCGCATTCGCATTCGCATTCGCGAATATTCGCCTGATTTTCTATATTCGCATTCGCATTCGCATTCGTGAATATCTTTTGAATAAATTGCGAATATGAAATTGCAGAAACATAGAATGTTATG